>OZ010582.1:35056054-35413554 GCA_963932145.1 Acanthosepion lycidas | reverse complement strand
CAAAATAATGCCCAATTTTAATCCTTCATCTGTGTGTGTGTGTGTCTCTCTCTCTCTCACCTCACATTTACAGTTAGCATAAGTTTACACCTGCATCAAACTGCAGGGGGTCAGTTTTTTTGGTTTGGCTCCCCCTCCACACTAGTGTCAAAGTTACAAGTTCCTTGACAACATCACTGCAAAACTGCACTGATATTACCTCCCACTCCCAGGATAATGAATACACTGTCTTTTTTATAACCATCTTGGCAGATATTTTTAATTTATCAAGTATTTAAATTAAGCCATTGTTTTATCTGAAGTAGAATTATGCATATAATAATCATATATTGTCAATGGTGTTAGCCTTAATTCTTGACCACTGACCTTAGTATTGCCAGAAATTCTTGTATGAGGCATGAAGAATCTTCTTACTCAATGTGAATTCAACAGTCGCTTACTACAAAATCTGGTTCAATATTGTCTCACTGCCAACTGAGTAAATACATGGGAGAATATCTATTCATGCATGTACAATATTGTCTCATCTTACCAAGTTGTATGAAGGCCATGCAACCAATTCTCAATCTGTCCTGGGTATGACGATAAACTACATCCAACAGCCATGCCTCTGATCAGGAGGTTTTGAGGATCGTGGAACCACCTCTTAATTGCTGGTGTTCCCAGGTCCACTCTGACCTGGGGTGGTAGCACCTGTTAGGGTCCCAGCTATGGGCAAATAGTTAACCCCCAAACTGGTGTCATAACACTATGAAAGTGTAACATTTTTTTTTAATACCAGAAAATTCTTTGTAAAAAAAGTTATTACCAGCAATAAGTTTTGGAAGAAAAAAATGATTACCAGCAATACATTTTTTAAAAAAAATATTACCAGCGATACTTTTTTGAAGAAAAAATATTACCAGAAATAGATTTTTGAAGGAAAAAATTTTACCAGTAATACATTTGAAAAAAAAATATTACCAGCAATAAAAATTTTGTCACCATTAAATAACCCATTGAGGTTGATATGCCGTAAAACAAACCAAACCAATCCTTGATATATTCAGAATGACTGGTTAGTTTTCACATAGACTTTGTATGGGGTTCATTAATATCTTTAAAACTTAATAGATAACTAATAAATGTCTGAAGGCCACATGTTTGGCAAATTGAAACATAATGACTTTCTTCTAATTAATAGTTATTAACAACACCAAAAATACTGCAAAATGTAAGAATATTTTTCATAAGGAATGTTGGCGTTTGTGAAGATAAAAAAAAAAAATTTTAACTAATATTTTTTTTTTATAAACATTATTCAAAAGGATTACATTTAGAAGTGTAAACAAATTTTTTTCTATATTATTAAACTTTATGACATATACAGTGGAGTTCAAAAGTTTGAAGCCGCCTCCAGAATTAGCATAGAATAGAACTGGCAGAAAAGTGAAAAAAAAAAAAAAATGAAAAAGAGCTCTTAGAGTCATCATAAAAGAATGGAATCAATTATCAAAACTTATACTTTGAGAAACCTTTGCAACAAATGGTAAAAATTTGTGCTGCAGTAATCAAAGCCAAAGGAGGATATTTTGACAAGAGCAAAATTTAATCATAAAATGCTTTTTTCTTTTTGTCATAATAAAATTTCTAATAAAAAAATCATGTCTCTTTTTTTTTCTAACCATATATAATAAATTTTCTCTTATTTAAAGTACAACACAACTACTTTTTGGGCCAATTTAAAAAAAATTACCAGGGGTGTCCTTGAACTTTTGATCAGCAATGTATGTATTAGAAAATTTTGAATACATTGTAAAATTACTATTGAAGCTAATGGTGGAAGTATGAAACACGGGGGAAATTGTGAGTTCATGCCTGCCTTTGTGACATTAAATGTGACACAAGTGGATAATGTCTTGCCATTTTTAACAAACATTTTGTTTGCTAAAAATAGCAACTAATTTTCTTAATTTTGCCTTAATAGCTGATGTTTTATCCATTTACTAACATTAATTAATTTTAATTTATTAATTCATTATAATTAATTAATTATAATTAGTGTGCAATTAAGCCAAATTTAAAACAGGTGAAGGAAGAAAAACCTTCAAATTCAGGATGGTTTGTCTGTCTTGAAATTCAGAATTAAAAATCTTAATTTTTACCAAGATTTGAATGTCATCTGCTAGTGGCAGAAATATGCAACAATTTCAGCCATAAGGTATACTCCCTTTTTTTTAACTAAGCTTAGTACAAGGCCAAAAAGAGATAGAAAAATTATGTTGTACAACTCTTTCATGTAGGATATATTTTTTAACTAAGCTCAAACCATAAATCTATGATACAACTGATAGGACTGAAAATGTCCCTTGGTGACTGCATTTCCTAACATATTAACTGTTGCAGGAGCATGTTAGCTGCTATTTTCTAAATCTGATAGTATTGGGCTGGTGCATAATTATCAGGCATTTTTGTAGGCGAGTTATTTCTTAATAAAAAATGTTTTGTTTACTCTTTTAATAAGAATATTATTTCATTTTCAGGTTCTAAAAATGTGTGTCTAATCATTTAAAAATGTTATTGTTGAATTGTAATATTTCTTTTTTCATAATATTGTTGAAAAATGCCTGATAATTATGCACCAACCCAATAACTTTAGTAAAGAATTGGCTTATTATTCAAAATAATAATAATATACACTACCAACCAAAATTTTGGGACAACATTGATTTTTTTCCCTCTAAACTTAAAAAATGAATCAAGATCCAAAAGAAATAAATTTATTTTTCTGTTTGCATGCAGTTATGCAATAATTTAAATCAAAATGAATATAAAATAATTATAATTTCAATTAAAGCAAATTTATATTTTCTTTTCATCAAAGAATCTACTATTAACACTTATTACTGCAAAGCAAATTCTTGGCATCCTTTCTATGGGGGAAGTGATTCCCAAGCAGTGTGTAAAAACTGTTCCTTATTCTTTGACTTTTCACTTTGAACTTTACGATCTGTTTCATCCCAGACCAGTTAAATTGGTGAAAGGTCTGGAGACTGAGGTGATCAAGTCACAATTTGCAAAATTTCCTTATCTTCCTTTGATTTTAGATAATTTGTACACAGTTTTGAGCTGTGATTTGGATCATTATCTTGTTACAAAACGAAATTTTGTCCAGTCAAAAGGAATTGCATGCCTCTGCAGTGTTGAATTATACAACTCCTATCGCATAATGCCTTTAATTTGAACAAAGTCTCCAGCAATCTCACCTTAAAAACATCCCCAAATCATTACTGCACAACCACTATGCTTAACAATTGGCATGAGGCAATTTTCACTCATTTGTTCAGAAGGAGTTAGTCTGACAAACACATTTTGTTTACTTCCAAAAAGCTCAAATTTGTACTCGTTAATCCAAAGATCTTTAATCTTCTAAAAACTAATCCTTGTGCTGTCATGCCCATTTTAGTCTTTTTAACTTATTTTCCTTTTTTGACAGAGGTTTCTTAACTGATACACATCCTTTAAGGCCAACAGAAAGAAGTCTTCTCTTAACTGATACACATCCTTTATTGCCAACAGAAAGAAGTCTTCTCTTAACTGATACACATCCTTTAAGCCCTAAAGAAAGAAGTCTTCTCTTAACTGATACACATCCTTTATTGCCAACAGAAAGACGTTTTCTCTTAACTGATACACATCCTTTATTGCCAACAGAAAGAAGTCTTCTCTTAACTGATACACATCCTTTAAGGCCAACAGAAAGAAGTCTTCTCTTAACTGATACACATCCTTTAAGACCAACAGAAAGAAGTCTTCTCTTAACTGATACACATCCTTTAAGCCCTAAAGAAAGAAGTCTTCTCTTAACTGATACACATCCTTTATTGCCAACAGAAAGACGTTTTCTCTTAACTGATACACATCCTTTAAGGCCAACAGAAAGAAGTCTTCTCTTAACTGATACACATCCTTTATTGCCAACAGAAAGAAGTCTTCTCTTAACTGATACACATCCTTTAAGGCCAACAGAAAGAAGTCTTCTCTTAACTGATACACATCCTTTATTGCCAACAGAAAGAAGTCTTCTCTTAACAGTCATAACAAATATTGGATGTTGATGTGTAGAATTAAATTCAGCAATTAGTTGGGGACCTTTTTTTCTTCTGTTTCTTTTGCTAGACACTATCAAATGTCTACTCTTTGCAACAGACGTTACTCTGGGTCCTCCCAGATTTTTTTCTGTCAACATTTGCACTGGTTTCTGCATGTCTGTGCAGGCAATAATACACCCCATTTTTTGATATCTGTAATTTTCTAGCAATCTGACACTTGGAATATCCTTCTATAGAAAGAATTTCCACTTAGGCTCTTTTTTTCTAATCTGTTCAGTTCTTGGCATTTTAACAGTTTCAAAAAATTAATTTCAGTCACACATTAATCTGAATGGAATTGAACCTCTACCAAGCAGTGGTGTTGGAATATTTGTAAATTTCTGCTCTACAGTTCAGAAAAGGTTGTAACAAAATTTCCAAAGCTTATGCAAATAAATTTATAATACTTGTAAAAAATTTGTTTGAATTTTATATAAGGGTTTACATATATACACAATAAGTGAATTTAACAAAATATGCAAAATTAGGCTTTTTTATAAACTTAGAGAAACACTTCAGGGTGGCCCCAAACTTTTGATCGGTAGTGTATGTGTAACTAATGGAAATTTTCATCTCTCACAGTTGAGTCATAGAATTGCAATGAGATTGGCAGGCTGGTCTTCTACATAAGCCCCAGAGCTATGTTATTGCTGGACGATTATTTGATTTCATCCAACTATTCCCATCAAATCATGAAATGAAGGTTGTTTTGAATGAGCTTGCTTCCTAATACTTTCACACAAACTTTTGTGTCCTCCAAGGCTCTATCCTGGGTCCTACGCTATTTATCTCTGTCAATGATCGTCCTGATGTCATCACTTCCCAAGTAGGCATTTACGCAGATGACATTACCGTTTACTCCTGTCTCAATAGCAAATTCATCAGAGCTGACAAAGTTAACCCGACCGCTGCTCTTGAGAAGGACCTCCAATCTATGGTTGATTGGGACAGGAAATGGCTTGTAAATTTCAATGCCTCCAAAACGAAACTGCTCTCATTTAACCACCATAGAGAAACTTCCCCGCCCACCATCAGCATGGCTGATGCTTGACTCCTGGAGAGCAACATACTGTGCCTTCTTGCCCCACATTTTTAATTGAAGTGGAATGACTACATTGAATCAATAGCTGCATCTACTGCAAGGAAATTTGGGTCTCTGTGTCATACCAGAAGGTTTTTCTCATCAGAGTCCATCTTGCATATATATAAATCTACCATTTGTCTGTGCATTGAATACTGTTGCCATATCTGGTCTGGTTCTCCTGCTACTCATCTCGAGGTTATTGACAACATCCAGAGAAGGATCAGCAATGTAATCAATCCTGACTTGAAATTTTAACTTCAGTTACTTTCTCACTGACGTGATGTGGCTTCCCTCTGTCTTTTCTACAAATATTTTCATGGCAACTGCTTTGTTGAGCTTTTTCCTTGGTGCCCCAACTATGTGAATTCAAGCATGCTACTAGATTGGCATTTAGGTTCTACCCTTTTACTGTTGAAATAGTTAAATGTAACTGCCACTTCTACTCCAGCAGTTTCTTTTCTCATACTTTCTGTCATTGGAATGCACTTCTGTTTACTTGTTTCCCTGATAACTTCAATCTTCAAAAATTTAAATGCAATGTCAATTGCCATCTTCTATCTTCTTGAATGCTGTTCAGCTTTTATCCTTTCCTCAGTCCCACCCATACCATGTCTATTCTCTCACCTTCCCACTGACACTATTTAGCTATGGTAATTGGCTAACTAATTAAGCATGGAAATTAAAAACGAGAAATATTTAAGGCGAGAAAAAGCTATAACGAAAGACATATTGAGCGATGTTATTTTTTTTTTAACAAAAGAAAACCTGGGTAAAGATTTTATTTTCATTTACGAAGAAAGGTATTTTTTTTGCAGAAGATAGAAAATTTGTAAGAAAGACAGGTATCGGATACCGTCAGAATTAATTTATGCCATGACGTGACAAGGAAAACAGAATACGGATAAAGATAACAACCTGCCCACACGTATGGCGACAATAAAAATTTCAATTTGGTCAAGAGGCATACAAAGCAGTTCTAGAAGATAATCGAAACTGGGTCAAGCATGCGACCGAGAAAGAATTAGGTGAGACCACCACCACCCCACCCCACCCCAAAAAAAGAAAAAAGAATAGCCATTAACTATCTTTTGGAGATATCATTTGGTTTTGGAAGGAGACCCATCTGTTGTATGTCCGGATCTTGTCATGATAAAAGTTAAGTGCCAAGAGAAACAGAATACGGATAAAAATAAAATAACAATCCGCCCACACGTATAGCGATAATAAAAATTTCGATTCATTTATCTTAAAAAAAAAAAAAGACCAACGAAGGAAATCATTATTGTTACCTGGTCAAGCTGTTGGCGACAGAATATGATGAAGTTGAGAAAGACAAAGATATTTAGTTGACCACCCAGTTAATGAGTCAGTGAAGATCCCACTAATGAATTCCAGGTTAAGATAACAATTTAATAGCCATGAGGTGAAGTCCATAAGAATTCTGGCCGATAGAAAAGAAAGAAAGAAAAGGGAAGATAATTTTTTTTCTTTGGGTGATAATTGTAAACTGAGGCCAGTCTAGCCACCCCAACAATGCTGAGTGTTCATTGGCTGAGTGGTGGCGTGAGTGATGGGCGAAGGTGAACATATTAGAAACAAGGGAAACCTGTTGACGCCCTCTGAGGGGATTGGTGTGAGATACTGCTATGAGAAAGGAAGAATTTAGGAGGACAATTGTCTTACGAACCCCAACTACAGAAAGGGGGAGAACCCCTCTTAAACAGAAAGTATCTGACTTCCAAAAATGGGAAGTGATAAATTTTCCTGTCTGAAAACAAAGAAAATCCTTATTGCAGATTTGGAATTATCGAGGAACCCAAACCACGACAGACCCCCACCTGGTTTGGGTCGGCGTCCATATAAACAAACGTCCCCAGAGTTTCAGACAGTTAGAGTTGAGTTGCAGTTGAGTTAGGTTAGAGATCGGAGACCAGCACCGCAGGAGCTGACTGAAAGATTCCCACGCATTCTAACCAAAAACAATTTTATTTTTGAAGAACGACTTAGACTCACACCACCAAAACAAGTTTTAACGAATATTGCCTGAAGATACCAAAAAGCAGTTTATTGAAAAACAACCTAAGATATTAAGACTCGCTTAAGAAACGCAAAGTGTGACGAATCCATAGAAGCCGTTTGGGAGAAAGACGCAGATTTCGTCTACCTACAATCAAATCACAATGTAGATAGATTAGACTAGAGATCAAAGCAGTTACTTCGGTAACCAGACGTTGGAAGCGAGCTGGGAACGACAAAGCTGATATCGAATCTAACCAGACATCGACCGTGACCAAGACAACCAGAGGGATTAGTGTCACACATAGTAAACCAGATTTCCATCCGAACCAGCCAAGGGTTAGATCATCACAGATGGTGCTGCAGTCAACCCAGGGTTAGAGGTGTCACAATTGGCGATCATGACCAGGATTAACCGGTGGTGTCACAATTGGCGCCGCGACCAGCACAGGCCAAAGCAGACCCAGGGTGGCGTCATATTTGGCACCGTGACCAGCACAGCACAAGACTAGGTTAGAAACTAGGGTGACGTCACATAACTCCATAACCATCTACATACTAACGGCATTCCAGCCATGCTTGTGGTGAAATGATTAAAAAGAAAAAAAAAGTTATTGAGCTAATCCATTCATCCTCTCAACAAGAAGTAAATATTTTCAAATTGTAACAGCATCCTGAGTATGACAATAAACTACATCTGTGTCCTGGGTAAGACAATAAACTACATTCAATAGCAAGACCTTTGATCAGAAGGCTTTGAGGAGTGTGGCACCATCTTTTTGTTGCTGGTATTCCCAGGACCACTATGGCCCAGGGTGGTAGCGCCTGTTGGGGACCCGACTATGGGCAAATAGTTAAACCCAAACTAGTTTAAAACCCTTCAATACATTTTTGACAAAAAATTATTACCAGCAATACATATTTGAAGAAAGAAATATTACCAGGAATACATTTTTTTTAAAAAATATTACCGAAAAGAAAAATCTTGTAGGCATTAAATAATTCATTGAAGTTGATATGCCATAAAATGAACCAAACCAAACCAGATTGTGACATCAGCAGGGGACATATAGATAACATCAATCAGCTAAATGACAGATTTTAGATATGTATTGATCCTATATATATATTAAAATGGACTATGTCCAACAATTGTTTTAATATATTTTCTGTTATTACAATATTTTTATAGATACAATTATTTAAGTAAATGCTCTGTTTATATTAAATGTTAATGTAGTTGATACTGTTTATTATAAACAGAGCATTTACTTAAATATTATATATATATATATATATATATATATATATATAAAGAAATATAGTCTTAAGATGTGCTATATTTATGAGATAAAGTGCTCAATATCAGAGATAGAGCATTTGTAAATATCTATATAGGTATATAGATCTATATATATTACATGGATCTATATATATATATATATATATATATATATATATATATATATTTACTATAATTTTTACATATGGACAAAAACTCTTTGCTCACTGCAAATATGCATTCTTGTTTCGATGAAATGCTTATGAACAGTTCTGTTTACAAGCAAACTGCTTACAAAAAAAAGAAAATTTAAGGAAACAGAGAGGTAAAGAGAAGGAAAGGAAAGAGTGTGACTGAGTAAGACAATATTATTTGTTGATATCTGTTTGGGCAGTGGAGGAATGTTGAGACATTAATACAAAGGCGTGACCCTAAAAGTTTAAGACAAAGCAGAAGTGTCTGCTACAGCATTTGATACCGTGCAGATGGCCTTGTATTAATGTCCCAACATTTGTTCACTGTCCAAACTGCTATCAACAAATAATATTGTCTTACTCAGTCACCCTCTTTCCTTTCCTTCTCTTTTCTCCCTTTTCTTTACTCCGCTTGGTTTCCTCGTAAGATGTTTCTCCCTATGGCTGTTTTTTTTTTTTTTTTTTTTTTTTTTTTTTTGTAAGCAGTTTGCTTGTAAATAGAATTGTTCATAGGCATTTTTGGTTCTCACCAGTTAAGATGCAGACACATTGAAACAACAATGCACCTTTGTATTGAGCAAGTTGCCTTTGTCCGGATGTGAAAATTATAGTATATATATATATATATATATATATATATATATATATATATATATATATATATAGTAAAGGTAATAAATCCCTTGGTATATAATCCAAGTGGATCCTAGTAATATAAAATATTAAAACTGATCCACAAAAAGATCTCAATGTATTTTTTATTACAGAGCAGAAATTAATACACAATAAAATCCATATGATTTGTTAGTTTGTTTGTGTTTTATGGCATATCAACCACTGTGGGTTATTTAATGCCAAATCCAGTTTATATGAATTTTAAATGCCTATTTTGTCCTGGCAACATTGTTTCCAAAAAACGTATAGCTGGCAGCATTGTTTCCAAAAAACGTATAGCTGGCAACATTGTTTCAAAAACATAGCTGGCAACATTATTGTTTCAAAAAGGTATAGCTGGCAACA
Source organism: Acanthosepion lycidas (assembly GCA_963932145.1). Classification (NCBI taxonomy): domain Eukaryota; kingdom Metazoa; phylum Mollusca; class Cephalopoda; order Sepiida; family Sepiidae; genus Acanthosepion; species Acanthosepion lycidas. The sequence continues at coordinate 35,403,828 of OZ010582.1, read as the reverse complement.
TTATTTTTTCCCAAAAAACGTATAGCTGGCAACATTATTCTTCTGAAAACACTATCTGAGGCCTTCCTTGCTGTTGGACGTAGTTTATCGTCATACCCAGGACGCAAATCCATATGAGGTGATTTGGGATTTTATTCTGTCTGTGTGTGTGTGTGTGTGTGTATATATATATATATATATATATATATATATATATATATATATATATATATATATATATAAGTCATAAGTACTGATAGTTACTATAGCGGTTTTCTAACTCAAAAATAATTCCTTCCCATCTACGAACAATGGGACCTCCCCATCCTCCTGTTAGCCCATTGATGAGAGGTTTATCTGTACACTCAAACCCACAGTCATGATGACTTGTAACTTTTTCTTTTTTTCATCATTTCACCTCATCAAAGTGATAATGCCACTAGGACACAATAGGTTACAGGGAGTGAAACATAACGAGAAGATTTTAGTGAATAAAGGAACAGGATTCAGCAAGACAGATGGTGATTTTATTGATTTTTTGCTTCCCTACAATCTTTAAAAATCTAAATGCAATAAGGATTTCAAGAGGCAAGGAAGTGTTAGAAAAGAACCTCTTAGAATAGAAGAGACAGTTCTATCTAACTATTAGGTTGGTGCAAAAATAATGTCGGTTTTTGACGTTAAAAATACGTCAAAAACCGACATAATGTCGGTTTTTGACTTATTTTTGACATTTTTTTTTTGACGTATTTTGCACCAACCTAATAATTCAACAGTGATTGATATCTAATTGCCAATCTAGTAATTATTTTTATTGCTACTGGTAATGGTAATATTAGCTGTTTCTTTATAAGGAAGCATTCAACATATATTAACCGAGCAACCAGTGGTACTTTTGGCTGAAATTTATAAAATTTTTCTCTTCAAGCAATTTTTCAGGAAAGTTGCTTTTCCAATTCCACTGTTATTGCTCTTTCCAGTATTGATATTATATTATAACATTTTGTTTGAAGTAGTGTGGAATGTTAGTATCTTGATTATATCATTATTTTCTCTTCAAGCTACATGCGATATTCATTTTAGTTGTTACTGTTGTTTAAAATCCTCAATTGATGTGGTTTCTGTTATTTGTTACAGTTTTTATGTTTGTGATTCTGTAGCACCAGTTGATAAGGTTCAAATAAGGATGGTTCTCACTAAGACCATACAAACTTCCTTGGCAAAGAGAAACAGTAATTTAACTAAACTTTGTGTACTGAGTTATCTTTCAGTGTGGATATTGTTCATAAAACAAATCCATTGTTGCCTCATATCGTTTTCTTTGGGTAGGGGGTACATTTTTTTTCTGTTTTTGCCTTTTTTCTTTCTTTTCTTTTTCTTTTCTTTTTTTGTTTTTCTTTCTTTTCCTTTTCTTTTTTTGTTTTTCTTTCTTTTCTTTTTCTTTTCTTTTTTTGTTTTTCTTTCTTTTCTTTTTTCTTTCTTTTCTTTTTTCTTTCTTTTTTCTTTTCTTTTTTTTTTCTTTTCTTTCTTTTTTTTCTTTTCTTTTTTTTCTTTCTTTTCTTTCTTTTGTATTTATTTATTACCTTATTTTTTAGGGTACTACAGATTAATAAACTAAAACAAAATATGTATTTTTTATATTATTATTATTTTTATTATTTTAAGGTTTCAAAATATTGGAGTAATGCATGTGACGAAACGTAAAGTGGCTGATGTCCTGAAAGAACGCATTTTAGAGTCAATGCTTTTGAACAAACGCATTTGCAGTGGAAATGTTAATGATGAAAATATCCAATTAAATGGTAAATTCTTTAAGTTTTTAATTTTATTGCAATTTTATTTTTATTTATTGAAAAAAAGCGGCTTTTTTGTGGTACTATAAAATGGGAAGTATCTGGATGACATTAATGAGTTCTTTTACATGCATCATGTGACTCTGCAACTTTTAATCTATTTTACCTTCTCCCCCTTCACCACCGCATCAATTTCTACTATTTCTCCCTCTCTCTCATCACATCTGTTCAACAATATATTATTCTTTTAAAACAGAGATTCTCACATGGGTGTGTAATTTTAGCCAGAGGAGGAATTAGGCATTAAATTCAGTTGAAGTTTTATCATCCATTGAAACCAGGATTTCTTTCTTTATTTGATTAATAAAGTAATTTGGTTTCATAAATTATTTTAATAATTTTCACTGTAAAAATGAAAAAAATTACTAGATGAGAATTAAAAATCAGAGAGCTGTTAAAGGAACCTGGGATTTCAAGAGGAGAAATGTTATGACTCTTAATAACAACTAATCTAAAAAAAAAAACCCCAAAAAACTGTATTTTCTCTAATGAGGTATGATTCCTGAAAAGTAAATTTGTTTTGGATGAGAATACTTCTCTACACTATTTACATTATTCGGACTATTGTCCTCATCTTTGTCGCCATGTTTATCACAACGTTTTGGCCATTGTACATTCCACCTTTCTTCAGGTGGTTGGAATGTCGAACTGAACCCTTTATTTCGCACACTGGGGTAGACTGTTCTAGTTCCATGTGCCATGTCTAATGGATGTCAGTTATCTCCTGTTAATTTCTCTCTGAAAGTTCTCCACTGCCTTAACCAGGTATTGAACTCACACTCCTTGAATCCTGTCATTGGATCTAAGTAATGCCTTTATCCACTGTGCCATGTGTCCTTGAAACATTGTGATAAACATGGCGACAAAGATGAGGACAATAGTCCAAATAATGTAAATAGTGTACATAATACCTCATCTCAGAAATATAGACAAATACTTCTCTAGTATCTAAATTATGTTAATGAAGTTTTATATACCATATTTTTCAAGAAAAAATGTGATAGGGATTACTAGTATTAGACTAAAACTGTAACACCACTGTTTAATATATAAATTCCTTAATGGCACCTAGTGAACTATAGATGTGTGCTATATGGTAGAAAGCTGATATCTGTATGTATATTTAAAAGATACATGTTAAATGTCCATCTCTGAAAGATATATGAAATATATTTTAATAAATTTTATGATAAAGTTTCATATTAATATTGTTAAATGTTTCATTTCTCCTTTGAGATCTGAGTTTTTAAAATATTTATTTAACCCTTTAAGGCTAGAAGCAGCCAAATTTCACACACTGACAGTCCTGGAGCACCTGAATGTGCCCACAATCAAGTAGCATTATATTTCAGTACACAGTATTAATAACTATCACATGATCAACTACAGGTGTGAGAAATCTTCAACTTTGTAAAAATTTGGGATTTCCAAAACCATATTTCATAACTAGTAATAAAAGGATGCTAATTTTTCTATCATTTGAAAGAGAAATCAATTTACTTTCTTACAAAATCAGTTTGTGGGATTTGAATTTCAATGTCTTTTGAGATATATCAATTTAATTGCACTAAAATAACATGTTTTTCAACAATTTGGTCAGGGCTCCAGGGATTTAACAATTAAAATCTTTTAAGTGTTAATAGGGTTAAGCTGTCTTCAATTTCAGTTGGAAACACCCCCAATTTTTTTTTTATTAGTTAGAGGATTGACCAATATTATTAGTATTTTGGTTCATAACTGCTTCTCAGTTCCATAGAATTCTTAGAAAAGGGCTCTCACAATTTCTAAAACTGAATTATACTCATTAATTTGTGTTGATGCTAGGTTTGAGTCCAAGAGTGCTTTATACTAATTATTTTATTTATATTTCTTTATTATTTTGACCATTGTATTTGAGTTTGTTACACAATAGTGCATGCAGTACACTTGGTCCTATTCCTGTATTGTCCTGGGTACAACGTTAAACTGCATCCAACAGCAAGGCCTCTGATCAGGAGGTTTTGAGGAGCGTGGAACCACCTCTTAATTGCTGATGTTCCCAGGTCCACCCTAACCTGGGGTGGTAGCACCTGTTAGGGTCCCAGCTATGAGCAAATAATGAACTCCCAGTCTAGCCCGCGTCCTGGGTATGACGATAAACTACATCCATGGGTATGACGATAAACTGCATCCACATCCATGGGCATGATGGTAAACTGCATCCGCGTCCATGGGTATGATGATAAACTGCATCCACATCCATGGGCATGACGCTAAACGGCATCCACATATTAGGTATGGCGATAAACTACATTCAACAGAAAGACCGTTTTTGAAAAATTAAATTTGTCAGCTATACCGTTTTGGAAAAGTAGTATTACCAGCTATATGTTTCTGAAGGAATAATATTGCCAACAGTGTGTTTTTAAAAAATTATATTACCAGCTATGCGTTTTTGGAAAAATAATATTCCCAGCTGTACGTTTTCGGAAAAATAATATTATCAGCTCTACTTTTTTGAAAAATAATATTCCCAGCTATACGTTTAAAAAAAGAAAAATATTACCACCTTTATGTCTTTTAACAAAATCTTATTCAATGGAATTGTAACTGGGGTCAAAACACTGTGAAAGGATGATGCTTTTTTAAAAAAAAAAAATAATGTTGCCAGCTATACGTTTTTGAAAAAAAAAATAATGTTGCCAGCTATAGGTTTTTGAAAAAAAAAATAATGTTGCCAGCTATACGTTTTTGAAAAAAAAAATAATGTTGCCAGCTATACATTTTTAAAAAAAAAATAATGTTGCCAGCTATACGTTTTTGAAAGAATGATGTTGCCAGCTGTGGGCTTTTGAAAAAAAAATAATGTTGCCAGCTATGTTTTTAAAAAAAAAATAATGTTGCCGGCTATACGTTTTTGAAAGAAATAATGTTGCCAGCTATACATTTTTTTAAAAAAAATAATGTTGCCAGCTATACGTTTTTAAAAAAAAATAATGTTGCCAGCTATACGTTTTTAAAAAAAAATAATGTTGCCAGCCATACGTTTTTAAAAAAAAATAATGTTGCCAGCTATACGTTTTTAAAAAAAAATAATGTTGCCAGCTATACGTTTTTAAAAAAAAATAATGTTGCCAGCCATACGTTTTTAAAAAAAAATAATGTTGCCAGCTATACGTTTTTAAAAAAAATAATGTTGCCAGCTATACGTTTTTGAAAGAATGATGTTGCCAGCTGTGGGCTTTTGAAAAAAAAATAATGTTGCCAGCTATGTTTTTAAAAAAAAAATAATGTTGCCGGCTATACATTTTTGAAAGAAATAATGTTGCAAGCTATACCAAAATCATTTTCGGCATAAAGTGACCACTAAGGTTGGAATGTCGTTAAACTATTCCTGTATCTGACACCTGAAACAAGGAAAAAAGAAGTTTTCAAGAAAGTTCATTATTTTGTTTACAGCAAAACATGTGTCAATCTTTGAATTTATTTTGATCATTTTTAATTCTTCTTTATTTTCTTTCAACTAAAATTCATTGTTCATGAGTTCTTTTATGTGTACATTATTTTTAACAATTAAAAAAAATTTAAGAAGAAAAGAACAAATTAATTTCTTCTAATACCTCACAACAATTATTTTATTCCTTAAACTATTTTGACTACAATGTAGAACTTTATGAAAGACTAAATTTATTTTTCTGAACTCACTAATAATATTTTCATAACTTTTATATAGTTTATTAAAATATTACAAATTAACATTATTTTGTTTTTGCTTCATGTGCTTTGTTTGTATGGATTCTTAAAAAAGTCTTTTGAATTTCTTCTATTTTTATTTTCCAGACACAGAAAAAAAAAACGCTAAAGAACAGGCTGATACACAGGCAAAAAGCATGCATTTAAATGTGGTGAGGCTTTGCTTTCAGGCTTATTTACAAGACAAAAATGGTAATCTAACCATAATGCTACCATCAGTGATTTCAAACCCTATATATGATAGCAGTAAGTATAAAACAAATTTGCAAAAAAATAATGTGTAAAAATTATTTATAATAAGTGTGTGTGTGTGTGTGTGTGTGTGTAGTGTATATATATATATATATATATATATATATATATATACACATACATACAAATATAGATAACTAGACTCGTTTCGAAAAACCCTCGAATTTTTGATTTGCCAATAATCAAATCAATCTCAAGGGGAAAAAAAGGTTTTAAAAAAAGAAAGAGCTACAAGCATGAACTACTGCCGAAAAAAATCGCACAGATGCAGGTCTGAAGCCCAAAGAAAAACCCTGATACGAGTAAACAACTAACTAACAAAAGAGCTCAATACAACTGTAGAGCAGACATAGATACCCCTAGTGAGCCAGACAAACCTACCTATATATATATATATACACACACATAGAGTGTAACCTGGATATAAGAGAGATTTTTCTGGTCCCAAATTAGAGCCATACTTACCTAAACAAAATAGACCAAACCCGGATATAAGAGACTTCTTCTCCGGTCCCGACAACTCTCTTATATCCAGGTTACACTGTATGTATATATATATATATATATATATATATATGTATATACACTGCGTGCCAAATTATTATTGAGATAACTTTTTTTCTAATATTTCAATAACCGTCCAATCAATTCACACAAAATTTTCACACAATGTTGGCAACACTGACCTGTGCAATCACTGAAATTTTCGTACTGATCTGTGCAATGTAAACAAACTGGCACCATATTTATCAACACGGTGATTTGAGCGTGCCAAATTATTAGAAAGGTTTAGTAAAATTCTCAGAATTGAGCAAACAAAACGTTTATTAATGTTGTACGTGAATGTTTATGATCAAAAGAAGCTAATAAATAAGATAATCAAACAAATAATAACAGATACAAGCAAAGGCACAGTTTTAAACAAATTAATAGGGAACGTGCTTTCCCTATTTTGAAATTACTTGAAGAAGTCGACGATCCATAGAATTTGTTAATTGTAGGATGTCATCTGCTGTAATGCCGTGAGATATGTTAAGAATTGCTTCCAACAACTCAGCGTTGCTCCTGAATTGTCGTCTGTTGGCGTACAGTCTTCGCTTCATGATGCTCCAAAGGTTTTCAATTGGGTTCAAATCTGGTGAATTTGCTGGTCACTTCATTTTTCGAGGTCCATCGAAGCCTAACCTTTTCAAATATTCAGTAGTCTTGTGAGCAGCATGTGAGGGAGCATTATCTTGCATAAAAACAATTGCCCTTCTGAAGGCAACTCTTTACCTTTTCATCCACGGTTCAAGATGCACCTTCATAAACGCTATGTATGCATCAGCATTCATTTTGATGCCATCTGGTACTCTCCATGGGCCCACTAATGTTTTTCCAATGATACCACCCCAGATCATTATGCCTCCAATGCCTTATTGGCATCTCAAACGATGATGGCGATTCTGTCTGTTCATTACCCAGCCTTTTCACCATCTATCTGGCCCATCAAGTGTTGCTCGAGTTTCGTCTGTGGACAAAACTTTAGAGAAGTCAATATTCATATTGTCCTCAGCCCATTTCAATCAATTTTGAATGTGATTTCTCGTCAACGGAGGCTTTGATACAGTTTTGACTGTTGTTGCTATTTCCCTCAGATACCAACACTGAGTACTTTTAAACACAGTAGGATCCCCAATGCGACTGAAAAGCTCTTGACTGGTAAGTCCAGGGTTATTCATGGCCTCTCGTTTAAGTCATGACATGACGTGAAATAACCTTCGGCTTGCCTTTATCTGCCCTTTTGCGTACTTGTGTAGGGTCGGCAGTGAACTTTTTCACTGTTTGATGACACCTCCCTATCATTTTAGAAATTTATAAGGTAGATTTACCTTTTGAGAGTTCTGAGGTGATAGTTTTTTCAGCATCACTTAAACTGCTTTTACAGCCCATCTTTTCACTAAATTCTTACACTTTTCTAATAATTTGGCACGCTCAAATCACCGTGCTGATAACAAATATGGCGCCAGTTTGTTTACATTGCGCAGATCAGTTGCCAACATTGTGTGAAAATTTTGTGTGAATTGATTGGACGGTTTTTGAAATATTAGAAAAAAAATTATCTTGATAATAATTTGGCACGCAGTGTGTATATATATATATATATATATATATATATATATATATATATATATATAAACAAACTGTATTTAGAAAAATATGACAAACTGTAAATATTTTTTCTGACACGTTTCATCTGTCCAATCAAATCCTAATGGATGAAACGCATCACAAAAAAACCTTTCCAGTTGTTCATATTTTTCTAAATCTATCTAGCTATATATATATATATATATATATATATATATATATACACACCCACACAGAGGGTGTAATGGGTAAATTATTGTCATTTTATATTTTTAATTTCATGCATGCATGTTTGTTTTGGATTTTGTAGACTGTAGGGTCAGTTGGGCACTGTCTGTGACACAATTCACTCTGCCAGAAATTTAGAAATGGCACGCTTTACTGCTTGGCATTCACACTAGAAGCTCCAGTACAAACATTTCAAAGTGTTTGGATGTCAATCTGAGAACTGTGCAGAGGATTTGGTAAGAGTTGGATGATATATCCAGTCAACATCATGCAGTTTGGTGTGATCACTCTATTCATCTTCCCACAGGGCCTCAGTCTCAACACAGAAGCCTACATCATCATGCTGCCCTGGGTGGCTGCTGGAAGACCCTATGTTTGGAAATAGGACTCTCCACCATGCCACACAAGCAGGCTGTCAGACAATTTTTGCAACCACATCACCCTTTACCTAACTCCTCAGACTGCAACCACCTCCCTTGGTTATTATGTATAGGGGTTCAGTTGTTGTAATTCCACATGCCATGTCTTTCTTTTTTTGGGGTCGGGGGGGGGGATATCTCAGATTCAGTTAATTTTCTTTATTAACTTAAGTCTCCAAGTTTTTTTTTGTTCCCAAGGGCTGTAACCAGGTATTGAACTCGTAATTCACTCTTTGGATTACTCAACGCTTTTATCCACTGGGCCATGTATCCTTGGGGCCACAACGTTGTTAATATGGTAATAAAGATGAAGACAACAGTCTGAATGATGTAAATTGTATAGTTACAAGACCTCATCTTAGAAATGTAGACTGATGTTAAGGAACTATAAACTTACCAGAACAATGTGAGACTAAAATTGGCTTTGTAAAACAGAGGTGTGTTATATATGCTAGCAAATATGATATATAATATGGTTATTGTAGATTTTTATTAGTATATATAATATGGATATTATAAACAAGAAACAGCTAATCATCTTATAAATTTAAACAATGGAAAAGACGCATATTTGCTATGTTTGTATTTTATAATATGATACTAATATGTGAATATAACATGCATTATTATTATTGGATACAATGAAGTAAAACATCAGTTTTATCAAAATCATGTTTATTTTAAATACAGCTGTACTTTTTGACTACAGTAAATGATATAATTTGGTTAATGGCATAGCAGCACATGTGCTAATTTTATCTTGTGTATGATGCTACCTCCTTAAAATCAGGTTCAAAATTAGGTCTACAAAAGTCATGTGATACACGAGTATATATGTTAATTATTTTATAGGTAAATTGAGTTATTAACAGTCAGATAATTGTAAAATTTTCAACCTCTCTCTGGTAACTCTACAATTTTTTTAATTTTTATTTTTTCCTTCTTTTTTTTAATTTTTATTTTTTCCTTCTTTTTTTTAAGAATCTCCAGGTGCAGCTGCACTAAAGATTTGTCGCATGGACAAGTGTGGTGGATGTTGCACTGGCAATGAAGAAATTTTTCTACTTTGTGAAAAAGTACAAAAAGGTAAATGTCTGCTTGTTTTGGAAGTTGATTAAGTGTCTGCCCTAAAACTATCATCTGCAAAGTTAATGTAACTTGTGGAAAATTTGTTTGAGATATCTTTAAAGTAGAAATAACATGTCTGCGGCCTTGCAGTTGATCTCTCTTCTGACCTAATTCTAGCAGCTCAATAGAGGGGAAAAACTGGCTTGTAACTTTTTTTGCCTCAAAAATCAAGTTAATATGATTTTATCTTCACCATTCAGACTCTGAGTTTTCTTCTGTCACCATGAATGGTTGCATAAAGCTACATGCTTTGAATGTCTATTGGGTCTTTGGTCTACTCCAGATGTGGAACTCTTATATGTGAGCCATTGCTAAAGAAGCTGGAAAATGATTGGCTCATTCTATTGCACCAAGAAGTACCTGTCTCCTCCTGCCAAGCTTTATCTCAGATCCAAAATGTTGCATTTCTGTCATATCCAAGATGGAGCTTCTCAATGCTTACTTTCCAGTCTTGATAAAGTTCAAAATCATTTTATGTAGTCTTTGGAGGGAAGACATTCTACACTCTGCAGTTGCTTTTCCACATATGTAACATTCAAGCCTATTGCTACTCACTATAACTATTTCTATGGCAAATGTCTGGATGAGCACTCTATTCTTTAGTTCTACCAGTTCAGACCTTTACAGCTAGAACATGTCATGCTATTTCCACTCTCACTTCCTCTTTGTTCCAAAATTTCAAAAAACAGTTTCACTCAGAGAGCTTTTATCCGAAGTACTGCCACTTTGTGGAAAAGACACCTGCATGAAGGCTTCCTTGAACACTACAATCTTAACCTCTTCAAATCAAGAATCAATCATTATCTATCCTCCTTATCCTCATAATCTTCACTTCTTATCTCTTTTCATTCATATTATGCACCTTATTAATTACCAAAGCCTTGTACTGGGTGAATCCAACTATAATATGTAACATTCTAGGGTGTGGGCAGGGGTATAAACTAAAGTGAAAAATGTATACTGTATAGCTTTTCTGTTTGCCTGAATAATGATGGATATGTGACATGGCATGGGGTGTACAAGATATTGAATTGGTTGCATGCATATATCTATCCAGACATTATTTACATTTGGACTAATGACCTCATTATTGTCATTATCATAATGTTTCAGATGCTGTGTCTTCTGACCTTCTTCAGAAATTGAATTCATAATTATTATGCCACTAAATTCATTTAATCAATAGATTATTGTCCCGTGGAAATAGCGTGAACAATAACTGAGCAGAACTAAATAAGAACATGACAAAATATCTATAGACAATGGAGTGAGAACAACCTCCCCCATAGATTAAATAAAGTGTTCAGTTTGAATTTCCATGAAGGTTACCTAGATTGACAGACATCTGAAGAAAACCAGATGGTACATTGGCCAAAACATTGTGATAATAACAACAAAGATGAGGACATTAGTCTAAATGTATATAATATAAATAACTCCTAATCCCAGAAATTTAGACAGAAATTCTCCAGAATTTTTCCAGAGCTGTCCATAGCAGGGTTGTGTTTATTGTTTGTGGCTGCAGGGAATATAGTGAGATCTGTCTTATACATGTTTAATGGGGTTTAAATCTGGCACATGTGGGGGCTAAGATAGTACCTGGAAATCAGCCAAGTGTCCTTGGAACCAGTTTAATGCCATCCATACACAGTGAGGTGTGTGCGTGGTTCGTGTTGTCCTTATTTTATTAGAACCACACATCACTACTGATAACCATAACAATAATGAGAGGAGCGCATATCATTGCACCAATAATGGGTAATTAAATGACAAAATGCAAAAAAAAAAAAACATACCATTTCGTCTTTGAAAAGGATGACTTCAGACAAAATAATGCAGTTTATAAGAATGTGGATTTAATTAAGAGTAAGTAATTTATTAAGGCAAAAATGTATAGGAAGTGAATTAATTCCTGAGTATTCCATAGTAAATTTACATTCAGGTTCATACGGCACTTTGCATTTCTTAACAAAACCATTCTTATTACAATGTGGTATGCTTAAAAAACAACAGCAATAAGAAGCTTAATGAGATTGACACATCAGAAACAAGAAATTTAAAGTTATGTGTCCCTACATCTTTAATGTTGTTCTCAATTTTTTAATAACTGATGTTTGTTTATATTCTTGTTCTTTCCCTTATATATATATATATATATATATATGTATGTATGTGTGTGTGTGTGTGTGTGTGAATTACAAGTAGATAAAATTCAATACCCCACATGATATATAGCCATTTCACCCAGAATAGGCTTGCCAACACCAAGGAGTTAGATAAAAAAAATAAATCATAATGTTTTTGTAAATAGGAAGAAAAAGGAGGGAAATTTACAACTAAGAGCAAATGTATTTAAAAAGCTGGAAGAGAAAGATAAAGAGAGAAAAAAGAAGATATATTGAGCTCACTTCTGTGGGTCAGTTTTAATATTTTATATTATTAGGATTCACTTGGATTACTTACCATGGATTTTTACATATATATATATATATATATGTGCGTGTGTGTGATTCCATCAATAAAATCATTATTTAGTCAGAAGTTCTTTTGAAGGATGAAATATATTACACTAGATTTTTTTCCATTGTATCACCTTTAGTCTAATATATAGAATTTATATATTATATACTCCCATACCAACAACATGTTTATATCTTTCAGGACACTCCTGTTTCATAAGTGGTCTTTGCAAATTTGAATGTAACACACACCTTGCCATTGGAGACACCCACTGCAAAGTTTGTACAATTCTCTACTGACAAGCTGGATCCATAATCTCATGGGGTCTTCTCCATATATGAACTTGATAATATGTCTAAAAGGGCTGGAAATATGACTTATCTCATCAAGTGACATTGTTCAGTTTTCCATATTCTGAAGGCAATATCCTCTGAACCTAATCATAATGATATTATTTGTTGTTTCCTTATAAGGAAACATTCAGCATCCATTGACAGCAGCCATCAGTTGAAATTTATAAAATTTTTCTCTTAAAACAATTTTTTCGGAAAATAATTTCCTTCCTAACCTTTTGTTTGAAGTAGTGTGGAATGTCAACATCTTGATTATGTCATTATTTTCTTTGCAAGCTTCATTTGATATCCTTTTTAATTGTTGCTGCTGTTGGTAGTCATCAAGTGATATGTTTTCTGTTATTTGATACAGTTTGTTGTTTGTGATTCTATAGTGACAGTCTGTGAGAATTGAAAAAGAGTGGTCCATGTTAAGACTTAGAGGTTTCCTTTACTAGAAGCCAACTTTTAATTGTTGATCTGAGAAAGTGGTTGTATACAACTGACAATTTAGATATTTCTGAACAGGTTTGCCACCATGCATGACATCTACATGAAAGTCTCAATCTGACAAGACTATTTAAGAACATGATTTGAGGTTTTATGTTAATACTTTGGTTTTGTAGCAAATTGCAGTGTTGAGCAAAGCTACCCATAATGCAGCCTATTCTATGTTCAATTTCCTTATATTCTGTACTAAAGTTGTTATAATTGATCTATACATTGATGTATTTGAAGTGTTTAGTATTTACTAATTCCACATCCTGAATTTTTATAATGGATTTAGATGAGTAAATATAACATCATGTTAATAATGCTACTCTTGTTGGTCAAGGGAAACCAAACTGCATGAAATACAATCTATTATTGAGACCAGAAGACATTGTATAGTTTATGTTCAAATTCTCTCCAAAAAACAGAAAAATGGTTTGAACCATAAAAGAAATGTTATACTTGACTGCAATTAGATTCTCTTTCTGATTCACGCTACATGTTGGCTGGATGTAAAAACTAAGAAAGCAAAACATGAAATAAATAAAAAATGTTGTTTTCTGCATGGGAGCTCAGAAGATCACATCCTGTCCACAAAACAAATCCCCATAATAAAATACAATAACTAATCATGAACGTTCCTGACCAAAAAAAGAATTCCTGCGAACCATTAGATTTGCTTAAAAGAAAGCCTCTCATAATGGCTGACACAGTTGCAGACTGAAAGGCCATCTGTCAGTACACAGGTTCATTGTTGCCATCTCTGCCATGATCACTTCTCTTGTCACAACCAGTAATCAATGCACCTCACAATGAATCAACCCCCACCACCTGGACCTCGATCAACCAATCTGCCAACATGACATGTACTTATTAGAAAACGCTCAATATCAGAGATAAAGCTAACATATTTGGTTGGATTGATGTGAGTTTGTGACCCTGGGTTTCATGCTTTTGTAATTGTCAGACAAACTCTCTCTCTCTCTCTCTCTCTCTCTATATATATATATATATATATATATATATATATATATATATATATATATATATATAATCTTGAAAACAAGACCCTCCCCCATCTAAAATAATAGAAAATTAATGTTTTTTGATTCTGACAAATTGCCTGAGTAGAGGAAGTTATTCTGAATGCTGGACTACAAAAATTAGTGGTGAAAATATTTTGATCTATAAGAAATTATTAATTAATATTCATGTCTGAAAGTAAAGGATCATTTTGATATTTACTCTACATTTTGTTTCAATATTTATTTTGACTTTATGCTAAAAAAGCTTCATATTTTTATACAGTAATATAGCAATCTCGTTCTTTCCACAACATATTCTAAGCTAATAATGTTGTAATGTTTGATTTCTTTTTTGAATATGTTCCACTACATAATTCTCGTCATCATAATCTGTTATTTGTCAATAAAAATATTTGATTTTAAAGGTTTTTCTTTATTTTTATCAATTTTTTAAAGATTTTATGTTAATATTACTTTTTACAAATAAAAAATATAAATTTTGCAATTCTAAAAAATTGCCATAGTGCCTTTATTTTTAAGGGGTCCACCAAGGCAAAACTCATTCTTGCACACACACACACACATACATATATATATATATTCATTCAGATCTTTTTTGTATAATTTGTAAAAGTTAAAAATGTTTTTAAATTAATTCTCAATTTCTCATTTCTTTTCCTTTCTTAAACATACTGATGTGTTTACTCATTTATTAAAATCATTGAACAACTTTAACCCAAGAAAAAGGCACCAAACTTAGGATATCTTAATCACTTGTAATATAATGCTCTATTCTTGATAAAATTGTCAAACTTGTCATCTCACTTTTTATTGTCGCTTTCCAATTTCAGATGATATAAAAGTATTGTTTATAGAGGTAGATCATGATCAAAAAGTCATTTGGAAAAAAGAAGCCAATTTTGGGCCCACAGATGTTCACAAACAAGTAAGCATATTTTTTTTCTTTGCATTGCTGTCATTAATCCCATTATTATAATAATTTACTTGTCAGAATTATTAGGTTGGTGCAAAAATAATGACGTAATAATGTCGTTTTTGATGTACTTTTTAACGTCAAAAAACGACATTATTATGTCATTATTTTTGCACCAACCTAATAGTTATATTCAAACCTGAGCAAATATATTTTTCTACTACTTTGAAAAGAAAAATGAATATAAGTAAGAAAATCTTTCATTTGGATCTTTGAATTTTACTTTTTGAAAGTTAACAGAAAAATTTAAAAAAATAGCAACATTCCTCTCAAGCAAACTGGCAAGTGTACCATTGCTGGGTTTCCAGATTGGGCAAAGATAGTAAATTGGACATCCTCTTGCACTATACCCTGATTTTAACCATAAGCTGATGCTTAAAGTTGCCAACTGGATGGTAAGAGAAAGAAACAAATCGCCATGGACTTTCTTCATTTGAATTCCCATATTACCATTTGCATCACAGAGTGATTCTTCTCAAGCAATGAACCTAAGTTGCTAAAC
Source organism: Acanthosepion lycidas (assembly GCA_963932145.1). Lineage (NCBI taxonomy): Eukaryota > Metazoa > Mollusca > Cephalopoda > Sepiida > Sepiidae > Acanthosepion > Acanthosepion lycidas. The sequence goes on along the minus strand of OZ010582.1, from coordinate 35,388,302 downwards.
AACAGAACCGGCTTTCAATGCTAAAAAAAAATCACAACCATGTAACCTTTAACAAGCCTACACAGTGGATGTATGACTGTGTAGTGAAAGAAGACATGCTTAATAGTTTCCTAGAAATCTCTGCACTGGACACAGTCTGGTGAAGAAACCAGTTGCATTGCAAACATTTTTTGCTGTCTCAGTGCAGAATTTGCATCACCAGCCAGGTGAGTGTTGTTGTTTAGTTATTTCAGCTTAGATTCTCAAGGCCATGGTGAGCAGTACTAAAGTTTCATGGTCAAATGATCTTACATGGTTCTCTTTACTTGAACCTGAAATAATGTTTTTCTTGACAATGACTATCAGTGATATCAGTCTATACATGAAAACACAATATCATTCATAGCAGAAGAAACCCTCATTTTGAGGCAATGTGCTTCTTGAAGCCACAAAAGCTTTTTTGGAATCTCCTTTCTAAAATCTCCATATTACACCGTCTTGTATATACATCCAGCTTAGGAAATTTCAGTATTTTGTATCCCTCAATTGTCCTTGGAAAGATGGCAGCAACAGACCATGATGCTCCATGGGAGCCCTGTGACCCTAAAGGAGTTTAAACAGAGCTCAGCTAGTTTGGTAAAACTATTTTTTTTAAAATTGGTATCACGCCAAGCAAGTGGGTACAGCCACTAACACACAAAGGGTCATATGATGTGGAGGGATTAGAAACTGAAATGTTAGTAATGAGTAGAAAGAGAAAAGAGTAATCAGGAGGGCAGTAGGTAGTGATTGACATTGCATTTAAATTTTTGCAGATTAATGTTGTCTGGAAAGCATGGAGCTAGAACGGAGTTCCACAAATGAGAAAAGACACTGTCAGCATAGACGTTACGGCAACATCTACCTAGCTCAACTGTAAATTGATGAGATCTCACCATCAGTCTATAGCAATACAAATTCAAAATGAAAATTTCCAAAGTCAAAATGAGAAAATCCAAAGGTTGACCTCAGTGTCTAGGGAGAGGGTGTCTGAAATGATGGCACTGGGGTATGTGAATTCATGAACCACCTCTAAGTTGTAGTTGTTGATTGTGATGGTTGGAGCCTTTTTAATGTATTGGCCCATCATGTTGGTCTTCTACAGACTGATGGTCAGACTGATCTCTTGGTAGGCCTTTGAAAAATTGTCCATTAGTCACTGCAATAAGAAAAGCATTATACTTATATTAAAAATCAAACTCCTTGCTAAAAACATAAAATATTTTGTCTAGGGAAGGTTTAATCTAAATGTCTTCTTTATACAGTTAAACAAAAGATTTGGTTCAGTTAAATTGATGGACACAAAGTAAGAATCCAGTTTGGAATTATATTTACATTGTAGACCAAACCCATTAATAAAAACTTGAAATATTTCGACTATGGAAGTTTTAATATGTATGTCCCCTTTATATGTTTAAACAAGATAATAAAAATTTGTTTCAGCTAATTTGATGAGCATAAAGTAGGGGTCCAGATTAGCATTATACATGGTGTGGCAGAAATACCTCCCACATAATAGTAAGACATTAGCTAAATGAAGACACCATTTTCCACTAATGTGTTACCATTATGTCAGGGTATTTATGCCACCGATTTTACTTACATTGTAAATCAAATCCTTCACAAAATATTTAAAAAGCCTTGAGATTTTCTAAAACATGGTCCAGTAGATAAAGACATTGGTTAGATCCAGTGACTAGACGCAAGAGTTGTGAGTTCAATACCAGACCACAGCAGTGGTGAACCAAAAACTTGGGAGTTGATTTAAAGGGAAATGACTGAGACATCTGGAAGAGGCATGGCACGTGGAACTAGAACAATCTACCCCAGTGTACAAAATAAAGGGTTCGGTTTGAAATTCCAATGACCTGAAGAAGGCCAGAGTGTACAACAGCTGAAACATTGTGAATATATCAATGAAGATGAGGATAACATTCCAGATAATATGCTAAAATCATACTCTTAGAGTGCTGTTAGTAACCATAGAAAATTTGGTAACCATAGTTCTTTGATTTATGTGATGACAGACAAAAGATATTTAGTGAATTATACTAATATTTGTATCTACATTTTAAGTGCTTTAACAAATTGACAGCTTAACAGAAACTTGTGATCAATCTACATTGTTAAAGATCCTATCAGATATATTTTTTTCTTTTTGCAGTATGCAATTGTTTTTAAAACTCCAGAATACCGAAATCTGAAAATTAAAGATCCTGTGAAAGTGCTTATTAAACTTGAACGACCATCAGATGAAGAGTCTAGTGAACCAAAAGTATTTACTTATTATCCACAGAATCCAGGTGAGTAATGCAAATAATGAATAGTAGGATTTATCTGTTTTTGTTGCTTCCACCCCATCCCCACTGTTAAAACAGGATCTTGCTGAATCGACAGAGTGACAGCAACAGAAAACAAAACAACAGAAAAATGTTAATATTTATTGCACATGAGTACAAATAAGGCACAAGGCCAACACTGGGGAAAAGGGTAAGGCTGGTCTTACTTACCATTCTTACTATAATCACCATAATACCACAGAGACTCTATGAAGTCCTAACTGGTTCTTATATGGACAAATTTGTCTGTGAGGGCCAGGAATACAAAAACAACTTTTAAAAATTTATAAAACCCTAATGAATATTTACAATAGTAAACAAGATTTATTTACAAGAAACAAAACAAAACAGAATTAGTAATAACTCTCCCCCAAATCACTAAATGTGGAAGAAACATCAGTTAACTGGACAGAATTAATGCAGAACTTAAAAAAATCACTCAGTTGACCTAACACACAGAAATACACCCTCACCTAAACAATGAATATGAAAAATCACACCTGAAAAGCAAAAGGCATCCTGCATCCACCATATAACTGACATCTCTGGTCACTTAACAGGAGAGGGAAGAGGGGATTAAACAAAGAAAGTGGGAATAAAATAAAAGGGGTCAATGAGCATACATCCTCTAGCTAAGTTAACTTGGACAAAGAAAAACTAAAGAAAACACAAACCTAAACTAACCTCTTCTGGGCTATGTTGCCAATGTTCAATCCAGCAATCCCAAAATCCTTAATTCTTAACCAGCATCAAAATGCTACTCCAAATCAGCACCTTTCACTTGGCACAAACGTGCAAAACTCACCTGCCTTTTGCTAAATTATAATGGATGGAGTTGTTTCCTTTCTGTCCTAATCTTGACTTTAAGCTGATGCTTAAAGAACAGGATCAGTTCTCATCTCCATGGAATTCCTTCTGTTGAGTCATCCATATCATGACTTGCATAAAACCTAGTAAGCAAAAGAACACATAGTGCTCAGTCTTAGTCAACAGCGGTACGATATTGCTACAAACAGAACTGACCTCAAGAACAAAGAACTTTCCACACAGCATACAAACCATGATGTCTTCAACAAACTTGCACAATGGACCTACAACCCTGCAATGAATGAAGGCATGCCTTAGGGTCTCCACTGCCTCACTGCAGCAAACGAAGTTTGGAGACCTTACCAAACCTGTTGAACAAAGTTTTTTGCTGACTCAGAGGGCCCTTTGAATCACCAGCCAGGTGAGTAATGCCTCAGTATTAGTGAAACATTTCAACCCGGACACCCAACATGGAGTGAGCCTCCTGCTTAGTCAGACCGAGATCACCTATCAAATCATTGTGAATGCCCCCCCCCCACCACTTAACACCTGATATAATGCCTTGTGGGACAACAGCTGGTTGTTGGTGGGGCCATCTGTTGCCTGCGAGAGGTACTTGAGTGCAAGCTGGCATTTGCAGTAGAAGGAGCCCTTGCTTCAGGGTAAACAGCCAGTCTCCTCCTGCATGAGCACACACATCTCAAGGATGGAAAGTTCTTACAAGCATCTTCCTTCCAAAATTCATTGTTCTCATCCGATTGCAAACACATCCACTCTATGTAAGAGATGCAAAGTGTATGTGGATGATGTTATTCATCATGACGGTTGACTTCGAGTATGAAATCCAGAGGTTAGCAGTGAATATTTCGAAGACAGTAGGAAAGCGTTGTTCAGGTTAGCAGTGAATATTTTGATAAAAGTAGCAGAGCATAGTTTGTCCTTCTGTTTCTCTTCGCCTGACAAGCTGGACTGGACATTCGGGTAGAGTGAGCTGCCTTTATACATGACAGATTGAATGTTCTACGTCTTCTGATTGGTTAACCTTCTATTGGTGGTCTATAAAGTGAGTTAAGTCCTTTGAGCTAGCTCACTAGTTATATATATATATATATATATATATATATATATAAACTGTAACAGATGAATCTCAATGCAAGGCATACCCAGACCATCCTCAGAAGAGTGAAAGTAACAGATATTGCAACATATCTTGGGAGCCTTATCTCCCAAAAAGAAGGAAAGCAAGAGCCTTACAAAACCCAATTAAATGGCAGACGGGAGTGGAAGTATGGAGAGTTGTTAAAGGAGACTTGTGTAGATGTGTGAGCCACATACTTCCTCCCAACCCTTCAAGGAAAGATTCCTCCGGAACCACAGACAAATTGCAACCTTGGCTTTTTTCCTCATCTCTGACCAGTTCATTTCCAAGAGATCGGGGACTGAACCAGATGCCGAATATCTTGACTGGCCCCTCTGTCCAAAGGAAAAGGTCTAGGAAGAGAAACACCTCTCCATGAACCCAACCACATGCCAACTGATTTATTGTGGTTGATGCTCGCCCCTTTCACCATCTCATACTCTCTGATTTACCTGCTGACTTTATCAGTTTCACCTCTGCTTGACACAAGAACCAAATATCATCAGCATAGGCAGAATACCTGCCTGAGGTGGTAGCACCAAATAGGGAAATTTTGCATAGGATCAGCTTCATCTTTAACTTGAGAAGGAAGGGCTCCAATGCAAAAATGTACAGCAAAGATGAAAGCAGACAACCTTGATGAATGGAACGAGACAATACGAAAGGTTTCAATCTTACTCCATTCACTTCCAGGTCTCAGACTGGGCTCCCTGGTAAACAGCTCCTGAAAGTAATCTTGGAAAGACTCGCATATTCCTGCATGTATAGTCATTTGTCTGGCAATGTGATGCTCAATATATGTCAAGTGGATGCCGTTTGAGCTTCCTCTGCATGCAATTCAGTAGCCATGTTCATTGCCTCAGAAGACATTCTTTTTAACTACTAGAGCTTGATCCTTCTTGATAAGCAAGGAGGCCAGCTCCACCTTACCTAAGGTTACATCCCCAGGATTTGATCACCCAATCTACTTTATTTATACATGCTTTTTGTTCTGCTAGATTGAGTTGGCAACTAAAATCAGCAGCAAAAGTTTGGATTTTAAATGATCCCACCATTTTTTCCCAACCACAAACCCTGTCAATTCCCACTGTAACATTAGTAGTAGATGGTCCTGGAAATCTTGCTCACCAAATAATGATATGTTGAATTTCCAGAAACCAGCCATGTTAACCTTAGCCTTAGTTTACACGAACTCTGACAAGCCAATGATCTGAGTAAACTGCATCATGGAAACACGGGCAACCTAAAAGTTCTATGTTGACTGTCTTAACCAGGACTCTCTTGATGTAGCTACAATGCACCACCGAATCCAAGCTGCCACTCTTAATCCAGTCCATACTACCTGCCACAGGTGTTCATTTCGATACTTATCAACAAGATCAAACCCGTGGATAAAATGAATTAATATCCAGGTTGTTAGTAGCTAATCTTTCCCCTATCCAATCTACACTGGGATCAAGGATGTCATTCCAATCACCCGCTAGAGCTGCTGAAGGTGATGTCATCAACAAATCAGACCACTCTGCGTGCACATTGATTACAAACCCCAATGAGGTGAAGAGCCTTATCCTTTATGGTAACATCCAGCACACAAAGCCTGCCTGCCAGATCTGAAAAAACAAGAGCACATGCTGCATCTACAGATATGCTCACCAGTCAGGAAACACCTCTTGAGTGTTCATCAAAACATGCTGTGAATAGAAGATAAACCCCTTAGACAGAATGTTCTCATGATTGTGAGTTGAAAACCGGGTCTCCTGTAAACAGCATACATCCACTCCAAGACACTGAAAATCCCTACGAGACTCTAACCTCAAGCACCGGGCATTCAAACTTGCTAACCAGAGAGCCATTATCAATCCAAGTAGGGTTTGGAAACTGGCTTAAACATGGTCAGGGAAAGGACACCAACAGCCTCACCCATTGACCCTTGGCCCATCTTGTTCTTGATAATGCCATTCTGAGTGTGACCACCAGTATCCCAAGGAATAGTTTTAGTACCCTAATGCATTAATCCTGTCACAACTTCCTCTGGGATGAGAAGTGGGGTAAGAAAAGTTCAGGTGTACTGAATTTACTAAATCTTACTAGGTTTTTTGCGGGGTTTAATTCCTACTGATGCCTTCCTAATAAGCATTTTATAGGTTCTGGTTAATATTTTTAAACCAAACCATGTTCTATCAGGCTCCAATATGGTCAATTAACTTTTTATATTTTTTTTCCACTTAGTATTTTTATTCCTCTACTGAGAATTCTTAACTCTCAATTTCAAGTCACTAAACATTTCATGAATTATGACTCAATCAGGGACATGGCCATGGCCCTGTTACAATTGTATCTGAATTTTTACTTTTTTTCTTTCTATTCCAGATGAAGATGGCATTGAAAAAAAACGTCGAAAGGTGTTGCCCCGGATACCTAACAGTGATAATTTATTCAGAAACTTTGACGATCCACCATCTAAGGAAATTCAAAATTTCTCAGAAATTGATGAATATAGACTTGAGTTTCCTAATGGGGGTGAGTAACACAGCATGAATTTATTTATTTTTAAAATCTCATATCATTATTGTTCCATAAGATGTTTGAATGATTGAACTCATTCTTTCTATGATTTTTGTTAGATGGAAAATTTGGCAGATGAAAATGAAATTCAAATAATCAATATTATAAAAGAAGAGCTGATTTTCTGTCCATCACGCACACTGTCTCTGCATCACTTTGTTTGTGTGTATGTAATATATAGGCATATGTTTGTTGTGTGTTTGTACCATTTAATGTATGTATGTATGTGCACCCACACACAATTTATTTGACTGTGTTCTGAAAGACATTGGTGTAATACATTCCCTTCCTACTCAGTCTGGACAACCCAAACTGGGAGCTGAGCAGTAAAATCATCAAGTTGGAGAAAAAAATTGACATTTTAAAATCTAAAAAAAAGAATAGGTAATTATAAGATTTTATTATCTTATTGTAATTATGCTTGTTCCTTCCTTATTTACTTACTTAGTCTGTCCGTTACACTCTTCAGTACTAATCTGTATTCAGCGTCTGACTGGTGGTGATTTTCAAAGAAATACCCTCACCCACTCCATCTCACTTTTGCTGTCAACAATTGCCAGTGATTTTCAAAGAAATATAACAGTCCATAAAATTTCAAAAAATTAAATTGGCCTCGTAAAATTTTTTAGGGTGGCCTCTAAATGACAGTATTGTTAAAAGGTCACGTGTTTTAAGGGTTGTCTTCTTCTTACTAATTAGAACCTACTTCTAGAAAAAATAGTTTTTACTTTATCAGAGTTGTTTTGAAACCTTGAATTTCCTTACTGCGTAAACCCACTCAACTTTTTGGGACTGGAATTTGTTCATTTCATTTCTGCATTTCATTGTGTCTCAACAGACTTTGAAAATCATCCCTTCAAAATTTTAAAACAAGTTTTACTTTTTTGAATTCCTGTTTCATTAAGTAATTTTTATTTTATGTATTTTATTTTAGAGTATCATACTTCAATTAATTAATTTTATTTTTAGTTTCACTTAACTAATTAGATCCTAATTCTAGAAAAAAATAATTTTTATTTTAACTTATCTTTCTAATTAAATTTCTATTTGAAATTCTTATTTTTTAATTTGCATGTAATTTTGCAATTTCCTTTCAAATTAGTTTTATATTTAACTCCTATTTCATAATTTTTTTTTTAGTTTTTAATTTACTTTTTCTTTTTTGATTAATTTATTTTGTTATAGTTGTTTTGAAACCTTGAATTTCATTTTAAATCTAATGTTTAATTTAATTATTTTTAAACTTTATTTCATTTGCATTTGAAATTAGTGTTTGCAATTTTAGTAATATTTTTTCAAGATTTTTAAAACTGAGAATTAACTTTTGTTTACAAATCTGTGAATATGTAAAAAATGGTTGATTTTACAAGCACCCTACAAAATCAATTCAAATCATATGTTCTATTTCAAATATACACCAGACTATTATGTTTACTGGAAATAGTAAATTTAATCCTTTAGCTTTCAATTAAAGATAAAAAGAAAGCTTTTCTATGTATAAAAATTCATTTTAAACTTTGGGTAAAAAAAAAAAAAAAGTGAAGGTTCCTACTTTTGTGTTTGTAAACTGCATTCATCATGAACCAACAATAAAAACTCAATGCTGCTTGCATGAAAATGATGCTCTATAGATGGAGGATAATGGAAGAGCAGAGGCAAGTATTCCTAGAAAGGGACGGGCAATGCCTGCAGTTGAGATGTGCTTCAATGGAGGGTGAACAATGCATGGAATACCTGCAGCAATATAAGAGGAGACAACAAATAAGACGAGAAAATATGAATGAGGAACAGCGTGTGCAGTGCCATGGGCAGTGGAGAAACTTATCTCAGCAAAGAGTAGAGAACATGAATAAACATGACAGAATTATTTATCAGCAAAATCAATAGGGAAGATATCAAGGAAGAGTTGCAAATATGAATGCTGGTGAAATTGACAATTTAAGGAGGGCATCAGATGCAGTGATTGTGTGTGAGAAGACCTGAGCCAATGATGAACAGTTAATGAAGTTAAACAATTTAACATAAGAGAAATGGATGTGAATACTCTGGTGTGCTTAGGTTTAGAAATGAAAATAACAGTTTTTCCCACAATGGAAAAGTGAACGTCCCTGTATTGCAACCATTCCCAAAGACACTAAAAAAAATTATTTGAGAGAAATGATCAAGAGTCTGTTTCATTCTGTAGAAGTATCAGAAATTATAATTCTGCCATCTCCTTTGTGTCATTTGGATTCAAACTGGCAGCACCTCCAGGAAGAGGTCTGTATTGCCTCTGCATTCAAGACTAAACTTACCGCATGACAAAGCATCCTGCTAATGATCGACCACACTATGGCCACTTATACAGTGCTGTTCGATAAAAGTCATTCACCTGATTTTTTTTACTAAAAATATTTTTTGTCTATTGTTTTTGGGGTAAAATAATTTTTAATCTTACTAATATAAAGACCCCTTCCTGAACACCTAGGAAAAAAGTTTATTCACCCTAAGGTATTCTATTGATAATTATAAATTTGGATATAAATGAGATTCAGGAAAAAACTTTGTGCAAAAAAAGTGACTCAGATATCACATTCTAATGATTAAACTGGTAAATTTGAAGAGCTTTTGACAAAATATTGAAAACTATTTTACAATACACTCAGAACAATATTCTAGAGAATTCTAGAACAGCTTAAATTAAATCTAGAGTATTCCAGAATATTCCAGAAAGCCTCATACAGTATAAAAACAGCTTGAAATAGCCACTCAGAACCACTTAAGGGATCTATTATTGCCCTCTCAAAAGCAGGCAAGTCAACGAGAGAAATTGCAGAAATTGCAATAACCTCGCAATCAAATGTTTCTTGAGTGCTTAGGGCACATAATGATGTCATTCCTGCTCCAAGGAAGGAAACTAGGGAATGAAAGAAAAAGACTGGTGATAGAACTGGCAGGGTAATCAAGAGAGAAGTTGCGAAGAATAGGACTATAACTAGCCAAGAAATTGCAGCCAGTCTAAGCGAAGAGCAAGGTGTTAGTCTTGCCTCTTCAACAGTCCATCGGTGGCTGTTAGAACAAGACTACAAATCTTGTACACGAATGTTTAAGCCACTAATAAGCAAAACCAACAAAGCCAAGAAACTTGAATGGCCTCACTATTACAAAAATTTCTCCGTAGAAGACTGGAAGAATGTTCTCTTCTCCGATGAAACGAAAGTTGAGCTAAATTCAAAGGATAAGTGATCTAAAATCCGAAGAAGAATTTTTGAAAGCTCTTTGAATTTAGCAATAAGTACTGTCAAGCATCCGTTCAGTATAATGTTCTGGGAATGCTTTTCTTTTCATGGAACTGGTTTCTTAAAACCTATTGAAATGACCCTCAGGAGCGAGCAGTACAAGAGAATTTTAGTCTTGTCTGCTCCCTTCTGCTGAACGGGTGCAAATCAACGCCAACAAGCTCATTTTTATGCAGGGTAATGCTCCCTGTCACAAATCAAAATTGATGAAAGAATACTTTGATGAGAAGCAGGTGAGTGCTATCACATGGCCACCCCAATCTCCTGACCTCAACCCCATAGAAAACTTATGGAGCATTATAAAGTACAGGCTCTTGAGAAAGCAGTTGAGCAACAAAGAGGATTTCATTGTGAATTTCATATCCAAATGGAATTCAATGCTTGGAGATGAGATTTGCCAGAACCTAATCAAGTCAATGCCAAAAAGGGTTGAAAAGTTTATTCAAATTAAAGGAGGACCCATGGATCATTAAATATTTTGAACTATATTACCTATTATAAATAAATTATACCTCTATCATTCTTTATTTAAAGCTGTTTGGTTATGTCTCTATTGATCACTAGTTGCAGGAAATAAATGAGTCACTTTTTTTGCACAGAGTTTTTCCCTAAATCTCATTTATATCCGAAATTATAATTATCAATAGAATACCTTAGGGTGAGTAAGCTTTTTTACTAGGTGATTGGGAAGGAGTCTTTATATTAGTAAGATTAAAAATTAGTTTGACCCCAAAAACAATAGGCGAAAAAATTTTTAAGTAAAAAAAAAAAAAAAAATCAGGTGAGTCTCTTTTATTGAACAGCACTGTACATCATTGATGTGGATGAAGCTTTGCAGCACAGGATGGATGCACCTCAAAATTCTGAGTGTTCCCTTGTTACTATAAGAAAAATAAGTGATATTATCCACCAAATTAATCTGTATGCAGAATTGTACAAGAACATGCATGCAGTTGAACAACAAGAGGTAAGAGCCAGAAAAGACAATGTGCCAATACAGAGATGTGAGTTATGCTTCAGGAGAGGTTTCTGCTATCAGGTGCTACAATTTCCCCACCAGCATAGGATAGCAGCAGTATTTGTTGGAGAAAATGGCGCCTTTTGAAAATAGAGACATTGTTGTGTATCCCAAAGATGATCTTCCTGAAAAAATATCTTACATATCATGCCACTTGGACCCTATGTGCTACCCAATCGGGATGGCATTGTGAGATGCAACATGTCGAGGAAAACCAGACAGATGTGCATAATCATCTAACAATGCAAGAATACTACAGCTATCATCTTGCATTCACAGGTTGGTTTAGTGTTATTCACATAGCTGGAAAATTATTTTAACAATATGTTGTGGATGCTTATGTCAAGGTTGCAGGTTGCAATATCTTAGGAACAATCAGGCCCAGTTGTGAGTGGAAAGTTACAAGGGATTGATTGACTATTTAAACAGGAACAGATGAGAATATTGAACTAGGAGTGTCAGTGATACTGCCTTCCTCATTCACAGGCAGTTGAAGGAATATGCATCAATATTTTCAGGATGCCATGTCAATTGTTTCAAAATATGGTAAGCCAGTCTTGTTCATCACTTACACTTGAAACCCAAAGCACCCTGAGATAATTGATAATCTACAGCAAAATGAAACCACTGAAAATAGGCCAGATTTAATTGCCTAAGTGTACAAGTCACACCTTGCAAAACTTATGAGGGAGATAAAGGATAGACACATTTTTGGGTTGTCAGTTGCTTGTGTCGATGTCATTGAGTTTCAGAAGAGAGGTTTGTCCAACTGCCACATGTTAGTACGGTTGAGAAATGAGGACAAACTCAAAAACGCAACGACGTAGATAGGATCGTAACAGCTGAAATTCCTCATAGCGATGATGATCCAGTCTTGCATGATTTAGTAAAAAAAATAATGCATGATTCATGGTCCTTGTGGAACTGATAATCCTTCTTCCCCTTACATGGCAAATGGCTCATACCAAAAGAAATTCCCAAAGAACTACAGGGATGAAATGCTTTTGAATTTGAATAGCTATACAAAGTACAGAAGACACAATACTGGAGTCACAGTTCAAAATAAACGTCACTCAGTTGACAAGGAACATTGTGCCATTCAGTGCCTACCTGCTGAAAGAGTAGATAACTCACATTAATGTAGAAATTTGTTCATCAGTGAAAAACATTAAATATATCTTCAAGTACGCGTACAAGGGACATGACTGTGCTTCTGTTGAAGTAAGAGAAAACCCAACAGCAGATCATGAGCAGAATCAAACTCACAATAAAATTACTAATTATCTTGCTCGCTGATATGTTTCTCCTCCGGAAGCTATGTGAAAACTGTTAGAGTTCAAGATACATGACACATCTCACAATGTCTACAGACTTGCTGTACATCTTGAAGACCAGCAAAGGGTTTATTTTCACAGAGGCAACGCTCAGCAAGCTGCACAAGCCCAAAGGGACTGGATCACTACCCTCACTTGTTGGAACATGCTATGCTAGAAGCTGCTGCTTGTTGGATGCCCTTCCAGTTGTGTGTTATGTTTGTTGCCCTGTGCATGTATATGAGCCCTGAAAATGCTCTTCACCTGTGGACTACTCACAAGGAATCCATGATTGAAGATTTCTTGCACCAGGGTTTTAATGCAGAAAACGTGGCACTGTCCTCAAGTGATGCAATTCTGATAGAGAATGGGATTAATTTTTTAGCAATTAGGCTGCCTGATGCTATTGGAGTACTGCAGGTTGACCATCATGAAGACCTCAATCACCCAGCACTTACTGATGAATAGACTGATTGCTAATGCTGTGCTTGAATCTGTAGATAAGAAGAGGAAAGGTGAGGTGCCCAGAAACTCTTGTTTCTATATAGATGCACCAGGAGGTTGTGGTAAAACTTATATGTTTAATATCATAATTTCATATCTGAGAAGGAACACCTGCAACATGTGCAGTGGTGTTTGGAGAGGCATTGCCTCTACACTACTGTCAGGTGGAAAGACTATCCATAGTTTGTTCAAATTGCCTGTCCCAGTCATGGAGGACAGCCACTTCAGACCATGTAAATTATTTACAAAACCTGGATTTGATCATCTTGGTTGAGGCTTCTATGATCCCTTCATTTGCTCTTCATGCTATTGATAAAGCCTTGCAAGATATCACTGGCATTGCTGCTACTTTTGTTGGTAAAGTTGTGCTCTTGGGGGGAAACTTTCGGCAAGTCCTACCCATATTGCCAAGAGGAAGCTGTGAGGCAAATCATCTGCATTAAAAATTCTCCTCTATGACTGACTTTTATTCAATACAGATTAAGCCAAAACATCAGTTCAACAGCAGATCAAAGGGTATTTGCAGCATGGCTCTTGCATCTTGGCAATGGAACATCAGCCGCTTCACAAGACCCTAATCTTGCTGTTGATGACAGAAATGCCTAAAATTTCATGCGTTGACAGCTCTCTGGTGGATGAGAAGGAGCAGAGTAATTATTTTGGTAAAGAACTCAGACTGCCTCCTGATCAATAAAGAAGTTTTTAGACAACTTCCAGGTGACTGCTGCACCTATTATAGTACGGATAAAGTTTTGACAGATGATCCTGCTGAGGCTGAGCACTACCCACTTGAATTTCTAAACTCTTTGACACCATCAGGGTGCCTCTTCATAAATTGAGCTTAAAACTCGGCTCAATAGTAATGCTTCTTCGTAACATTTCCAGAATGGACTCTGCAATGGTACAAGACTGGAAGTAGTTGCCATGCATCTACATTAAATTGAGGCTTCCTTGATTAGTGGCTCACTAATTGGCAGACTTGTTCTCATCCCCAGAATAAAGCTGTCTCCAAACGACTCCAAACTTGCCATTCACTTTGGAGAGAACCCAGTTTCCTGTCGGTTTGTCATATGCCTTGACTATTAACAATTCACAGGAGCAGACATTTGAGAAGGATGGGATTGTTCTTACCTCAGCCAGTGTTCAGTATTGGGCAAGTGTATGCAGCATACTCTAGAGCTCGCAAACTCTCTGATGTAAGGGTTAAGGTGATAGAGACAGACAAGGAAGTAGAAGAGTGCAAACTGTTACTAAAAACATTGTCTGCCAAGAGGTACGGACTTGAAGGAGTGGAGTGTTTTCAGAAATTCTGGAGACTCTTGATTGCATTAGGTATGTGTCCTTGGTTTTTATATATATATATATATATATATATATATACACATACATACCCCCCACACACACATAAATGAATAGCTTTCAAAAGAGAAAACTATATGTGGCATGTATTTTGTACATATACAGGTCTAATGTTTTCTGTATTCATATTGGTGGAAACTGGCATGACCCTATGTAGGGAGTACTACAGACTTATTGGCAATCTTTGCACACATGGTGAATACTCTCAAGTATCTCTGTGTGTTGTTTATTTTCCCAATCTATGAAACAGATAGATTTAATAGCTAAACTTTATGCATTTGTAAATATTCCTGTACAAATAATATGCAATTTTACTATTTACTATCTAAGTATCTCATTCTATTATATATGTAGAGGTTTTAATTGCTCCTTCTTCAATGCATTATTTTTATACTTACATATATGTAGAAAAAGTTTATTGTTTACTCAACATTCTATTAGTCAGTCCATTGAAATTCCACGGGTCCCACTAGTTCAGTAATAAGATTAATTTATAAACATTTTGGTTATTTTTTTTTTTTTAATAGAGTTTGAGTATACAATCTGTAAGGAAACAGATGGATGTTTTGAGGAGGGGGACAGAAAATTTCTTCTTCTTTTATGTGCCGTGTCCCTTCAGGATGTAGGCGATCGTGACTCTCCACTTCCTCCTATCCCTTATCTCAATGTTTTGTCTTTTTGCTACTTCTCTCAGACCCTGTTCTGTCATCCATTTACTGCTTAAACCCACTATGTCATGCATTGCTTCCCCTTGTATCTCTTTCCCTCTATCTGCTCTGTGAGTATCAGACTTTCCAAGCCTTTCTTTCTCATTATGTCCCAGAAATTTCAGTTGCCTAGTGAACAGAAAAGAATGGAGACTGATGTACTGACTGGCTTAGCTTTTTAAGCATGCAAATAGGAGTAGATAGATTGGCTTATTGTCCTATTCACACTCATCCTTAGTCTTTTGAACAGGAGTAGAGGTTTTTCCCTTGTTTCCTGTTCAGGATTCTGTTTCTGGTTCCTTCTAAAGTTTTTTTTCATTATCTTTTACTCCTAGTAGCCCCTTGCGTCTTAGTGGCATTATCACCTTGCTTGGAGTGAATTGATTAAAAAAAAATCCCATAGAGATGATATCATTCTTAGTATTCTTTAAGTGCCTAATAGATGGGGGTTGGGGGTAGAATATTTTTTTTTTTTTTTTTTTTTTTTTTTTTTGAGAAATTATTCACCCCATGAGCTTATTAAGTAAACCTTATTTTATTTATTAATTTCAGATTTTTTTTTTAATTAAATGATTTTCTGATCCTCCTTTTATTAAGACCATTCTGTTTATTGCATGTTAAGAGAAATTCCACCCCTCAATTATTAAGCCACCTCCCACCTTTGTATGAGGCATCTAAGATATATTTATGCCTATGTATATACTCTGATTTCCAATACTACTAAAAAAAAAAAACATACTGGCCTAACTTAGGCATCTATCCAAAAAGATGTCATATGCTTCTTTCTTCAATGTTCCCTCTTTAGCAGTGTTTATTCTTATTATTATTATTATTACTTGTAGTTCAGTACCTTTTGCTTTATTGACAGAATGATGATCAAGTGCCAAATCTGAATTGTTTGTTTGTTTAAAATAATACATTTATAAAAAATATATTTGGTTTAAAGTTATAAAAAGACTACACATTTTGGTTTATACCCTTGTCCTGTTACTTGAGGTTTGTTGCTTGACAGAAAAGTAAATTAAGCCTCATGACCCAAATGTCCATTTCAGTTTCATCCAAATTGAGTTTACGTATATTTGTGGGTGAGCATATATATTTTAATTCAATGACAGGCTGAAAAATATTTCTATAAAAGAAAAAAACAATGGGCCAGTCAAAATATTGTGTTCGCAACAAAAGCAACACAAAGTTTGGGTTCAGTAGTTCAAAGAGCATTTGGAATAGTAATGACTTCTCTCAAAATTATGAGCAATTTTACTCATATTGCTTTGTATTTTTCCATGCATTCTCCTGTTTACATCAGGGTAATGAAATGGGTGTGCCAACTTTAATGACAGCACAAATCAAACAAATAAAGATCACAAAACTTTTCTTTTATTACTGGATTATGGCTATATAGCATTGAAACACCAGTTCCCTGTACGATCACTGAAGTTAAGCAACGTCGAGCTTGGTTAGTACCTAGATGGGTGACTGCTTGGAAATACCAGGTATTGTAATGGATAATGGCTTGGAATTGTTAATCTGAAAGCTGAGTTCCAATTCCAGTTGGGTTCATTATATTCACTTACATGCAAATGCCCTTGAGAAAGGTATGAATTCACCTCTTCTCCCCCCGCTATTGGGGAGATGAGATGACTTCATACCTTGAATTAGTAAGACTTGTATCACTAAATCATTATTATGTCACCCTACCCCCTCAAATTCTCCTGATGAGTGGAATGAATGATTGCAAAAAGGTTTGTCTACAAAACTCAAGAGCCAAGGTGCTGAATATAATATCAATCAGTTAACTGACAAATTTTGTTTGTATTAATCCTATCTATCTATCTATCTATCTATCTATCTATCTATCTATCTCTCTCTCTCTCTCTCTATATATATATATATATATAGTAAGGTAAAAAGCCTGTTGGTATATAAACCAAGTGGATCCTAGTAAAATGAAAATATTAGATCTGATTCACAAAAAAGAGCTCAATGTATTTTATTTATAAAGAGACATATAATTAACAATCAAACAAATCCTTTTACCTCATATTTTTACCTCTATTTCAGTAGATGACGAAAGTGGTTGTCTGTCTTTTCAACCTCAGAGTGAAATGAAGTTCATACTTGTAAGGTTAGAGGAAGCGGGATAGAGTAGTTAGCTTTCATTGGAAGCTAAAGGGTCAACCTAAACCTTAACTTGCCAAAAACATCTAATATAAAGTTTAAGGGGACATGGGTCATTTAAGGACTTACAAGTTCTCGTTTGTGTCTACATGAAAAGCTACATATTATTAAGTTTTCTAAAAACAATGATCTATTAAATCAGCATAATGAAGTAACTGTTATATGTAGATATTGTATGTTTGCCTTAAAATATAGTTAATAGAATTTTTCATAAAAAAATCTATGTATTACAATTATATATCCATTATTTTATTATATATAATGGTACATGTAATATTGATTTAATTCCTTGATTTTTTAATTTTAAATATTGCCCAATGAATAAAATAAGTATTACATTTTAGGTTCAAAATTATATATAAAAATGATTTAATCATACTAGAAGTCCCCTTAAGATTGTTCTCAAGTATATATTAAAATAATTTAAAAAAACTAAAATTAACCTATTGTTAGATATATATATATCTCTTGGATTATTTCATTGTATCTTAATGGTGTTGCGTTTTAATATGACAGTTCCTCGAGACATGTATGAATACCACACACACCCCTAACATCTAATCTATATTTTTAATTTTTCTGCTTTAGCTTTGACCTGTCTTTTGATTGGTCAACAGTAACATACCCATAAGATTTTAAACTCTTGATGTTATGGAGTGATTTCACAGTGAAGGCTTGTATTTCTACTAAGTCGGTCCTAAAATAGGTTCGACGTACAAAACGTTAGGAAAATCATATAATAGGTATAACGCAGAGTAAATCTAGTTGTGGTCGCTGATAGCTTAGTATTCGGTTAACGGTTGTCCAGAATCAACTGACTGACTGACCGACCCACTGAGTGACTGACTCATTACTCTTACTACTCCTACTTGTTATAGGTGGGAGAGTCTATTAACTATAGAATAGGTTTGTTCCACTATAACACTTGATCCTCCCCTTCTTATTAACTCTTTTATAAGCAAAAGTATTGTTTACATTTTAATTGTAAATAAATTAACGACTAAAAAATGGGAAGTTCCAAAAGGGTATAAAATAGAGAAACAGTCACTCACAATTCCTTGATCAAACATAAGGAACAAATATTAGGTTGGTGCAAAAATAATGTCGTTTTTTTTACGTATTTTTAACGTAAAAAACGACATTATTTTTGCACCAACCTAATAAAATGTTCCTGTTGTTTATACAGGCTCAGCTGATGATATTTGATGTAAACAGCCTCAAGGACTCAGAGATGGTGAACCGAGGGAGCACTATATAAAATGGAAAAAAATGCATCATCATAAATGGAAGGACAATCAGGGGTTGTCCGACAAATGCTGCCCAATAGAGGGGGAGTTGTACACTGCTTGAGTGGTTCTTAAAAAAACAACTCTGACTACTTGAATGTTAATAGACAGGTACATGTTTCATAATCCGCATTTCCAACCTCTGATTGGTTTGTCCTATATATACATTGCATTGGAATGTCATTTGAATTTATACACAATTTTTTTTTTTAGTCATTAATTTATTTACAATTAAAATTTATTTTAATTGCATTCCAACTTTTCCTCCTCATTTGTTATTTATTATTAATGCGTCTTGTGTTTTTTGCTTTGCCAACGACTATCTTTTGAAAAAGTATTGGCCAAAAGGTCCCTAAAGTTTAAATAATGACATCTATTTTGTTTATATATATATATATATATATATATATATATATATATATATATATATATATAATTTGGTTGGATAGATGTGAGTTTGTGACCCTGGGTTTCACGCTTTTGCAATTGTCAGGCAAACTGATTAATTTTTTTTTAATTTTGGGTTTATATAGATTGCGTGTATTGGTATTATTATGGTAGTGGTGGGGGAACCGTCATTGCGGTGTCATCGTACTAACGAAAACATCGATGTATGTTCATACGCCTAATGGAGCACGCAGACACATACCTACTTGGTCGTCCGTTGGGACTCATATGTTAGCTCTATCTCTGATATTGAGCGCTTTCTAATAAGTACCGCGCATATAATATATAAATAATTATATATATATATATATATATATATATATATATATATATATTTATTTATATACACACACTTTTCACATATATACATGCCTCTTGTAATTCATTTGTAAACAACTGCGCACAAATTAAACTAAACTTAAAGTAACTACACAATTAATATAAGTGTGGCTTAAGCAACTCGAAGAAAAACCAAAGAACAAAAAAAAAAAAAAAAAGAAACGAAAAATATGTTGTATTAAAGAGTTACCCATTACACCATTTTGTACTGTATTCAAGATTGCTACCAATTCTACTAGTTCAGTTATATTGAAATGTACTTTTTTTTCTATTTATTAGAATTTAAACCATTTAAGTATTTAAGAATACTAATTTCTATGCAAAAATTAAGCAGCCTTAGTACTGGTCAAAAACCTTATGCTACTTATATAAAAACTAAGCCTAGTTTTAAAACTCTTTGCATCTCCTCAGGATCCATTAGGCCTCTCGCTAAGTTTAATGTGTCTAGAATTTTTTTAAAAATGCTATGTCTCTTCAAGATGCAGGAAATCATGTGTTACAGTGATAGATTGCCTTTGCCTGGGTTTTGAATATGTCCAAAATCATACGAATTCAACAGAGGGTCTCAAGAACTCTGAAGCATCAATATGACTCCCACACCCAGGTTTGCGATCAGATAGTATTACACATGGAGGGATGCTGAGCCAACATTCAACATCTGTTCCTGTCACATCAGTCCTCCTACTGCCTCTTAGAATCCAAGTTGCCACTCTTAATAAAACAAATACCAAAAGTAAATGACCATTTTCGTTGATACCATTTTATCTCGAGACAACACAGAATACGACACATGGCTCTCTACAGATTCATTTTTTTGCATTGCCATAGCATCTTCGAAAAAATGATGGCTGTGTCTTGACTTCAAACAATATCATTGCTTAATCCATCCTCAGATATGGACAGCATGGAATCATCATTATATAAGAAAAAAAGTTACTTCTAATGTAGTATAAAAAAAAAAAAATTATTAATTATTAGAATGAATAATTTTATTAAAATTATTAATATTTGTAAAAGCATATAGAATAAAAAAAATAATATTACACTATTGGTTATATAAGGTGAATGATAATTTATTTTTAAACATAAAAACCAATTTTTTTATTATTGTTGATATTCCATATTTCTATATTTTAAAAAATTTTCTCATGTTTTTTAAGTCTGGCATTACGGGATAAAATAACTGTTTTTTTCGATATCACAAACTACTTTGTGCGAATAAATAAATGTTACTTTCATTATGTTTAAAAAAAAAAAGTAAGAATTACATTTACAAAATCTAGTTAATTAATTCTTAAATTTACTGACTTTGAAATATATCTCTTGGACAAATATTGGATTTTTAAGAGATTATTAAATTTGTTGTTTATATTTTTCATCTTATTTGGCAGTTTGATGAGTAAGCATGCAAATGTTTTAAAAAGGCCTAAAAATTTTATCTATATATGGAAATTTATTTTTCTTTTAATACAGATTAACTTTAGGCTATTATCTTTCAAATAAATCCCAAATTTGATTTCAGAGAAGACATTTAAATTATTTAAAATATGTTTTGGGTTTTTTTTTTAGGAAGTTCATTGCAGTAAACAGTAAATACAAAAATTTGTAATTTATTCAATGAAATTCTAACTAGAACAATCATATCTTCATTCATCTCTGTTTTATTCTATTTTTTTTTAATCATTTCATTCCATGCAAGGTGATAATGCCACTAAGATGCAAGTGGCTACTGGGAGTAAAGGAGAATGAGAAGATTTCAATGAGGAGAAAGGACAATAAAGAAACAGGATTCAGGAAGATTGCAATTGACATTGGATTTAAATTTTTGAAGATTGTACGTGGCAGGGAAGCAGGAATCTGGAAAAGAGTTCCACAGACAAGAAGTGCAAGAAAAACTATTAGAATAGAAAATACAGTTATATCTAACTAGTTCAACAATAAAACAGTGAGACCTAGTTGCCAATCAAGTAGTACACTTAGGTTCATCTGGTCAAGGTACCAAGGAGGAGAGCTCATTCAAACAACTGCCATGAAAATGTTTATAGAAAAGACAGAGGGAAGCCATGTCATGCAGTAGGAAAATGGCTGAAGTTGAGATGCCAGGTCAGGATCTTTTGAATTTACGTACATTTTGAGTTTCCAAATATTTTTCATTTTACTATAAAAAAAAAAAAAAAAAAAAAAAAGAGAGCGTGAGAAAAGTTCCTTAAATCAAATTTTTATTTTTCAACTCCTTGCTACACAAGTAAAAATTATCCACTTTTTTCTCTATACTTCTTTTTCATTCTTTCTCTCCTTTTCTCTTTCCTTCCTTCCTACTAGTACAAAGAAATCAGATCTGATGACCTCACCCATAAACAATGATATCCACCACAACATACGCAGTCATGAAGCCACACACATGCATACACAAGAGTCCACTTCACTTCTTTCAGTCATGTTGATTACTAACTTCTAATTTTAGCTGATTTTTTCCATTTGGATTTTCTATTTTACATATGTTACTAATGATTTATATATTTAATGATTTTAAATGCGTAAAAATACAGTGTTTATTTTTGATTTAAAAAATTTTTTTCAAACTTTTTCTTTACTTTGTTCTTTAGATTTTGTTTTTGTTTTTACTTCACGGTAATAAGAGGACGATGAAACTAGAGATGTAATCCGAAAAAATGCTATGAGAAATGTGTTATTGTTTTGGAACGTGCAGTCGCAACGCTGAGTTTGAATTTAAATTTTAAGGTTGTGCGTTTTTGTACAAATATAGTAATAAGAGAATTCTTTTTTACTGGTAGATTTTCCGTCAATATGGCATGAACTATATTGTTCAATAATTACAGTAATGTGACACTTATTATCCGAAAGTTGCACGTTGGATCAGTTATTTTAATTTCAATTAAAAATCTACTTCAATACCTGAAATTAATTCTGAAAATGTGGCCCAAAGAAAAAATGTTTGAGAACCACTAGCTTAGTCTGTACTGCAAAGTATCCTATCACAACCAAAGTGGCAGTGTCCATGAGAAATCAGCATCTAAATGCTCAGCAAATAAACAAAATTCTCCTTATTTTTCCCAAAATGGGCCAGTACAGCTAGGCAATAATGCTACAAGAATACAGCAGTGAAAGTGTTGATAGTTTTTCTTAGTTTCCTTTGCTATCTTGTTTAACAATTCTTTCACTTTTCTTTCTTAGTCTGCTATCAATATAAGGTCATCTGCATTTGTTTAAGATTATGTCTGCTGATAATAAATCCTCATAATCTGTAGGTTTGTTTGTATATTGAATTGTTCAGGAGTTTGTTCTTTTGCATATTGCTTTAGGTTTGTTTGTTTTGTTTCTTTTTGTAATTTTATCTTCATTTTGATTGCTCTCACATTTGATGCTTGTGTATGTTTTAAAGTACTGTATTTCTAATTTTTTTACTGATCATTATGCAATCAATTTGGCTATTTGTTCCCTCCTTGTTGTCCTCCTCTTCAAGCGACTTGAGTGTTTTTCAAATCAGGTGCTAATTATTACTTTATTGTTTGATGTGCAACAATAAATTCATTTTTCTCTGGATTCATTGCATAATCTGAGTCAATACTTGCCGACTATTTCCCTCTCTTGTTCCTTTCCTATTCTTGCATTTATGTCCCCTGTGATAATTTCTTGCAAT
The DNA here is from genome assembly GCA_963932145.1 of Acanthosepion lycidas. Lineage (NCBI taxonomy): Eukaryota > Metazoa > Mollusca > Cephalopoda > Sepiida > Sepiidae > Acanthosepion > Acanthosepion lycidas. The sequence continues at coordinate 35,365,345 of OZ010582.1, read as the reverse complement.
TTGCACTGACTTTTGGCATTTTCTAATGTGTTTTAAAACTTATCTATTTCTTTTTTGTGGAATGAGTAGCCATGGTTAAATGCAAAATAAGTAACAGAACTGTTCAACAAACAGAATTGACAAAGTTTGCAATAACAAGAAAAAGAAAAGAACAGGGCAAAAAAATAATATAAAGCAAGCAAACAATATATGCAAGGCAAATTAGCAGTAATAAGGCAAAGCAACAATAATATGGCAAAAAGTTCACAAACTAAAAATTGGATTTGACATACAAAAACAAGTTCAGACAAGCAAACACAGCGTTCTGACTTCAGGACAAAATAGACCGACAGTCAGATGAAACCAGCCTATTTTATTGGCTCGGAAAAAAATCCGAGCAAGCATCTGTGTGCTTCTGCCTATAAATTGGGGAGGAGCAAGTGTTTTGCAGTCATTCCTAAAGATTGAAACCAACATTTTTCTGTGTTTTGCAAAATTGGTGAGAGCCAAGTTCAAATCCCAGTCAAATTTGTTACATTCACTTATGTGAAAATACCCTCGGGAAAGATATGAATCCATCAACCCCTGCCAAGCTATGGGTTAAATAGACTTGTATCTGGGAAAGTCATTGTTATCTACAAAAAAATTGTTAATGCAACATTCAGTCGCAGGAAAAATAATATTTTGTACAATCGAAAAATGGTTTGGTTTGTAAATTGTTGATAACTCTGTCTGAAAGCTACCAGTATTTCAAAATACATTTCCTCTTATCTAATATTATCTCTACTACTCTTTTCTTTTTCTCTCCGTCTACATATATAATTCCGTGTCTGTTGCTTGTAAAGTTCCCCATTGTTTATTCATCTAGTTTCACATACTTAGGGAGTGTCCATATTTTTAACCTTTCTATTTCCTGTTTCACATATGTTTTCTAATTTTCCACAATGTCCTAAAGTTTAATATCCTTATTATGAGTTCATCTTTGATAGAGGATGATTAGATTTTCTATTAATACACACTAGAATGTTTTCCTTTTTCTCGATCAAGTGTTCCAAGAAATAGGAATCAAGATAAAGCTTTTCCAAAATGGAAACTATGATCTGGAATTGAAATGAAAACAGTGACAGTTCATACCTTGAATCCATCATAAAAATTCAGAATGTGGATTTAGTAAATACTAAACAAATACCTTGCTGTATGAATCAGTTTCAACAAATTTAGTATAGGAGATAAGGAAACTGAACATGAATAGCTTGCATTAGGGTTAGTCTCGCCCAATGCTGCAAATTGTTACAAAACCGAAATATTATGCTAAAAACTCAAGTCATGTTGTGAAATAGCTTTGTCAGCTCAAGACTTTCATATAGATGTCATACAACTTGTTTAGAAATATCTAAACTATATCTGTTGTATACAAGTGCTTTCTCAGATTGATGGTTAAAATTCACTTTGAGCAAATAAAGCTTAAAAGGCTTTAGTAAAGCCCATTCTTCTTTGACTCTCGTGCAACAGAACAAAGAACTACAAAATAATAGAAACTTTCAACAACAGCAACAACTAAAGTAGAAAGCACATGTCACTTGAGAAAATAATGACATAAGATGTTGATATTCCACAGTACTTCAAACAAAAAGTTAGGAAAGAAACTACCATCAATACTGAAAAGAGTGATAAGAGTTAGACTTGAGGAGGAAGAATTTTTCATGAAAAATTGTTTTAATAGAAACAAAAATAGTACTGAGTGCTCAATCAATGAATGGTGAATGTTTCCTTATAAGGAAAAGGCTAATATTGCCATTATCATTACCATATGTAAATCCTTTTTACAAGATTCCGAATAACATCTAAGAATTTTATTTCTTAACAAACAACAAGGAGTATTTTGAAGAAGCCAGATTTTGTGGAAACAAAATGGACATCCAAGAGAGTTGAAATTACTAGGACACATAATAAAGAAAAATGACTTGAAAAATTTGACGCTCAAAAGACATATTAAAAGCAAGTGAGACAGAGGTAAACAGCATATAATGAGCTTGTGTAAATGGATGGCAGAACAGTTTGAGATAACAAAAAGTCAAATTTTAGTAAGTACTACAAAGGACAGGAAATTGTGAAGAGCCATGATAGTTTACGTCTTGAAGTGACCATAGCACATAAAAGAAGTTATCTTGTATGAAAATGACTTTTACTTAATTAAAAAGGGCTAACTCAAGATGAAGCCATTATGATTTTTTGATGTGATTATATTTACTGATACTGTAGATGACGGTGTGTGTTTGCGTGTTGTTTTATTAGAAGCACGTGTGTAACTCCTGGTAGAATATTAAAAGGTCCAACTACAAGAAAATGGCCGGACTTGAATTAAGTCCAACTGAAGATAAAGAAGACAAACAAGACCGATATATATATATATATATATATATATATATATATATATATATATATATATATAAACAAACATATGTATTAAACAAAACAATTTTACAATGGACAATAACATTTGTGTGTGTGTATGTAAACATTGGTGTCTGTTCTTTGGTGAATGTTCGTACATACATGTATGTGTGTATAATGTTTATGGCATCTCCCACAAATGGGAAGACACGGCTCTTCTAAAAGAGCTTACACTGTAGTTGTTGAAATGAAGAAATGAAAAAGAGAACGACGTGAGAAGTCGCCAGTATTTATAGTATAGGGAGAATGACCCCTAGTGATAATTTGGGAATTAAGGAGGAGTTAACTCTGACAATACCAATTTGCAATATGGTTTAATTATTGAATTATATGCTCTTAATATTTGTTTTGTTTTTTTGTTTAGAGAAATTGTGATTATTAGGTAGTTTATAGTCATAACTTTAGCTTCTATCTTGAGTAGCTCACTAGCTTTGTATCAGGTGAACTTTAGTATAAATAAGTAAAAGAAAACAATTCCAGGAAGGTTTCTGAATACTATATCTTATGAAAGTAATCAGAATAAGGAAAGAGATAAGTGTTTTGATAATAATAAAATTGTGTGTCAGTCAGAAATGAATATTAAGATTCTGATTAATGTAATAGTCATTGTGAAAAATTGGTGAGACAAGTTGCAGTCATTTTTATTATTGACATTTTCAAGTAGATGTAGTAGTTGCAGCAGAAAAGGAAATTAACCACTCATAGCTGCTATGTTTAACATTGATAATACAAAAACATATAAAAATAAATAAATAAAATTTCAGTATCCCCTCTCCTTCATGCACATATATAATCACATTAACATAAACATTGCTTTTAAGATCAATGAAGTCCTAAAGGATGAAATATGTGTCACACGAAAATTTTTTTCCACTTTGTCATAGATTTTCCTACAAGAATGCACATACTTTTATTTTTTTTTTTCATTTTATTAAATATTTTTGGTAAGTGATGACATTCAGAATAGAAGTTTAATCAAAGCACAAATCTTTAAAAAAAATTAATTATATTTTACATAAATTTTAAACTCCAATATGCAGTATTATTTTTGCTTTGAGTCAAGTTGTTAAATTTCTATTTTAATCGAATTTAAATTTGAAGGCCTAAATTTAAAAATCTTATTTTAAATCTTTAATAAAATATTTACACTTATAAAAATTATTTTATTTTATTTTATTTTTTTAATATAGTTCCAGTGAATTTTTATGAATATTTTCCTGGCTTGCTAAAAATGCCGCTTCAAAGATCTACTAATTTCTACGTTTTCTTCTTTCTTGTTCTTCAAACAAAACAAAAAAAATCGATATTTTTACAGATGTGACTACCTTTAAACTACATACAGATGTTTATTTTAATATTTGAGGAAATAAATATAACTTTTAGTTTTCTTTTTCTAAAATGACTAATAATGTCAAAAGATTTTCAAGAGTTGAATATTTTGTTTTGAATGGGGAAATTGAGTAACTTAACTTTCAAACCTGGGTTTGTTTCACTATCTTAAAAAAAAATGTAAGCCTTGTTTACTTTAATTTAGTAACTTAAAAAAGAAAAAAAAAGTTCACTCTCATATGTGAAAATAAGATACGCACTAGTGACTTGTCTATGGTCATTAAAAATGTTTCAAAGTGTAAAAAAAAAAAAAAAAAAAACTAAAAATGTTCATAGCAATTAAAATTTAAATCGGAATTTTTTAAAATTAAATTTTGAGGCAAAAAAAAAATTCTTATTGAGATTTTCCTGTTTACCAAAATAATGTTTTATGATTTTTAATGCAATCAATTTTTTAAAGCTGTAAACAACTTTTTTTCATTTCAACAAACATAAAAATATTTTAGTTTCAGTTTCTTCTAGAAAATTCCCCTCTAACAGTCTCATTTAAATTGTGATGCAAGTTTGGTTTGGTTTTTAAACTTTTTTTTAGTACAAACATATAAAGCAGAAACACTGGTAATTCTGATTATTTTGTATTTTACTCTCATAACTTCAATCTCTAACAAGTTCTGGTTTGATATATATTTTTTTATTATTCACCTGTTTGTTTAAAAAGAAGGCAGGTAAGTTTGTTTTTTTTTAATTCAGTTTTATTGCTTTTAGTGAGTTTTATCTGACTCCCCTTCATAATTTTTTTTTGAAGGGGATCTGAAAAGTTCTTGGCTAGAGATTCACTTCACAAAATCATTTGGTTATATTGAAATAATTATTTTACGAAATGGGTTGAAGATTTTTAGCACTTTCTTTCATGTATAAATTTATGAATGAAGCTCAAATATTCATGTACTCTATTGAATAATCAGTTCAGCAAATTTACCAGGAAACAAGCAGAAATAAATATTTTTGATGAATTCATTATTCCTTTTTTTTTTTTTTTTTAACTGACTTAAACAAAAAAAAAATAATCATTTAAAATACAATTTTTCTGGTTTTTTTTCCCCCATTTTCCATGTCTAGCATTGACTCTCTAGAGAGTTTATATAGCCTTTTTATGGCAAATAATATCTCATGATAAATATTATCTTTTTCATAGTTTTTTTTTAGCCATTCTATATAATTTCTTAAAACAGTCATAAAAAAAATTAAAGAGACATTTATTTTTGATATATGATGCAAGGTAAATAATACTGAAAAAAAAAAGAAAAGGAAAACTCGTCAAAAACTAAAACATTTCATTTTTAAAGAATTATAATAAATAAATAAATACGAATCGACTCTTTAACTTTCAATAGTTTTTTGCTTGTTTCAAATGAAAAAAAAAATAATAGTTCTCAACAAATTTACACTACTAGTGTTTCAAAATGAAATTGTCCGTGTTTTCAATGCCCAACATACCATTATTTTGGAATCAGGCCGATTCCGTTATCAAATTAAAAACATTCCGGGGTAGAAATGTTGAAAGTTTGGACTTTAGATTCATAAGTTTTCAACATCACTGCAATTGTTTTCTTTTCGGTGATTTTTTACTTGATTTTTTTGCGACGAATGTTTTTTTTGTACGATAACAATTTTTATAACATGGAAATAAATTTGAGAATAATCGAAATTAACTGCGAAATCCATCGAAAGTCACCCATGAAATAAAAAATAATTGTGTGACGGAAAGTAAGGACCTACACATCAAATTATATTTAAAAATGAAGAAGAATTATAGTTGAACTTTTAAAAGGTAAGCTCAGAACCTTAAATAATGCAATACTTAAATGCAGCGATCAATTTTGAGTTCTGTAGTTTATTGTTGTTTATGATCGCATCTACTCCTTCCTACCTATTGTGATGACGGCCCACTTAAGGACTCTCCGCAGCAGCTAGCATAAATGCGGCCCGATAGGACGGCTTGTAAGTTAGTTAAAAATATAAACACTTTCTATATATAAAAAAAAATATGTATCTTCCTTTAGTCCGTCTGTCCTTCATACTCGGCCTAAAATAGTCGTACATTGACCGAGCGAAACCAAATTTGGGGGAGAAGTGCAAATAATTAAACGGGGATACAAAGTACAGTTTGTTTTACTAGGATGCATAGCTTCTTTCTTTTTCTTACTTTTCATTAATTTGGGGGAGGGGAATTAATAGTTTTTTTTTTCATTATTGAATGAAAACGTAGTTTGTAAATCTCGACAAAAATGTTAGCGATAACTTCAACAAATATACTAAAAAAAAAAAAAAAATTAAATTAAATAAAAATACTATGAGTCAATTTAAAAGTGCAGAAACATTGTGATTTTTAACAGTTTGGAATGGATATATAATATTATATAACCATAATAAATTTGAATATAAGACTTAGGATTTAGTAAAAAATAAAAAAAAAAAAAAAACATTTTCATGCACTTATTTGAAAGATCTTACACTAGGAAATGATCCTTTCTAAAATTTGGACAATTAAGGTCTGAAAATTTAATTTGAAAATTACTTTGTATTTTTTATCAGTATCACTAATTTGCTTTTATAATGTTAGAAAATATTTAGAAAATTTGGAGTATGTCCTAAAAAAGAAAATATCCGATTTGGAAAGTAGTAATTACAACCCCCCCCCAAAAAAAAACACCTATTGCTGTTTTTTATTAACTAGTTCCCTAATGATCTCAGAATTAAATTAAATATAATTATGAATTATTATGATTAAATCAATGTTGAAATACAGTTCACAAATTTGATTCTTAAGGACGTTCGTAACCTGAAATGTTCATAAACCGAAACTATTTTCCCCAGAGGAATATGGATCGATTATTTCTGGATCCCGGATGATTGTTTCTACATTAACACTACACAGTATTTTGGGCACAAGTTCATACACAAAAAGTGACAAAAAAAAACAATGAAAATCATTCACACAAAAAATAAACTAAAAACTAAAACACAATACTAAATAATAAATAAATAGAATATAAAAACTTAAGTTTTTTATTTTAAGTAAGTACTACTAAGTAGTGTAAGTTAACTTTAGAGTTGACATAAAAATGGAAAGTACATAAGTTACTATGTAACATTAACAATAACATAGTAACTTGAGAGATGTTTATTGTTTTGATGGGGAGTTCCCATTTAAAAAATATTATTATGAAACTGTTTTTCTGAGCTTTCTTTTCTTTCCTGTCTCTCTTTTTTAGTACCACTTGACCTGCTTGAGACTCACTGAGCCTGTCTCGCCAAACATTTTTTTTGTCTTATGAGATTTGTTTTATCTCTTTTTTTTTTTTTTTTTTTTTTTTTTTTAAATCTTTTCTGACATGAAACGTGGCATTGTCATTGAAAATGTTTTTACTGCGATTTGCTATTGGTTTATCAGGGAAACTGAACTTTTGCAGATCAAATATGATTTTTTTTTTGTCAGATTGTGTAATGAATGAAAAAAAAAAGTCGATGATTTACAATAATACATATTCTCTGAGGAGTTCTGCTTTTAACCAATAAAACAAATTTTGGAATTAAAATTTAATTTGAAATTTCATGAAATTAGGTAAGTGATGGGATAGCATGTTAAAAAAAATATATATTTTTACCAAAATTTAAAAAAAAAAAAAAATTTCATTCATTTGTGAATAAATCCTGAAAGTTTAATTAAAATTCAACAATTATTTGATTTTTGCAAGAATTACCAAATCAATATGTTTTTCACCAGGAAAAAAGATGCTAAAACACTATTATGTCGACTGCTGAAGCAAAAAGACAAGATTTTTAACCAAAATTTCGAACATGCTAGAAAGGACTAAAATATTTCATAAAATAAAAAAAAATACCTTGGTCTTTCCTCTTAACCATCACAAAAACATTTTGATTATAAAACCTTGCTTTTTGTTAAGTCTGGGGCCTTTTTTGATCATGCTATGCAGTTCTTTCAGCAATTTGGTGGAAGTTTCTAAAATTCAATAAAACATTAGATTATGGTGAATATTTTTAAAAGTTTTTAAGATTACTGGGTACCTAATAATTAAATAAAAACGGTGTTCACGTTTATTTTCTTCAATTATGTTTTACAGATAAAGTCTACTTAGAAGAACATTAGATCTGTCATCAGGTTGTCAACACATCAAAACAACTTGCTATTGGTTTATCAGTGAAACTGAACTTTTGTAGATCAAATACCTTTTTGTCAGATTGTGTTATGAATGGGAAATTATATAGTATTCATTTTTTTTATGCTAAAAATGCATTTCTGCAATATTTTAAACTTAAAATGAATAATATTTGTTTTAAATCAACTAATATTCCTCAAATAAAGTTTCAGAAAAGTATATTTTATTTTTGGAAGTGAATTCTTTTTAATAAAAGAAAATTTTTGAAAGACAGCAAAGTATTTTGCTTATTAGAAACATATTTAATCTATTAGCTTGAAATTAAAACTAAAATAAAGAAATTTCAAGATTTTTCATTAAAAAAAAAAATTCATTTTAAATCTTGGGTATCACATTTTTTGGGGTGGTCCCTATATATATATATTATATATATATATATATATATATATATATATATATATATATATATATATAATATTATAGTAAAAAAAGAAAGAACAGATATATAATCCAGTGTTCTTATTGATAATTTTATTTTTACAGAGCATAAATATTATAAATTAACTGATTTAAAAATATGGTTCCTTCACTACACAGGAATTACCATGTTTCAAAAACTGAAGCTAAAAACTCCAAATTTAATTATATAATTAAATTAAAAGCATTAGTTCTGTTTCATCTTCAATCAAATTTTGGAATAACTTATTTTTAAATTTACTGAGTTTTAAAAACACATACACTCATAATTTTTTTGTTTCGAAGGATACAGAGAAATCCAATCATTTAGACAGGGGCAGTAGTGTGTTCATTTTTATTAAATATTATTGTATTAATTATGAGTTACGTTCGAAAAAGAGGTTTGTCTAGGTAGGGTAGGGGTGCATTTTTCAACGAATAATATATATATATATATATATATATATATATATATATATATATATATATATATTGTTCTCATACAAGTTTTTTCATCAGTAGAAGCATAAATTTTACTTTTTTCTTTATTTTTCTTTTTTGTATTTTATTTCTTTTTAGCTCTTTGTTTGCTTTTATTAATATTATTTTTATTTTTTTATTTTCTTCAGGAACTGACAACACGAACTACATAGGTCATACTATTTTACCTGAGGAGGCATATGAATTAGGTAAATTTCATTTTCTCCTCTCATTTCAAGACCTATTAGTGAATCTCACTTCCACATAGAGACAGATTTTTTTCTCTGTTGCTTAAATATAAAATTTTACATGATATGTTCTTAACATTGATTTGAAATATTTTCCTGTTAATTGACTATGTGATAAGGAATCTCACTAACCTAGCAAATGTTTATTGGGTTTAACCAACTTTCACACAAGACTAAATTCATGGGGTAGCCAGTGAAGAACGTCAGATTGCTCAGCAATCTTTAACTTTATGCCCGCTATAAAATGCTGTGTCAAAAGGATGTCCCCCCCCCCGACACCGCTATTATTTTGGCTACCTTCACTCCCTCTACAATGTTCATTGTTTTAAAAAATGAGGATTAGAATAAAACCCACACATGTAAAAGTAAGTTAATAAAGTTTCTCTGTTATTTGAGAATTTACAATAAAAATATTAAACATTATTTATTAGATTGTTTATTTTCAAGAATAATTTTATATTTACAACATTCTAAAAATGTGAAGCAACTAATACAATACAATGTTTATCATTTTATAAAGAATTAAATATGTAAATAATTTTTTTTATTCATAAATTTACAAAAAAAAATGTCTGTCAAACATGAAAATTTAAATAAGCAGATTTCAATGAGTAACTAATTATAAATTCTGTAAAAATGCATTTACAGGGCATTACTTTCATGCAATATAATGAAAATACCATATATACATGTGTATCATGCAACCTTTTCGTTTTTGTTGTTGTAGATCATTTATTCATATTAATTGGTTAAATTTAAATTTGGAAATTTCACTTTTGGAATTCTCGAATGCAATTGAAACATTATTAGTTCCACTTTTAAAATTTTGAATAGCTATCAAAACAATAAAAAAAATCAAAATATTAGATAAAGGACTATTGTAATAAATAAATTGAAAATGAGATTTAAGTAAAAATATAATATTTTATGAAATGTATGTATTTGCAAAATTCAGTTTAAATTAAAATTATAAAGTAGATATTTACACATTCTCTAATAAGTTTTGGTGGTGGGATACAAGGGTTTTAAGGCGGGACCCCATGCACATTTGCAGATGGTTAGGTGCAAAAGTTTTTTAGCTATCTTGCTGTATTGCTGCAGCTATTAGGGATTGGCTCCAACTTACCTGTTTTAATCCAATGGAAAGGTGCTGCATAGAAGCAAGTTCTCCAACAACTAGCCGTATTTAATACTAATCCACAAATGCAAATGACTGGAATTTGGCAACTTCAGTGCTAGAATATTATTGGAATTTTTAATATTGAAATTTTTATTATTAGAATTGTGAACTAAAAAATAAATGATAAAAATTAAAATCTGTAATCAATAAATATACATTATAGGCCAATAGTTTGGTGCCACCCTCTGGATTTCAAAGAATTGTTTAAAAATAGAAGATTTTATGCCCTTTTTAAAACTAAATTACTAGTTCACTTCAGGCCAAAGGGACTTTCTCTTCCTGAGAGGTTTTATCATATATTCAATAATACATATAATGAAATTAACCCATCACTGTGTAACAAAATTATAAGGAAATAGAACCAAAATTGATGCAATTTACAATCAAATACCATATATACTCATGTATTATACCACTTTTGTAGACCTAATTTTGAAGCTAATTTTAAGGGGGTAGCATCATACACAAGATATAAAATTAGCATATGTGCTGCTATGCCATTAACTAAATTATATCATCAAAAAGTACAGCTGTATTTAAAATAAACATTGATTTTGATAAAACTGATGTTTTACTTAACTGTATCCAATACAAATGTATATAATATTCACATATTAGTGTCATATAAAATACAAACATAGCAAATATTCATCTTTTTCGTTGTTTATGTTTATAAGATGTTTGGTTGTTTATGGCTGTACACATTTCTGTAACAAGTATAGCATTACTAACAATACTTTTATCATTCTCTTTTACTTTTTTAACTTATTTAACTAGTAGATGGGATAAAGAGATAGAGGAAAGTGAAAATTTGGATGTTATACAATATGCAAGCTTGCACATTACATGAGTATATACAGTATATCAAAATTAAAAAATAAGTCCCTCATTGATCTTTTTCTTGATTCAAAATTTTTAAGCTGTAACCAATTCTATATTGAAATGTAAACTAAAATCATCTCAATTATTCCAAAGAGCATACTTATATATTATTATTTTAAAAAATGTTTTTATAAAATCTTTTCATATTACTGATAATAATATAAGTACTTTTACAGTTGCCTTCTATTTAGAAAATACCAAAAATTTTGTTTTACTTCTTTTTTTTTTTTTTTTTTTTTTTTTTTAAAATATTAAACAAAAATTGGATGAGAACCTGATGAAATTATTTCACCCAATACGTCCCAAAGGCCACTCAGTGGTAACGGTAATAATAGCCATTATAATGAAACATTTGGCATTCATTAGCCAAGTGGTTTGTACTATTTTCAGTTGAAATTTATAAAATCTTTCTCTTTAAAACAATTTTTAGGAAAATAGGTTTCTGAAATCGAGTAGCTGTTATCACTCTTTCTAGTATTGGTGTTTTGTTTTTTTTAATTATTTCATCACATGCAAGGCAATAAAGCCACTAAGACACAAAGTAGGGGTTACTGAGTGAGAAAGAATATTAGAAAAAGAAAACATTATTAAGGCAAGAAAATAATAAAATAACAGGAATTAAGAAGACAGATGGCAATTACCTGGAAAGTAAGAAGCCAGAAGAGATTTCCACAAGCAAGAAGTGCAAGAGAAGAAACAGTTAGCATTGTACTTACAGTTCCATCTAGCAATTTTAACTGTAAGATGATGAGACCTTGTTGACAATTTAGTAGTTCACTTAAATTCATAAAGTCTAGGAAAGTTCATCAGAACAATTATCATGAAAGTATTTCTAGAAAAGACACAGGGAAGCTGTTACAGCAGTGGGAAAGTGACTGAAGCCGAAATGACAGGTTAGGATTGATTTCCTTCCTAATCTTTTATTTGAAGTAGTGTGGAATATCAACATCTTGATTATGCCATTTGTTTTACATGTGCTATCTATTTTAACTGTTGTAAGTCAAAGGGAGGGGTAAGTAAGAGAATATTATGAGGATAAGTAGGATAGCTATTGGTTGACTCTGGACTTTAAGAGACCAAGATTGTAGCTGCCATGGAACCATTCTCTCAGGAGTTTGTTCACAAAGCAACACATTCTGAGGAAAAAGATATCTGATTGGAACACAAAGGGAATGGGGGGATGGTTTACCACTAAGAATACAGCATAATAGGTTTTAGCTGTGAAGGTCTGAACTGGTGGAACTAAGGAATGTAACTTGTCGAAACATCTGCTATATTAATAGTGATATAATAATGAAAGGCTGGAGAATAATTGATCACGCACAAAGCCACATACTGGACAGTGAGAATTGGACAGCATTGGCCCAGATATGGTAGCCATACTCCATTTTTGGTCTGATCTGACTCTTGTAAAGATAGAACATGGCAGCAGGAGTTATTATACATTTATCTATTGATGGCTGCTTTGAAAATACTGCTTTTATTTACTGTACTCTTCTATGTGCTTGTCCTGATCCAGTTGTATAGGATACCTGTGGTGTCATACAAGTTATATGTTCCATTTTTTAAACAAATTGTGACAGGTGATGTCATATATGTACTAAAAATAAATTATGTACTAAAAAGTCATGTTGTACATATGGTGGGATTTTATGTAGAGTCCTTCATGAAAAGCTCTTTTGCATTGTTTAGACTGTTGTCCTCATCACAGCACATGGCCCAATCGATAAAAGCATTGGTTGAAGCAATCCAGTGACCTGACCCAAAGAGTTGTGAGTTCAATACAACAAAAACTAGAAGAGTTGAGTTACTAAGGGAATTAACTGAAACTAAAACATCTGGAAGAGGCATGGCAGGTGGAACTAGAAAATCTACTCCCGGTGGATGAAATAAAGAGTTCACTTCAAAATTCCAATCATCTGAAGAAGGCCGGAGCATACAATGGGCGAAACTAAGGTGAGGACAACAGTCCGCACAATGTAAATAGTGTAAATAGTTACAATACCACATCTTGGAAATATAGACAGTATGTTTCTGTAAACTAATCAAAAACAAAATAATTTTATTTTAGAATAATACATAACAGTTTTTGTTTTAGCTTAGTAGAATTTTCTACAATCTATTAAGAGGTTCAAACATTTTATCTGAATTAGTCATAAATTTATCTCCCTTTATCTTTCACTTAAAACCACTTCTTGAAACAATTAGCCTTTTACATGAGAACAATTCTAACAAACTTGTTGATAGTACTGGATTATATAGAATTATTAAAAATATTATTAAAAAATACACCTTTAGGTGTGTTGTCAGTGTTGTTGTTCCCATGTCACTAGAAGTTTCGGGTCTAAATAAACAACAGACTTTTTTGATGGGCAACCCAACCGAATATGATCAGTATTCGGCCTGCATGAAATTTGCTACTAGATTTAGGACATGCTTTATATAAGTTACCCCAGAAAACGGCAACTAATCAAGATTTCACTTGGGCTATTCGATGGTCTAGATCACATGTTACTTTTTATCTAAAATGAGAAAGTGAAGTTATATGAAGCCAGGCCAAAGATTTTAATGCCTTCTGTAAGTCATTATTTCAAAGTGTTGATTAAATTATTCATTTCATTCTTCTTGCTGATTCTGTTCTTTGCACAGTGATTTTGCATGTTTTGTATATATGGAAAGGAAACAAGCATCTCCTGTTTTTCTAGATAATGCAAATAAAAAACTGATTATCAAAAACAAAACAAAAAAAATGGTGACAAATATATTTATTGGACCCAGTTATTTTGTGTAACTTTTGGAAAAAGATGCTAAATTTTTTTTAAATTTATTTTCTAGATTGTTATCTTAATCCAATACCAGCATCATTCTCAGATTTCAAAATGAGCTTTGAAGCCACAAATAGTGATGAAAACAATGATTTGCAAGTTGACTCTGTGCCTTGTAACACTGCAACCCTTCATCCTTACATACCGGTTCTTTACAATAAAGACAAAGATCCTTTGAAGGAAGAAAAGAAATACTTGGAAAACGCTCCACTGAAGGAAGAAAAGAAAGACTTGGAAAACACTCCACTGAAGGAAGAAAAGAAATACTTGGAAAACGCTCCACTGAAGGAAGAAAAGAAATACTTGGAAAAAGCTCCACTGAAGGAAGAAAAGAAAGACTTGAGAATAAAATTCAAGACTGAAAACAAATCAAACACTGAAAATCCAGCCTGTTTTGTGAAAAAGGAAGTTGAAAGTTGCAATGAGACAAAGATATTGTCTGCTGAGATTAAAACTGAATGTAAGTAGCTTGAACCAAAATTAGTTTGGTCATTTTTTTTTTTGTTTTTTTAATTTGTTGAAAATATGTTCTTAATATTTAATGTCTTTTTTTCAAGTACCTTTGTTGTTTGCTATTATTATCTTATTACTAATTTTACTCTGTCACATTATTGCTTTTCATTACAATATTGTTCTATTGATTGAATAGTTCATTAATTCATATCATTGTGATAAAAAGCAGTTGTAATATAATAAAATAGGCTTTAATAGGAATATGTGATAATGTCAAACATTGCATAAACATATTATCCAATGACTAATAGTCTTCTGTTTAATGGTTAAAATTAGAAACATACATGACTTGTTGTTCTGCAGTTGAAAATGCTTCTTTTATTTTATGCAGAATGAAGAGAGACCAAGAGTTTCTTTATTTTCAATTGTTTGACCACTTTCAACAGTGGGTTGCATAGACTTTTTGCACAAAAGGTAGAGAAGAAAATCTCAAGCATAAAAAGCAGCTGTGAATGCTTACTGATTGCTTTATACATGTATTCTACATCAGTTCATATGAATTTACTTGGTCATGTGATTCTCAATATGTCTGAGTTAGGTCATTCTACTGAATATGAGAGATAATATCTATGATCCCTTGTGGTAAAAATACTGTATACCTGTTGTCGACTTTTACACAAGTTATGAAGAAGAAAAAAAAATCATCCTAACTTATTTTACTTAATTTATTTCCCTCCATTTAAGGCGTACTTTTTTCATCATCCAAAAAATCACACTATCTAAAATTGTGATTTCAAGCTTTGCCAAATTACAAAATCAACCAGTTATAAATTGAAACTTTTATAATTACTTTATTTTGCCCAGTGTTTTTTTTTTTTTACTATTATTTACTAGTAAATTTGTTTTTTTACTATTATTTATAATATTGTCTGACCTAAAAGAAACACTTAGTTTTGGTTAATTGATTTGTTTTTGTTTTTTTTACTACTTATCAACCTTTTTCAGTTTATTTAAAGCCAGAAAATATTTTTAGATTTTAGATGTTTTGGAGATAATAATGATTTACTGATACAAGTTCTACTAAATAACTGATAGCTGGGGGAGAAGAGTTGGGTTCATACCTTTCGCAAGGGTATTTTGCAAGTAAATGAACATAATGAACCCAACTGGAATTGGAACTTGGCTCTTCAATTAACAATTACAAGCCACTATTTATTACACCACTCACACATCCAAGCTTACAGTGCCTGGTATCCCCAAGTGGTTACCCATCTAGGTACTGACCAGGCTTTATGTTGCTTAAACTTAGTGATTGCACAAGAACCCGTGGTTCAATATAATATGATCATAAACACGAAATTCTTAGACCATTGGCTGATAGATTAATGATGATGTGCAGACAGATATTTTCCCAACATTATTTTTACAAAACGATATTACTGAGGCAGGGATGATAATCCTTGTATGCAGTTTGCTGATGTCTTAAACAAGCATGTTTAAAAGAAAAGGAAAAAGAGAGCAATTCTATCTGTGTTGGAATCAACTGATTAGTCTCTAAGTTTGTGTATTCAATACACAAACTTGGGAACTATCGAAATTAAAAAGTATTTTCCTATCTTGTAGAATTGTATGTCTTGTTTAGGAGACATTAATTCATTCCAACACAGCTACAATTACTCGCCTTTATTTTTTCTTGTTTTTTTTTCATTTAGTTGATAAGTTGATTTTGTTTTACGCCATATCAACCTCTATGAGTTATTTAGTACCAAAATCTAAATATTTTGTGTATATTTTCTTTTCTTTTTTTTTTTTTTTTTTTTTCTGAGATGAGGTATTATGTACATTATTTACATTATTCGGACTATTGTTCTCATCATTGTCGCTGTATTTATTACAACGTTTCGGCCATTGTACACTCCAACCTTCTTCAGGTGGTTGGAATGTTCAACTGAATCCTGGCACAGTGGATAAAGGTGTTAGTTAGATCCAGTGACAGGACCCAAAGAGTGAGTTCAATACCCAGTTAAGGCAGTGGAGAACTTTCAGAGGGGAATTAACAGGAGATAACTGATAACGGACATCCATTAAACATGGCACATGGAACTAGAACAGTCTACCCCAGTGAGCGAAATAAAGGGTTCAGTTCAACATTCCAACCACCTGAAGAAGGCCGGAGTGTACAATGGCCGATACGTTGTAATAAATATGGCGACACAGATGAGGACAATAGTTCGAATAATGTAAATAGTGTATATTTTGTAGATCATAAAATGTATTTTTGGTAATTTTACTATAAAAATATACTTTTATATTTTTTTGGTGTTGCATTGATTGTCATTTTGTTATAAAAATCTGTTATTGCTCATTTTATTATAAAAATGTACTCTTAATTTTTGTTGGGCTGTGATCACTATTTACCTATATCTGGGACCCTAACAGGTGCTAGCAATTAAGAGGTGGTTCCACATTCCACAAAACCTCCAATATCCCAATCAGAGACCTTGCTACCAGATGTAGTTCATCATCATACCCAGGACAATGTTTTTCTTTTAAACACATTGGTTAAGACATCAGCAAGCTGCATACAAAGATTATATTATAGTGGCTGGGAAATTGCATGATAAGAGACGTGCAAATATTTTCTTTGCACATCAGGGATACTTGATTTTGTTTCAATGTACATTGTGCAATATCTAATTAATAGCACTATCTATACATAAAATTCTGTGACTTCTGTTAATCCATTCATCCGTCACACCCTCTAAAATAGACATACATTGACTTATGAAAACCAAATTTTAGGGAGAAGTGTAAACAGGTAAGGGGGTGCAACGTACAATTGGTTTTTACTAACATCCCTAGCTTAGTACAATGAATTTTCATTAATATTTTTTTGGAAAAATTTAAAGTTTTATTATTTAATATTTAATATACAAAATACTCCCACTATTTTAAAAACAATTTAATGATTAAAATAACAAATACTTATTTAATAAAAATGCAATCTTATTTTTTTGTTTAAATCCTCTATCCATTTTAAATACTATGAGGATTAACAACATGAGTCAGTGTGTTGCACTAAAATTCTAGTTTTACCAATGCACCTCTTATCGGCTTTGATATTTGTTTTGTAACTTTTAAAGCATGAAGAGCCTCAGTGGGCAAACACTTTTGACAAAATGTATTGATAAAGACGTTCAAAATTTGTACCATTAATATTAGGGTTATAGTTTCTGTACTGTTCATAATGATAAGCTGAGAAAACTAATGTAAAAATGACGTCCAATGTAAAGAAGTGGACTTTGAAAAATCTTCCTCATCATCAGTGTTAGTTTTTAATTTTTTTTTTTTTTAACGTCTTATTATTTTTACATTGCTATTACGATAAGTTGACATGCTACTTGTTATTAACCTTTTCAGTGCTGTGTTTCCTTGTTCTCAAATAAAGGAAAACAGAATTTTAAAGCACTGATGTTATTAGGTTGGTGCAAAAATAATGACGTAATAATGTCGTTTTTTGACGTATTTGTTAACGTCAAAAACTATATTATTACGTCATTATTTTTGCACCAACCTAATATATGAGGATTCCAGTGGATTATTGGATAGAGGCTCAAATTGATGAATTGGAGATATGAGTTCAAATTCCAGTTGATTTAATTGCATTCACTTAATGTGAAAGGTATGAATCCATCTCCCCACACCCCCTGCTAGCTATGTGTAAACAGTAAAACAGACTGGGCTCTATAGCCTTGGTTGGCAACCAATCTAGGAGAAGGAAAATACCGAATTCAAACCAACTGCTGCCTTTTAGGCCAAGGCTAGAAGAAGGTAACTTCAAGAACAAATCCACCTTGCATGTCATCTTGTAAAGAAAATTTTAGCAGATTAAAGTTGGCTGGAAAGCATGGAGCCAGAAGGGATTTCCTCAAGTGAGAAGTGTGAGAAAAAAAACGGTTAGCATAGAATTTGTGCTTACATTTAGCTAGCTCAACTGTAAATTGATAAGATCTTGACACCAGTCTAGTACTGCACTTAAATTCAAAAAGTCTAGGTACCACAGCGATGAACTCATCCAAACAATTACCATGAAAGTGTTTATAGAAAAGACACAGGTGCAACCTTACGGTGGTGAGAAAGTGATTGAAGACAAGATGCCAGATCACGACCGATTTGTTTTCATATTTTTGTTTTGTGGTTTTGGTCAGAATAGGAAAATATAAGGAAAAGGTAGGTTAACATTTTACAAAGCAAGTTATTTATTTTGATTCTAGAGGTGACAACAATTCTATAACCAGAATGTTATAAGATTCACTCATTTGAAAAGTTTCATAGGTGCAGCGTATCAATTTTTGTTAGAACTTGTTTTCTTGATCAAGAGAAGGACATTTAATCTTTTTGTGTGTGTGTTAGTGTGTGTATACATATTATATTAGCTCTATCACTGATATTAAGCGCTCTCTAATAAGTACCATGTATATTAAATAATATATATATATATAGTTTATGAAAAATCTGTATGGGTAAACCCAAGGTGGATAAAATCTAGAGAGCTCAATGTAAATCCAGAGCAAATAATTTAAATAAAAACAGAACCTTAAAGTGGTCTGTTTTTATTTAAATACATACATACATATATATATATATATATATATATATATATATATATATATATATATACACACATTGAATAATAGCAGCTTGGAATGGCAGCCAGTCTAAAAGAAGGAAAACTTAAAAAAATTTGGAGCAGTACTGACATTGGCTTGACAAACATTTCAGAGGAGGTAACTAAGTATGGTGTTGAGAGTTTTTAAGAAATAAGTATTAAAAACACATAGTCACTCAGCATTGTTCACTTCACAAGTAAAAAAAAATTTAATTTCAGCTGAACACAGCAATTTGTCTTTGAAAATAATGAACCCTACAATATTTGTCTTGAAATAAACAACACCATGGTGATGACATTGTGCTATTCTGAAAGTACTCAGGATAAAATAATATGTATCAACACAGTAATTTTCTCTCTTCCTTTAATAATGACACCAAAAAGCTTGTCCATGAATAGGAAAGGATCCAATTGAAAATAAGTAGATAAAACTTGTCTAAATTATTCAATGAAACATATCTCAGTGAAAACATGCTGCCAAAATATATGAACATACATACATACATATATATATATATATATATATATATATATATATATATATATATGTATATATATATGTTTGCCTTGGGGTTCTTGATAGGCTCCAGAGGTGGATATGCAATATAATTAGCCCTGCTCTGGCATCTCGTCTACAGTCACTTTCTCACAGACGTGCCGTCACCTCACCCTGTCTGTTCTACAAATACTTTCATGGTAATTGCTCCGAGGAGCTGCATTCGCTGGTTCCCAGACTTCATGATTTCAAGCGCCCTACGAGGCTGGCATCCCGCTCTCACCCCTTCACTGTCGAAACTCCTAAATGTAGCCGTCTCTTCTACTCTAATAGCTTCATGTCTCGCACCTCTCGCCTGTGGAACTCCCTTCCCTATTCCAGTTTCCCTGAGAGCTATAATCTCCAGCTATTCAAGTGTAATGTCAATCGACATCTCCAGTTGCCTTGATCCATCCACTACCCTCCTCCTCATCCTCTCTTCTATCACTCCTATCTGATCTCGCTCTATATTTTCTGTAACCCCTTGCGTCCTAGTGGCTTCCCACCTTGCTTGGGGTGCAATGCTTAAAAAAAAAAAAAATATGATTTTATTAATATCGACCCATTTTTCTTTAGTAGGAGCACTCTACCTAGACAAGCTGATGTTAATTCCATTGTTTAAGAAAATAAAATAAAAAAAAAATGGGATGTTAACATATTTACCCACTAAAAATAATGTTTATACTAATACGAAATATATGTTTGTGTGTGTGTTTGTATGCAGCAAGCAGGCAAATTCTTACGCCAAAGTCTGACTTGAAGCAGTTTCTTTTATATGCTGTGTCTCTTCAGGAAGTGAGCAATGATGATTGTAATTTTCTGCAATTGGTTAAGGCAATGACTCTGTCTACTCTTCTGTTCTCTCTGTTGTGGGTGGCAGGGGTGTGAATCTCCACAATTTTAGGTCAAAATGTCCTACATAAACAAACCTGTTATTGTTTATTAGATCTCTGTGATGCAAAAGTATTATGGAAATCTTTCCTTTTGCTGGCAACTCACAATTTGTCTGTCTAGAATGTTTGATGATGAGAAAAAAAAGGTTACCAATATAATGCATTAGTAACTTTTAATAAAAACCTATACCCTTCCAAAATTATAACTGACTTGATAGTGTGATAATATAGATAGTTGTTTAATTATCTGTATATTTTTCATTATTTCAGGCACTGACACAGAAGAATGTGCTACTTCATCAAACAGACTTTCTTCACATCTGGATTTGCTTATGGCTTTCCGTGGTTTTTGTATCACAGGAAGTATGAAAGATTTGCTGATGAAGTATCGAAATTTAATAATGACACCAAATAAATATGGAGATAAGTAAGACTGACCTTTCTGTTTATTTATTTACTAGTTTACTTATCTCATTAAAAAATGACGGCAATGTTTAAGTAATTTTTCATTTGCATTGGTTAAATTATTCTGCATCTATAAATCAGGATTTTTATCTCTACAATCAACTCTATTGCTGCCTGTAAGAAAGAATTCTGCATTTTAAATCATTAAAAGTAAAAAAAAAATGCAAAGAAAACTAACAATGCTTATTATCAAAAAATGATGGCAATGGTTATATTTTTTGCATAAAAAATCTGTGCTTTTTATCAAAACCGTAAACAGTTTGTTGCATGTAAGAAAGAATTCTACTTTTTTAAATTGTTAAGAGTAACAGAAAGCTAATCCAAAACAAAATAAGAAGCAATATATTGTCAACCTAATCTCCCTAATTAATAATATGATGTTCCACCCTTATGGTAGCACAAGATATGCTTACTTAGTGGCAATACTTGTAAACAACAGAATGTCTCATTATTAAGAAGGGGAGATAAGATTGGAAAAGTTTTAGAGAAAATGAATTAAAATCATTACTTCAATTGATCTTTGATATTTTTTTCTTTTTGACATCTAAGAAAAATTTGCCAGTGATGTGCCCTGATGCTGACACTAAATCTAATTTTATTTCTCAATATTAAAGTATGGAATGTTGCTTGAAAAATATGAACAGTATAAACTTTTGTCACTACTTTTTAGTTGTTAGCACCTTTGTTAGTTTTCCCAAGGAAACTGTTTTAGGTGGAAAAGTAATGTTTTTTCACAGGTTTAAATACCTTGAACTTTTTATTTCTTCTAACTTTGTATGTAAAAGCCTGTCAAATTGAAAGATACCAATTATTTAGCTGGTTGGTTTTCTCACAATTTTTTTTTTTTAACTTTGGTGAAGAAAAAGAAAAAAAAAATTGACATGTTGACTTTATTTCTTAAAATGAACATACAACATAGCTTCAGTTTTCTTTAAATATTTTTTTCTTTTAAAATTTTAGTTGTTTGCACCTAGCTTTAATTAACAATCAGTCTGAGGTTGTTCACAATTTGGTTCCTGTCATTGCTGCTACACTTGAAGATCTTAATATATCCAATCACCGCTTTCAGGTAAGGCATTTTTGCAATCAATACTGTCAGGTTTTCTCACTAATTATTATTATATTTTTCTTTTTAGAAGTTAAATTCTGTAAACACTAAAGGAAAATGATTTTTTATCAACAAAGTACACCAATTGCTATTTGTTGGTCATATACTGTATTTGATGACATAAAAGAATGCACCTTTTTTACAAAAAGAAAATGTCTTTTTAAATATCTTATGGGACTTATCAGAAGTTGTAAGGCATCTACCCAGATGCCATTGACTACCAAAACCTGTACTTAGCCTAACTCCATAATACTGTAATATTAAATACCAACAGGGCAAGTAGTCTCATGCTTTTTTTGGTTGCTTGTTTTTTTTATCTATAGGTTCTCTGTTTTTCAAAGCAAAGAAAATCAATTCTTATATGATGAGGTTATACAGTTTCCTTTTTCTTCTTATTTACCTATTCGTGTTTTTTGGGTTTGGAAAATTTCATAATAATACACATCGTCCCAAAATTCCCTATTAACTTTTGATTTGTTTTTATGGTTTATCAATTACACCATCTGCACTCTCTTTGAAATCTCTCAAATTTTGAATTCCTTTCTTCTTCCATATTTTGCCAAAGGCAAATATATTCATTTCCTTGTGTCAGTTAATGTTTTTCATTTTTCTATTCAGACTGGCCTACACCTGGCTGTATTGACAAACCAACCGGATATGGTAGAACTCCTGCTTAAACAAGACATTAAGCGAACACTGGTCGACTGCAACGGAAATACTGCTGTTCATTTAGCTGTGAAGTACAATTACATAAAATGCCTCAAATCTCTTCTGAAACTTGATACAGGAAAATATTCTCAAAGTGATCCATTTCCAGAACTGGATACACTTAACTGTGACGGTAAAAATCTTTTAAAGCTATTTTTCGTTTTTTAATCTTATCTCCACAAATTAATGTTTACATGCTATAAAAAGATGGAGGCTGATGTTTGTTTTTTTTTTAACTATAGATTCTTAGTTTTTAAAACCAAAGCCAATCAGTTGCTATATGATGTGATTATACAGTTTGTATTTTTTTTTTTTAATTGGTACATTTTTGTTATTATTTACACATTCCAATTTTTCTGGTATTGAAAATTTCATAATGACTGGATATGTTGGAGAGTAAATGACGTACTTTACCTTCCTTATGGTCATATTTAGATGACCTCTGCCCATTTCCCAAAAATGCCCAATTAACTCTTTGATTTGTTTGTAATGATTTATTAACCATTTGTGAGTTATTTAAAGCCAAAGAATATTTTGAATTGTAAGAATTGACTCACTTCCCTAAATCATTATTTCAATGAATAAATATCAGAATACTGATTTTTAGGAAGTGAGTTAGGCCAATAACTTTTCAGAACTAATATATATATATATATATATATATATATATATATATATAATCATAATTAATCGAGTCTAGAAGAATCCACTGAATGGCCGTTTCAGCCTATTTTTGTAACTCATCAGCAGTGTGCATCTACTACCAAGAATCTAACCCAGACCATTACGATATGACTCAGATGAGTCACATGACAGAATTTGTAAAGAGTTGGCGCTATATCGAGTCTGGTTTGTTACTTCTCCATCACCAAGATATGTTGGTCCAGTAGGTGTGAAGCTATTGTTGATATCGCAACCGTCCAGGTTCAATTCTCAATAGTGGATGCGTACTGCGGATGAGTCCCAACAATAGGACTAAATGGCCATCTAGTGGTTTCTGCATACTGTTGAGTCTTCTTCTAGACTTGATGAATTAATTATGATTATTCAAATCTCCCTCAATTTTATATATATATATATATATATATATATATATATATATATATATATATATATTAGAATGTGGCACGTATATGACAATTTTGAAAAAAAATTATCTTGACATTATGCCTTGGTCAAACAGCTTCATTGTAAAAACAGATTTTATTTCAACTTTTTCTTTGTTTTAAACAGCAAAAGATGTAAACATAAAAAGTTTTTACAGATTGTCATGCATATTCTGTTCTGTTGGATTCTCATCCATATTTTAACTAAAATCATATATAATTAGTAGGTACTAAAATATTTTACGTGAGAGCCGAAAGTATTTGGACATCGGCCAGTTTATATTTAAATATGTACTGGAAACCAGGAAAGTGGTTCAAAATATAGAAGAAAAAATAAGAAATTTATGCAAGATACTACACACAGATGTTAGAAACTGACACTGAAGAAAAATTACCTTTCAAAGATTTTTTTTTTTTATCCACTCCTCTGTTCTATTAGGATAGGTTCAGACTGCTGAATATCTGGCTTTGGTTGTTTCCATAGAAACTAGATGCAATAAAATATCCTTGGTCAGTCCATCTGGAAAAGGTTAACTATAAACTCCAGTATATAGTCTGGTTCACCTTCCTCCCCAGTCTTGTGAACAAGAGTAGGGGTTTATCCTTCGGTTCCTGTTTAGGATTGGGTTTCCAGTTCCTTCTAAAGTCTTTTCAATTTCTTTCACTCTCAGTAACCCCTTTGCATCTTAGTGGCATTGTTGCCTTGCCTGGAGTGAATTAATTAAAAAAAAAATGTGCAAACAGTAAAAAATGATTTTGTGCTGTTAAAACAAATATCATATGTTTAAAAATTAATTGCTATCCCAATCTTGGTTCAATGAACTCCTAATTGTATATTAAAAAAAAAAAAATATATCTTGGTGAATTTTTTTTACTGAGATGATTTGGAGTAACCATTTTCTGGCTCTGGCTCCATTTTCTGATAAAGACCTAAAAAACAAAAATAACTTGCTCATTGTTTTTGTTTTTTTTCTGTTGAAGACTTTATTATTTTGACATAAAATTGCTGTCGATGCAAATAATATATGTGATATTTGCATTTAACCCAAACATTTACTTTTGATTTTGTAATAATTATTTTATTTGTATTTTTGTCAGGTCTTTCTCCTCTTCATCTTGCTTGCCTTAAAGGTTCCATTGAATGTGTACGTTTATTGATTGAAGCAAAAGCAGAAGTCAATCTTCCAGATGGCAAAAGTGGACGAACTCCTTTACATATTGCTGTTGAGAAAAATGATTTGTTATTGGTTGGGGAACTTTTACTTGAAGTAAGTATCACTTAGAATTAAGTTGCCTCCATTTAAAAATAAAAAGGGGGAAAAAGAAGGCTCTTGAAATTTAAAAAAAAAAAAAAAAAGAGGACATATTCAAGGCCATTGCTCTGTACACAGCTTCCCCTTTCAAGATGTACAAATAGTTTATACCTGTACGTGATTAATAAAAATTCTATATTAACCTTACCTCCATGCAATAACTGACAATATATATATATATATATATATAGTTATCCATATACAAGCCTGTTTCACTGTATCACACAGTTCATCACAGCTCATCAGTATGGCTAGATGTTCGATTGCTTCAAGCCAGGATTCAAACTCAACCGATTTGGCATCAGTCAGAGATCTTACTCCTAAGCTATCAGTGCATAGCAGAGAAAGGGAAATTTTAATGTATTATATACAAAATGTATGCAAACTCCAAAACAGCTTGTTTGTTTTCTGTTTCATCAAACCTTTGCAGACTATTTAAAGCCATAAAATATTTTAGCCTGTAAGAAATTTTTTTGAGATAATAATGGTTTACTGATACAAATCTTACTAATTAACACATAGCTGGGGGAGGCACGGTGAATTCATACCTTTCGCAAGAGTATTTGCACGTAAGCAAATATAATGAACCCAACAAGAATCAGATCTTGGCTTTCCAATTAACAATTCCAAACCATTATCCATTATGCCACCCACACATCTATATTTACAGCACCTGTTATTCCCAATTGGTTACCTAGCTTGGCATTGCTTAACTTCAGTGATTGTACTGGAACTGGTGTTTCAGTGTGATGTGGCTGTAATCACTTATTCTTGCTTGGGTAGTAATTATGAATGTTAACATACATATCAGGATAAGTAATTTTTTGGACTTAAATTTTAGTTTTGAATTGTGGAAGCATGTTAAGGATGAGTGAAAATAAAAAAAAGAATAAGTGTTCAAACCTGTATGAAATTGTTAAACATTTGTATAAAGTTATTGCATCCAATGTGTCAGTTTTATAGATAAGGCAGATCTCTGAATTGCAGTCAGTGTAAAAAGAAAATGGTAGCTTTTTCATTCAATGTTTTGCAGTTGTGACATAGTGTTATCAGCACAAAGTGCAGTTAGCAGACTGAGATTAATTGCATTTTGGTTTCAAGTGCTTTTGTTCACTTAGAATTTATACTTTTTTTATTTCATTTTTAACAGCTTATCAACTCTTTGTGGGTTATTTAAAGCCAAAACATATTTATGATTGTAAAAGTCTTTTTTTTTTTTTTTTTTTTTTTGTGAGTGAATATTAACAATTTTTTAAAAGGTAATAATTTTTCCCAGATACACGTTCTACTATTTAATACATAGCTGGGGTTAATCAACATAGAAGATACTGAATGAATGAACAAAACAAAATTTGCCCAAGCAGAAATAACATTTACATTCAAAAGTCAGTCATTCTCAAAAGTAAGCGTGTTTGAAACTCTTATTGGGCAGTAAATACAGTTGTTTCCGATAAAATAATTTATAAATTACGAGTTTCTATATTACTCAATTGCGTACTTGACCAATATTACATTTTCAAGACATAAATAATCAATAAATAAAATGACTTCAACTTTGCTTTTTTCTAGGCTGAATGCGACACTAGCTGTGTGACATTTGATGGTAATACTCCATTACATTTAGCATGTGGCCGGGAATATGACACAATGGTGGCTTTGCTATTGAGTATGGGTGCTGACCCCGAAGCAACATCTGGAATGGCTAATTGGTGCATTAGTGATGTGTGCAAATTTGAGAGCTCGAAAGATGAAAATGAGTTACTGGATATGAAAGGAGCAAAGCCTCGAGATTTGGTCTGCAATAACGAGAAGGTAGGGTCAGATGATATTTGGCATCAAATTATACTTTTTTTTTAAAACTTTTGACCTGTCAGTATCTTTTCTAATATTAATGACATTTGACTTAAGTTATTTGAGTCCTGAGATTAAATACTTTCATTAACTTTTAATGTTTATCTTTCATTTTATTTTTTGTTTGTATTCAACCTAAAATGTTATGATTCAAAACAACTATAAGATGAAAGATGTTTCTTTTTTTTACAGTAAGGTTCATCCTGTACAAGACTTGAGAGCCACTAAAGGTAGATGGTTAAGTTAGTGGGTAGCTTATATGGATAGGAGGGGAAGATACTGGTTGACTCTAGACTTGAACAAGTTAAGATTGTTGTTATTGGGGAAACATCCTTTTGAGAAGTCTGTTCCATAGAGCGGTGGTTTGTGGGAGGAAACTGTTTGAGTGGCACTTACTTCTTGCTGATGGAATATGGAGGGAATGAGGGTAGGTCGTTACTATGTAAGTGGCATGGCGGGTACTAGCTATGAAGGTCAGACCTGGTGGAACCAAGAGATGCAGTTCATTTGAGCACCTTCCATAGTATCAGCGACAGAGCAGTGAGAGACTTACCCCATCCTGCCTGTGAGAGAGAGGTTGAAGTATGGAAGATAATTCTTCTCCAACAAGGACTTGGAGACTCTATTGAGTCTCCAAGTCCTTGTTGGAGAAGAATTATTTTGCATACTGGACTAAAAAGTGAGGTCTGGGCAGCTCCTAAAACTAACTAAAAACTGTTTCCATACAGAAAGCGTTCATTGACTAAACATTTGGCATTATCATTGGTTGAAATTTATATCTTTTTTCTTAAAACAGATTTTAAGGAAATTAATTTCTCAAATCCATTAACTGTTATAGATCTTTCTAATATTGATGGGAATTTCCTTCCAATCTTTGTGATTTTGGTTGTCGAAATTTAACAACTTGATTATATCATTATTTTCTATTCAAGTTCCATGTTATAGTTGATTTGAAGTAATATTTCAAGTTCAAAGCAAGACAAACTGTTTGATAATCAAAAACACTGTAAAATCCAAGGAGGGTACAGAAGGAAATGTTGCTATCAAGAATTGGAAGTCCAATATCAAGAAATCCCAGTACATGTTTCTTTGCTATCATCAATCCATTGCGCCATTCAAACCATCCAATTCAAAAGAACTGCGTCCTGAAAAAACATGCTCTTTGTTTATATCAGTTACATGTTTGTGCATGCAAATCATCAACAGTTTTTTTTTAAGTCTTTGTCTCACACATGTGCCATGATGAAATTACAAATTGCAGCCATGACCACTCCTTGGTCTCACTTTACTATACTTGTGCTACCCATTTTTGTTGTTGCTGCTGTTGGAAATCAAGTGATGTGGCTTTTTTTTTTTTTTTTTTTTCGGTAAAGCTTTGCATTTATGATTTTTTAATGCCAGTCTGTAGACTTTCTTTAAGATTTGGAGGATTCATTTGAAACAGTATTTACCACTGATCTGTGAAAATGGTTGTATACAGATTATAGTTTAGACATCTCTGAGTCAGTTGGACAGCATACATGATATCTATATGATTTTTACAAAATACATCTTTTTGATGAAGAAGAGGTAGTCATCAGCAATGTGATATTCCTGGGTTCCTCAAGAATTTCAGGTCTCTCAACATCATATTCTCTCCCTTAAGCAATCCAATCAGGGCTGACCAGACCCTGATTCTCCCAACAGTAACAGGCTTTTACAAACTTTGCCTCCATTTTGATATTGGTAAATTTTGACTATTATATGGTTCAATATTTTTGTTTGTTTTGGTCACATTACCCTCCGGCCAAAGGTGTTTGAGTTCTGCTTGACCACTATATTTATATGAGTTTTCTAGGCTTTAGCC
This sequence comes from Acanthosepion lycidas, assembly GCA_963932145.1. Lineage (NCBI taxonomy): Eukaryota > Metazoa > Mollusca > Cephalopoda > Sepiida > Sepiidae > Acanthosepion > Acanthosepion lycidas. The sequence goes on along the minus strand of OZ010582.1, from coordinate 35,336,384 downwards.
TGAGTTTGGCACCAATTTCATTACCAGGATAATAATGCACTGGCAGTGGTAAGTTTTTTTTTTCCCCGAGTTCACAGAAGGGAATTTGTCTACTTTAGTAGTTCCCAGCCAATTTCGGGCCATGCCCCACTTTAGTATTTCTAAAATTCTGGTGCCCCACCTGTAATATTTAATTCTTGTATGCCAACTGCACATGTATGTACATACACACAAAATATTTTATGTATGCATACTGTATATGCATTAACACATATTAACATTAACACTCTCACTCAGACTCACTAGAAAACAATTCACTGTTAATATCTCATTCTCAAATTGCGCCCTTATTCTGTTGGTATAATAAGCCAAAAGGTGCACATCCTATGCATGCCCCCCCCCTTACCATGCCCCATTGGTATAAGGTGATGTTGCTCCTTTTTGTTCGGAGTCTGGTGATGTAACCCAAACCTGCCTGTCATTTGGCAACTGCAACTACAAGTGTTTTTTGTTGCAATCGCTTTTGTGCTGCTTTTAGTTCATTTGCAGCACTCCATTTTCTACCTGATTGGGCCTTAATGCCTGCCTCACTTTTGGGGTCAATCAAATCTTTATATTGCATTTCTGTTTTTGTTCTAGCAAGTATATATCCTTCTACTAAACTGCTGAATGGGAGTTGTAATGCATTGGATTTTCTGTATAGGGCTACACTACTAAGACATTGGGAAGCCCTTGCCACCTCCTCAGATACCCACTGATATACCTCTCTATGCATTCTACTGTTGAAAATTTGTAGATTGATAGCAGCCACAAGACTCTTGGCAAAATAAGGCTATTTAGGAACTAGTAAACAATTAATAATGAAATCAAACAACTGAAGACTCTACTAAGCAATAAACAATATAGCATGAAAAGCTAGAGGAGGAAGAATATGACTAGATTTGGGGTCCCTGATTAGCCATTAATCTTCTTTGATGAATTAAGGCATTATCTCTGCAATTTGATATGTGATGAGTTCAAGTGTGATGATATGGTTTGGTTTGTTGTGTTTTACAGCATATCAACCTCATTGGGTTATTTAATGCTGACAACTTGTTTTTCCTGGTAATATTTTGTTTTGTCAAAAATATATTTCTGGTAATATTTTTTTCCTCAAAAATGTATAGCTGGTAATATTATTTTAAAACATGTATTGCTGGTAAGTTTTTTTTTTTTTTCTTCAAAAATTTATTTCTGGTAACAATTTTTTTTACAAAGTATCTCTGGTATTAAAACCCATTTTTATGCTTTTATAATGCTTTTTACCTCAGTTTCGGAGTTAACTATTTGACCATAGCTGGGACCCTAACAGGTGCTACCACCCCAGGTCAATGTGTACCTGAGAACACCAGCAATTAAGAGGTGGTTCCACGCTCCTCAAAACCTCCTGATCAGAGGCCTTGCTGTTGGACGTAGTTTATCGTCTTACCCAGGATGGGTGATGATATGGATGGTAATCCACTTGTGCAGGGCAAATAGAGCTTCAGCAGTTGACAACCAGAATGGCTCAGTTTTATGGTATGAAACTAGGTGGTATGGGGGAAATTTGAGAGTTGGCTTGATTGCATTTATTGATTATTGGAATTAAATGTGTGAAAATAAATAAAGTCATATAGTTTTCAGAAAGTAGATTAAAGAATTGAAGTTGAATATTAACTTGGAGATAACTTAGTATAACAGCCCTTTACCGTCTACCACAAATTGCCTAAGTTGGACAAAAATAATGGCAGATAATAAATTAATTTTTGATTTCTGCTGAGAAATTATCTCAAAATAATCCTGAGATTAAATTGTTCATATAAAGGTCTATTCCTATATTATTACATTATAAAAACTATATTGATATTAGGTTGGTGCAAAAATAATGACGTAATGATGTCGTTTTTTGACGTATTTTTAACGTCCAAAAACGACATTATTACGTCATTATTTTTGCACCAACCTAATATAAGCAACTGAAATTACAATTTCTAAGGTTTCCAAAACCAAGGGAGGTAACTGGCTATGACAGTAGACTCAGTATTATTGATTTTTATTTAGGCACAAAACGCTAAAAATAAATGCAAAAATATGTAGACTTCATTAAAAAAATATATATATATATTATAAAAAAAATATATAAAGTTCATTACTTTATTTAATAATATAATTTTCATATAACTTTATGAATTGGGATCAAATACAGATTGGAATCTCACAGAATAAGATAGATTGATAAATATTTCCTATTTATTCTTTAACACGTTTCACTTTTATTAAAGAGAAGCAAATAAGGAGAAAAAAGAAGAAAAAAAATTCTGCTATTTTTGTTTTTGTGTTGTTTGATTTTCATTGGTTAATCAGGTTTCACGTGTGTTTGACTTGTTAAGCAATGTTAGTATAATTTATGGCATTCTGAACTCAAGGAGAGATATGTTCCTTTGAAGCTCCCAAAATTAGCGGATTTCAAATCCAACCAAAAAAACTAAAACAAAATTAACACCACCAATAGTACATCTAACATCAAGAACACAAAATTCATAATTTTACCCTCTAACATTCTTTCTAAAAAATTTGAAAATAAATTGGTTACCTCTAATATTAGAGTCTTTATCGCCAAAACAATCAGCGATATAATTAGGAAGAAAAATAAATCCAACACCACTTCTGATGCTGTTATTTATCAAATAAATTGTTGTTTACAATCTAAAAACACTTATATCAGCAAGTCATCTTTGAATCTAAAAGCTCATATCTATGAATACTCAAAAATGCAATCAATATTATATAACCTTTTTTTTTGTTACTATCTACACTATATAAGTAGACATTCAAGCCAACACTCGGAGGTGACACTGTTTCATGCTGTCACAATCATCAGGCCTGATAATTGCATCTAGCATGAAACAGTCTATTACTTCTGAGTGTTAACTTCGATGTTCACTTTTATATTTACATATGCTCTATCCCTGATATTGAACACTTTATTCCATAACTATAGCACACCATAAAACTATATTTCTTAATTCATATATATGTGTTTATATATATATATATATATATATATATATATATATTATGAAATGGACAAAGTCCGACAATTATTTTAAGACATTTTTATGTTTATACATTCTTTTTATAGATAGAGCATTTATTTAAATATTTGTATCTATAAAAAGAATGTATAAACATAAAAATGTCTTAAAATATATCTATATCTAGAGAAGAGAATTTTTTTTGATTGTCTTTTAATGATGCATTTAATTTTTTTTGAAGATTCTTCGTTTGCTTAATGGAGAACCATATTCAGACAACATTACAGATCCCAGCACAGGGTACATTGATGGTAAGTAAAGCACATTTCTACTTAAAATCCATAAAGTATTAGGTTGGTGCAAAAGTAATGACGTAATAATGTCGTTTTTTGACGTTAAAAAACGACATTATTACGTCATTATTTTTGCACCAACCTAATATCAATATAGTTTTCATAATGTAATAATATAGTTTTTATTTTATTATTTTCAGTCAGCCTAACATCCTCATTTTATTATCACATTTTGGCTGCTTTGTCCTTTGCTTATCTTCTGGAGTCTGTCAGTCTGGATAATGAATGCCAAACAGTTGTGACTTTTTTTTTTTACACTGCCAGATGAAACCAGTTCTGCTTATGTTAACAAAAATCACAGACCTGTTCTGATAATAAACAACTATTTATTATTGACAATTAGTAAACCTATTCTGTTTTTAACTCATGAGAGAATGTTTAACTGACAACTACAATCTTGGTCTCTTTAAGTCTAGAGTCAATTGATATCTATCCTACCCATCCTCATAGCACTCCCTTATTTCCCCCTTCCTTACAATTTCACTCAGTAACCCCCTATTTTAAGTGGCTCTTGGAATTTGTGTTGGGTGAACAATCATTTAAAAAAAAAAAAAAAACTAGAATTAATGCTCGTCCACACATGGTTTTTTTTCTTTTCAGGCCTTTTTACTATGATTGGTCAGTTTAACTATATTAGAAATTTTTGTTTCTTTTAAATAAGTTTCTTCCTTTTTAATTGAACTCCGTTCTAACTCCAGTGAAAGGTTGCTCTATATTTCTAACAGAAAAAGAACAAAACTGTTACTGACTGGGAAAGATTGTCAAAGTGACTACTGTTGTTGGCTTTTCTGTTTATAAAGTCTTCAGACACTAGAATCATAACATATGACATTTCTTTAGACAAAGAAGATAGATATCTTAAACTGGATAGCTGGGGTCACTAGACAAACCCATAAATATATTTCTGTATTTTCCAAAGATGGGTTGAATGATGAGAAATACGTGTATTTCAGGTAGATAGGAAAATATTCGGATAATTTTTGCTTGCCCGGCCATTTGAGAATTCTGTCACTTACACACCCTTTTAAATTAGGAATACAGATTTTGACTCTCAGCAGTTCCAATCTCAGCCGTAATCATGCAGTTTGTTTTTTTAATATGTTCGAATAGTTTCATTTGGTTTCTTTTTCCATATTCCATACTCAATTTCATTTATTTGTTATAACTATGTTCATTTCAGCTGCTAAAAATTATACAAAAACTATTAAAATCTTGGGTGATGTTGTCATTTTGCCATACGACAAGCTCTATTCTTTAATCCCACCAGTTCAGACATTTACATCCATCACTCCCATCCCAGATTCTTCCTAAGAACTGCTATTTTTGAAACTTACTCCTGAGAGGGTGCTTCCAAGAACATTAGAATCTTAATCTCTTTAAGTTTAGAGTCAATCATTATCTATTCTCCATATCATTTCCTACTTATTCCTCTTATATTCATATCACACACCTCATCCAGTAACTCTCTATCTTGAGTGACTCTTGGGCTTTGCATTGGAGGAACAATATTAAAAAAAAATAAAGATGCAAGGAAATATTGCGCCAAAAGTTTTGCATAGTCATATCTCTCAGGTATTTTATCTACCTTCAGAGTTGCAGATAAATTGACTCGGGGGGGGGGGGGGGAATAAGTCTAAACATTTTATTTCTTTGCTATTAATGCTCTTTGCTGCTTCACAAGTATTAAAGTTCACAATCTGTAATTAGCAGCCTTCAGAAACCTTCCAACTTTTTTTGTTTTGTAAAATATAGTCTTTGTTTATTCAAAATATATTGAGTGTTGAATTCTAACACTTTCATTATGTAATTCAGCAAATCAGACTCCTTACACGTTCATCTTTTTATGTTTAGTATGGTTTCATACATGTGGCTAGTTTCTTTTTTTTCTTTCTTTTTTTCTTTTTTTTTTTTTTAAATACCTGAACTTCAATTCCATCCATTGAAGATTTAGTCATTTATTTTCATCTGCATTCAGGAGACCTGTGCCAATTATCTGATCAGATGCGTATGAATTTGGCAAATCTGATTGATTCAGCCGAGGGAATGGAGAACTGGAAGTCTCTGGCCAAATTGCTGAAAGTTGAATATTTGATTGATGAAGCTAACAAGTCAACTGGAAGTCCTACACTGTGTATCCTGGACATGTACGAGGTAGGTACAGTTTTATATGGAAACAGCTTTACTATGGTTGAAACCATATAATTTGAGCAAACGATCATAATCAGAGAATTAGTAATTAGCTTGCAATTAATTTATTTTTCATTAATACACTTCTATAACTGACATGATATTTAAAAGATACAGTAAATAATATAATAGAATTTTACTTTTTGCTACTTTATTTGAACATTTTCAAAACACAAATGAATTGAATCAGCTGATTTCAAAATTTAATTTGATTAATGAAAAAGTCATGTTTTCTAGCTAAGATAATACATTAATCAGTAACTATTTTAATATTTTCTTAAACATCTTCATAAAATTTTATACTTTCTGTTGACAGAAAAATGATCAAATTTTAAATCTAAATTGTTTGTCCATTCAAACATTTCTTATTCTGTATTTAAACTAAATATATTTTTCATTTTGGGTTATACCTTTTTTTTTAAGCAGACAAAAATGAATTTAGTCTTCACAACATTGATGCCCATTTTAATCTCATTCAGTTTTAATTCAATGACAGACATAAAACTATTTCTACAAAATTTGAAAAATGTTTTATTTATTATTGAATAATTTCTGAAAAGTTCAATAAAATCTTAGAACTATCATATTTTCTTAGGGTTTAAAAAATTAATGGATTTTTTGCTAAGAAATCAAAATTGTCCACTTAAGACACTATTAGAAAATTATATTCAATTTAAATAGGGAAAAATAATTCCTGTCTGCTCCCTTTCGTAGGTTGAGCACTGTGGAAGAAAGAGAATTTAATGGCTGCTGCTGCTGATTAATGCTAGGCTCTTCACCATGAATTGAGCTTTTTGGTAGCCAATAATACTTATGTTAAAAATTCCCTTTCTTCCCAGTGTGAACTGATAGCCTAAAAGCGAGAGATTCCGACTGATGTCAAATTGGTGTGATTTTGATCCCGGATGTCTATCCACAATGATGAGCTGTGATACAGCAAAAAAGTCTGGATGACATATGTGTCAACATCAAGTACAGAAATTTAAACATCTGGAAAGTGTTTTAACAGAGAATGGAAAATATGACACCGAAATTCGAATACACATTGGACTAGTGAAAGAGGCATTCCAAAAGCATAGCAAAGTAATGAGAAACAGAAATTTTGTTAGAAACAAAGAGTGCTGGATGTGATATCTTATATGGCAGTGAATGCTGGACAATGTCGCCACAAATCAGAAGGAAACAAATGTTGTTCTACAGTAGGATACTGAGAATTCCATGGATGAGTAAGCAATGAGGAAGTCTTAGAAGAAAATGGCAAGAAAATGAACACTTACACCCTTGTGCAAATTAATTGAAACAAAATGAATAATTCCATTATTTACTTTTTTTCATATTTTTCCAATGAAACATGACCCAGTGCACGTGTTAGTACTTCATAGGTCCATTCCACAAAGTCGTTCCTTGCAGATTGACCACAGATTCTTGATTGGATTTAATCAGAATTTCTGGGTTAGTCTATAGTACCTTGATTTATTGACTTGGTAAAACTTGCCAGTGTGTTCGTGCAACATTACAATTTTCATACTTCCTTGGAATAACGTCCATCGCGGACAATGGCTGTAGGACAACTAATTGCCAGTTGAGACAAAAGTGTCTGCATCAGATTTTTATCATTCCCAATCACAATGATGCAAAATTTTTCAAGGCCAAACAAATTTTATCATACACTCTGAAAATAGATTCATATTACTGCACGCCACTGCAAATGACCTAATTTGAGGTAAAAATAGAAATCGATTACACCCTGTCACTCTAAAACTGACAATATGGTGAAAGAAAGGAAACTAAAGCATTGTTTCAATTAATTTGCACAAGGGTCTATGCTCAGAATCAGGAAAAGACAACTGAAATTCCTTGGACACATAAGAAAAGAAGGCTTGGTAAACTTAACCTTCATAGGGAGAGATGAGGGAAATATCAGCAAGCCACTTACCTTACAGGCTTTTAGCAAAGGGAGACAAACTACTAAGGGTAAGATGAGGTAGGAAATTTTGGAGAGCCATGATTGTTTATATTCTGAAGAAGTACTTTCTAATTCTTTCAAAGGCTATTTGTTTTTAACTTTAATTCATTGTTCCTAATCAAGATTCTGTTTTTGTTATGATGTGTCCTTACGAGCATGCAGCTGTAAATATCTTTGAACTGCAAATATCCTCAAGTTTGTTGGATCAACACCCACTTTATTGATATCAACATATAATTGACAGTGCATGAACACTGGAGTCAGAAGGTACATTACGCATCTATTTAAACTATGTCCTTGACTCTTATTTACCAACATAAAGTAGACATGAAGGGGAAACTGTACTCATTTTAGGATGAACGTTAAATTAGTATTGATAAGTTGGAGAGAATTATCAGCACTGATGCTGGATGGGTTCTAATACCGTAGTTTTGGAATATAAGACACACTGGTGTATAAGATGTATGTTTATTTTGAAGTAACCAATGTAAATTGAAATATTAATTAGATGATTACTGACATTAACTGTATTAAGCAGCCTGATTGGTGATATGGTTTTCATATTTGAAATACATACTATTGTAAGTCTCGGTGGTGTTGAGGACTGTATACCAAGCACAATTTGAAGAAGCCATTACTGGAGCTTCCTATCTTGATTTTGATGATGTAAGATTGTTTGTATTCAGTGAATTTTCAAATTCTGTGTGACATGAGAATCATTTAATTCTCTCCTTGCCACAGAATCACATTTTCATTATATCTGTGAATAATTTCCTGGTTTAATTGATTTAAAAAAAAAAAAAAAAAAAAAAAAAATCTCTTGAAGATATTTGTTAGATTGACCAAAACAAATTCAACTGAATCTTTCTTGGAATTTACAGTTAAAAAAGAGCAAAAACCATAACACTTGGGATTAACAATATTTAGAATCTTTCTTTTAACAGTTTTGCATGTTTTAGCTGATAAAAATTATTGCTGTTCAAACAACAGAACTATTTGTCAAGATTCAAAAAAAAAAAAAAAAAAAAAAAAATGCACTCTTGATTCCAAATAGGTTACTTTTATTTTTTTTTTTTTTCATACCTGTATCAATTTGTGAAGATTGTCAAGCTCTGCAGATTACAGTGGGAATTTGCTATAAAACTTCACCATGGACTAATAATTTTTCCTCCAAGTTGCTCACTGTTTCAATCTATTCTGTAGCATGCAATTCAAAGCTTCAAAATGACTGTGGCACATTTGTGATTTATCCCACATCAATAGCTGAGTGAGTATTGTGCAGATGATCAATTGCATCATGAGGCCACATACAACAGGTTGATATATCAATATAAGTCTATTGGTGCTTGTTACCTAACATCAGAGAGATGGCTGCAAAAGTTTATTATAAGTGAATTTAGGTTAACAAAAAAAAAAAAAAAAAAAATGAAAGGTGAATTCAGGTAAAAAATGTCTCAAGGAATCTCATGGTAAACTCTAAAGAGATAAAATACATTTTATTAAACCTTCCAGAAATTATTCAGTATTTTTTTTTTCTTTTTTAATTTTGTAGAAATATTTTTAGGTCTACCATTGACTTTCAAGCAAACACCATCCATGCACACAATTTGAATAAAACTGAAACAGACATCTGTGTCACAAGGGCTAATTTCCATTTCTGTGTGGTAACTACTGCTTAAAGTCAAATTTGTGGCCCCATTTGTAGGGTAAGAGTTGTCCAGATTGTGTGGGAATCCAATCAAATTGTGTGTGTGTACATTAAATGGTAATCCCTCAATATAGGCAATATGAATATAAATTACATGGATGCCTGCAAAGTCACCATCAGAAAATTATCCCTTTTTTTTTTTTTTATAATATAAATTGAGATGACAATATATATTTTTCTTTTTACATATCAAGACCAATATTGACAGGGTGGAGGGTTAATGTATGACAAAGTGGAAAAAGTTTTGATATGTTTTGTCATTGGGCTAAATTTGTTAGGTTGATGTGACCACACATGCACAGAGATCAGGGATGCTAGTTCTGCCAGGAATGGTGAACTGTAAGAGTCCAGGAACAAATTTACTGTAGATGACCCTTGCAATCAAGACACTCTCTAGACATTTGAGTGAATATAATAGAGATTTTATAAGTATTCACAATATAAGTATGTAGCTATATATATGCTTTATTTTTTCTCCTCTGCTAAACTTTCATGTTTAATCATCATAATATATTTCTTGTGTGAAACGTTAACACTTAAGTTTTTTGTTTTTAACATCCATCTGGTCGTCACATAGATTTACTTTATGTAATTAAGTACATGTTTGACAATTTGTGCTTATCTTTAAATTTTATAAAAGACAATTTTAAAAAAGTAATTCATTTCAGAGTAGAATTTCCTTTCACATTGTGGAAACACATCACATAAAAGTTTGTATACAGAGTGATTACAATTGAAGAGCATAGACACATTTTTTTTTTATAAACTGTTGGAATTGTATTATATGGAAAGTTAGCTGAGATTTTGGGTGAAGGAGGTCCTCTGGCCAGATAATAATTCTTTTGATACCCACAAAAAGTAACTACTTAAAGAAAGAAATTAAGTTTACCTAAAACTCTACATATCTTTTCCATGAGCATAGGTCTTAAGGTTTTTGAATTTAACAACTGAATTTTGGGCTTTATTTCAAGGGATAACCCAGTTTTACACAAAGGTGACAAGTTTTTTTTTGTTTAGTATATTAGGTTGGTGCAAAAATAATGACGGTTTTTGACGTTAAAATACGTCAAAAACAGTCATTATTTTTGCACCAGCCTAATAGATATGGTTTCATTTCCTGAGGCCCAGTTTAAAATAATGCCACAAAATTACAAGAATTTAAAATTATCCATAAAAAATACATAAGACTTATGCTTTTCATCACCCTCTTTTTTTTTTTTTTTTTCTCTCTCTCCCCCCCCAGATGCTTGGTGGACATCTGAAAGATCTGCACTCTGCCTTTCTGAAATTGAAAATGAAAGACGCTGCCTGTTTATTAAATGAAGTCATGGGATGAAGAAGAAAAATAATCAACCACACTATCATTAACAGTTTTAATATGAGCCTTATTTTGAAGTATACATGTATATCTTTTCTATGTATGGGTTTAGTTTTTATAATTAGTGGAAAAATAAAGATTTCATCGTTTCTTGTGCCTTGATTTATGAATTTTGTAAACTTGTTCTTAAATAGTGAACAATTTTTTTTTATTTTCTCACAAGTTTTCATGGAAAGCATCTCAGCCATCTTTGTGTAAGATAATAATTGCTCCTTGGTGAGTAAAGATCAGTTCTTTCATGTTGGACTTTTATTAGATGGGACTTTCACTCAACTTGCATTAGTTTATCTAGCAAGACTATATTGGCAGAAAATGCAGGTTGACACTCGCCATTGTAAGGCTTCCACTTGGGATTTTGTGTTTGTATATGGCTACAAGGCAGGGGAGATGTCTTCTTTTCTGGGCTAACTGATATCTCTATCCAGCCCGCAAAGAACTGATAAATCTGGTGAAACATGTAAGTAAAGCAAACACAAACAATTTAATTTTTTTTTTCTTTTTTAATTCAGAAAGTTTGCCTTCTGCACTTTGCATGCAGGACAATAGATTGTGTTACTGAAGATTCAGAACAGTGACTTATATACAACATTTATTAGAAGATTTAAAATTCAAAATAGTCATCAATATTTACAACAAAATCAGCTTCTCTTTGTTTTAATTAAAAAGTCAGTGATGGTGGAGGAGGTAAATAAGCAAAATGTCCACCACAAAACCAGTAAATACTCAGGGAGAGGAGAAAAGATGATACCCCCCCCAATAAAAAAAAAAAAAAAAAAAAAAAACTAGTTTCTTTTTATATGATTTTTAAATAAATAATAATCTTATTGAAATCAGTAGATAACAAAAGTAGAAAGATGTGAATTTTAAATTCATTAAGTAGGCGGGTAGCAGATAAATAGGGAGGGAGAGAATTAAATGTGATTTTTCTGTTATGACAGAAAAAACTAAGGGAACTTTATTATTCAATCATATTCCATCCAATAAGCAAACTTTCTTTTCAATGTACTGATGGATTTACTGGTAGAAAAGAAAAACAAAAAAAAAAAAAACAAACATATTTTGTCTTCATGATCAAATCTTTCAAATGCTCAACCTGATTTTATTACATGATGGGTTTTGTGTTTTTGAGCAGAAAATATGTTTAATTTTCTAACTATAAGAAATAACAACAACAAAAAATAAAGTTAACTAAATAAAATAAAATAAAAACTAAGTAATAATTTTATCTGCTCAAATTTAAGCTGCAATGTAAAAATAATAAATGGTGATTGGTAGATCAAAAGGAAGAATAGGGTTGTTAAGAAATTATCGAATAGCAAAAGACAGCCAATGAATTGCTGCCAGTGATTACTTTCAACTAAGAGGTGGTTTAAATATGAATATAGAATTATTTTGGGGAAAAAAAAAAAAAAAAAAAAAAAAAAAAAAAAAGGAAAGAAAGTCATATGAAAGATTAAAAATTGGCGACTTATCACAGTCATTCTTCGTCCGTGTCTCACTTTGCCCATCATGCCTGGTGGGTCACATGATGTATGCCATACCTGGGTTTATAGAAACAACTCATAAACTTTAAAATTAATAATTGTGGCAGCAGAACATACAAAACAAGCAGAATAAAATCGGTTGATAATTAAAAAGAAATACTGGCATTTAGTGGATTGTAGGAAAGAGGATATATATGAAAAGGTAACGACATTAATCTTTAAAACTCAAGAACTATCTATATTCTATGCTTAATCAAAGTGTTGACTGAGAAATTCAAATATAAAGAACAAGCATAAAGTGTCTCATTGCATATTTGAATGCAAAGAAAAAAAAAAAAATGCAGCAGTTTAATGGCAATGTTTTAGCAAGATGAGTGTCTGAATTGGTCTAAATCTAAAAAAAAAAAAAAAAACTTAAATGAGTGAATCCTCACTATTATGTGAATTGGTAAGAACAATGTTTAAATGCATTGATGGCAACCTGGATCACCTTATGTCTGTCTCAGCCTGATTTACAGAAGATAACTTCAGTTAGAATATTCACCATGTGCAATAAGCTTGTTTCAGGATTTAAAAGATTGCTTAATCTGTTAAAAATACTTTACCATAAAAAGAAAAACTTGAAACCCTGAATAACATCAACAATGATAACCTAGTCTTTTTTTTTTTTTTTTTTTTTAAAGGATTATATAAAGGCCTTCATGCTGAATTTTAAAATTCATAATTAGTCAATGAATTGAATGAAGACATGTGAGTAGTAAAAGCAAAAAAAATATTTTTCCAAACCAAAAGAAATGATTGAGGTAAAAGTAAAATATCAATTTAGATTATGATTAATACTTGTTGGAATGATTTATTTTGCTTTTTACTATTATTTAGTTATCATTTGATTTATTCATTTCAACCAGATGAAAATCTTTCTTTTCACAATTTGTTATACAAATAGTGGAAAGGTTAACAAATCTTGATAATTTCAGCTAATCAACTGCTTGGGAATATTTCTATGCTATTAAAAAAAACAAAAAAACAACACATTTGTTATATTACACGAGTGATATCAACTTGGTAACCATTTTCAAATAAATCATACATCCATACTAAATTCTTAAAAGCAACCCTGAGTTGTGATGATCTTGTTCAATCAAGGAAGATGAAAAATAAACATATATTAAACTCACAATTGATGCAAGGGAAGAATTCTGAAGATGGGCACTTTCAACCAGAAATCACAGTCACGAAAGGAATATATTTACAATTAAAAACATTAGTTTATACATAGTTGCATATTATTTATAAAAATGGTCTGCAAAGTCTATATTTAAAATAAATTAAAAAAAAAAAAAAAAAAAAAATATTTAATATTGCTATTGTACACTTACTTTACCAGGACTGTTTGTAAAAAATAAAGTAGTTCCTTTAGCATCAATTGTGAATTGACTGCATCTTGCCATATTTGAAGAAGGTCATCTTGTCTATTCTTTTGCATTAATCCTAAAAAATGTTGAGAATCTAGCACAAGAGACAACAAAAAAAATAAATGAAGATGTGATAGGGGAGGATTTGGGAAATTTGCTAAAGGAAAAAAAAAAAAAAAAAAAAAATCAATGTTAAGAAAAGTAGAAGTAACATATATATATATATATATATATATATATATATATAAGAAAATGTTATGCCATGAAAGAAAGGATCAAATTAGGTTCTTTCAGTTTGGAACAAGAAGGATTGATACACTTGTATGCAATAAAATGCTGCAGGTAAGTGAATTCATTAATTTTGGTTTTTAAGCAAGAAATGAAACATTAGCTGGGAGGAAGACAACAAACCAGTTGTTTTTATGCATGAATATTGTGTACAGATGTTAGATGTAAGCTTCTCTACCAGCACAGAAAATACATTTGAGTGCAGAGATATTTATGCCATACTGGGACTTAAATATTTCCCCTCCCCTCTACATAACAATACACACATATGCTTTGAGCCCTGAAGCCATAGTAATAGACAGACAACATGAAAAGGGGCAGGTTTTACAAATTTACAGACTGCAACAGGCAGGAATCATGAAAGACTAAGCTCATCATGTCATCTGTATTATTTACAGAAATATTTGAACATTAATGATAGCAAGTGTTGTAGAATTTTCTTGCAAGGGGAGCAATGCTGAACTTTTTGAAGAAAGTATTTATATCTCATGATTACAATAACAAATCAAAGTGTCAGCAAAGTGAGGACCTGGAGTATTAAAATTCTTATTCTAAATACTTGTTCTTAATTTATTGCAAGAGAAATATTGCTGGCTGCATTTAAAAAGAAGAAAAAAAAAAAAAAAAAAAAAAAAAATTGTAGAATATGATTGTAAGAGAGCTTGTTTTTCTTTTGTAAACCCAATTTTGGATTAATGAAGGAAATGGAGTTGGAGGAAACTATTAAATAGTGCAAAGAAAGAATAATTAAAAAAGAAAAAAAAAAAAAAAAAAAATTGTCTGTGGGCAAATATTTGTCATGTTTTTATGTAAAAGATACAAGAGAGAATGATGAATATTTTGAACCAGAATTATTATAACAGCAGATAACTTTTTTTTTCTTCTTCCCCACCCTTTATAAGCCTTTCTTCTCTGCAGTAAAGTGGCCAGCCATAATGAGTTGCAGGTGAAACTGACACCGAATGAAATTATGCAAATTGTATGGTCCCCACTCCCACAAGAGAATTTGAATGCACAATGTTAAAAATCAAGATTTTCTGTTGCTGTGGCAGAGAACTCGTCCATCCAACATTTACAATCACCCCCTCCACAACAGGCACCCACACATGAATGTCATCACCTAATGAAGACAAGATTTATCAGTTAAAATATGAACTTCTATCATAATTAAGTTTTTAGAATAAATGATTCATTTTTTATTTTATTTTTTTTAGAGTAGCAGCCCATTTCATTTTATGTTGTTCTTATTCATGTTATGACATTTTGATGACAATCTAAAAGATTTAAACTCAAGATATTTCATGCAATGATCAAGGCTCTCAATGTAAATGAGCATAGAATGTATTTTTGTGGGCTAAATCATTCTGAAATATCAAGAATGTACTACATTTAATCTAAGAGATTGAATTTTGATAGGCAAATCTCCAGCCTTTATCAGGAAATTGGTGGAACTCAGTGGTGAGCAGTTAGATTAACTGGCTGCTCCCCTCTCCTAACACAAATGCACAATGATTGTTGAAACAGTGCTAGATACTTCAACCCCAAACCATTGAATCCATACCATCCTCTTTTAAGCACACAACCACACAAATAACAAGAAATACTTATTTAAAAAGAAAATTAACAGTTTGTAGTTTTAAAATAAAATAAAAATTAAAAAAAAATTAAAAAAAAAAAAAAAAAAAAATACTTAAGTTTTTACAAACTCTCCTTTTCAAAGATTTACCATTTTTCTCTCTCCTGTATTTTCTGTACCATCTTTTTTTTTTTTTTTTTTATAGAATTTTCTTGAGGCATTCTTAAATTAAAAACCATTTGTTTTGCTTCCAGCCATAGAGCAATGGTGTGTGTTTGTGTGTGTATGTATGTACCCCTCTCACAATACAGGGAACCTGATCAGAAACAACACTTGACAGCCAATGGTTGCTTCCCAAGATTATAACCATTATAACATTGTCCCATTGTATTCCTTTCCCACAACCCAACACTTCCCTTACCATCGATGCCAGGTGGTCTCTAATATCAGTTGCTCACAGGAGGGAACTCTGTCTCATCATGTAAGCGAAGTGTGTCCATATACTGAGGGAGGCAGTCACCTCCTTCAGCTCCTTGTTCTGGTTCTTGGTATGGCTGAGAGTCTGAAATACAACATGTAACAGCAGTGATGTCACCAGGGGCCTTTGCAAAGATATATGCACCAAGAAATACAAATGCATTCAACACAAACAACATACAGGGTACAATTTTAACAATGTTACATTTCCTGACACCAGGTAATATAAAGTGTCATTGAGAAACTTACAGAAGACAGATTAAACTTAGTAAACATTTCATTGGGCACCTCACAATGGAACAATGGTTAACAAACACATCTTCAAGACAATTACTACCATAGTGAATCTGATCCTCAATTGATGCCCCAAATTTGTTGCCTTATGTTAAGCTTAATAAAGATCAATACTTTAACATTATTTTTTAATTTGAGACAAAGTAAAAGACAAAGATCTGAAAAATAAAAAGCCAGAAATATATGTACATATCTCTTCAAAAGTTGTACTTTGAGTTAACAAGGCTTTCATTAATTAAAAGAAAAAAAAAAAAAAAAAAAAACAAACTATTTTCTTCAGTAGATTCTGAAAATTTAAATTCATTTAGGATTCTTGAGAGATTTTGCTGGTTATTGTTTGAATTTAATATGAAAAGCTTCTAAAATTTATGATCATTTTACAGTTTACTTTAATGAGTACAAGGATCAAAGATAATTGAAAACTGAAAATATTAAATGAACTAACATGAAAAATCCTTTCATGCTTTTAATTCTAAGATATTGAAATTAATCTGTCAATTAGAAAATAAAAATAAAACAATTTGTCTATTCAACAAAACTTGTCTAAGTATGTGTGCATTATGACTTTCATCAGCATGATCCAGAGTCTGAAATGATTAAAACAGATAAAAGATTTTCAAAAATGCTGCAACCACATTTTTCTTTCATAAACACAGTAGACAATAACTTTAAAGTAGGTACTACCACAGAAAATGCAATACCTAAAGTTTAAAATGAATTTTTAAAAATGAAAACTTTTTCTTGAAGCTTCTATTTTAGTTTTAATTTCAAGCTATAAAATTAAATTTAATATTACTAATAAGCAAAATACTTTGCTCCATTTCAAACTAATTTAACTGGAAGTAGTTTTTTTCTTTGTTGCTAAAATAGCAGATTAATGTCTTTAGTCTTTCATTGCAATGTAATTCTCTTAAAATATCTTCCAAAAATAAAAATTTGTAAAAAATAAAATTTCTGAAAGTTTAATTGAGGAATATTAGGTAATTTAGAGTATAAATAACTGGATTTCAAACAAATATTATTTAAGTTTGAAATATTGCAGAAACACAGTAGTACCTGTTTGTTTAAGTTGTTGACATGTTTGACAGCTTGATGACAGATTAATGTTTATCTAATGTTCTTCCATTGAGGCTTGAGCCGTAAAAATAATTGAATATAACATGAGCACCTTTTATTTATAATTTTTAAGTACTCAGTAATCTTAAAAATTTAAGAAATTATTCTCAATAATAAGTTATTGAATTTGAGGTACTTTCTTACTTTAAATTTACTATAGTTATCACTTTTATTTTTTGAAAATGTAGTGTATGGGCCACCATATTTACAAAAAAATAACGTTTATACACATACAAAAAAATTTTTTTTAAAACATTGGTGTTTGACGATTTGTATTAAGCTTTTCTATTTATTAATATAGTTTTTATTTAATATCTAAAGGGTGAAATTAATACAGAATTTTAAGAGATTTAAAACTTATTTTCTAATTAAAATTTTTGAAAAAATGAAATAATTCTTGTAAAAATTCATTCATTGAAAAAAATTTTTTTCTTAAGACAATAGGGTCCTTAATATATCTTATTTATAAAAGCAAGTAAAAACTTTTCTAATTAAATAATGTCAGTTTTATTGTATTTTTTATTTGACAATCGAGAGCAGATTTTTCAGTAAATGGCGTTTCTGTTTGACAAACAAATTGATTTAAATTCTCCATAGAGTCCTGCTTTTAACTAATATAAATATAAAGATAAATATTAATTTTATGAAATTTCATAAAATTAATAAGTGGGTGAAACAGATGTTAAAAAAAAAAAAAAAATAAATAAATAAAATAAATTATAAAAATAAAATAATAAAATAAAAAGTTTAAAAAATATAATTTCATTCATTTGTGAATAAGTCCTGAAAATTTAATTAAAATCTCACAATTATTTGATTTTTGCAAGAATTTCTCCAAAAATGTGTTTTTTGCCACAAAAAGATGCTAAATTTCCTATACAAATCTTTGGCTCACTCACTGACAAGAAAAAACAAGATTTTTTAACCAAAATTTTGTACATGGTAGGAAGGATTAGAAAATTTAATAAAACAATAAAAAAAATAATTCAGTCTTTCCTTTTAATAATAACAAACATTTTGGTGATAAAACTGTTTCGGGCCTTTTTTTTCATCATGATATGCTCTTTCTTTGTAAATTCTGGAGCTACCTACATTAAAGAGATGGAATGTTTATAGTTTATATATTACCAAATTTTTCATATCCACCTTGAAAACTCAGGTTCTTTTATTTCAACAACAAATCAACCAGAAGTGGACAAAGATTAAAAAAAACAAAAAATAAAGCAAAAAGACACCAATAACTAAATTTCTTTATTTCATAGAATTCCTAAAAGTATCTAAAACAAAATAAGAGATTCCTACATATTTACATCTACTTGCTTCAGTTCCATACCCGAAACAAACAAACAACAGTAACTTTTTTGTTTTTAATTTCACTGTTTAATAAAATAAAAAACAGGTAACAACTCAAACATGTTTCCCCACTAAAAATAACATTTATAGTAATAAGAAATAAGGTTGGATAAAAAAATCCCCTCAAAAATAAATATATACGCCCCTGGAAAATTTAATTCTGGTCGAGCACCCTTGGGAGAAAGTGCAAATTTGTAAACAATGACTACTATTGCAAAGCTCTTCTATGAATTGGGCCCTCTATCACTGATGTGTTTATTCAAAGAACAAGTACATAGAAATTAGCTCAGGGGTAAAATCTCTGACTGATGCCAAATAAGTTGGGGTTTTGAACCCAGCTCGAGGCAATCACATGCCTAGCCACACTGATGAGCTGTGATACAGCAAAACAGTGTCTGGACGACATATTTTAAATTCACTAACCTTCTGTCTTTTTTCTTTTAAGTATAATGAAGCAGGTAAGTAGCCTTAACAACCATGAGAAGCTTATAATCAGTAATCAAAACACTTTACAATAAACCAGTAAACTATTTTCATAGGTTTTATAAGAATTAAACTAAATCTGACACAAGGCCAATTCTCTAGAAGCACCTGAACAAACAAAAGCTTGCAAGATTATCACACAGACAATAAAAATCGATTATCAATATTTCATCATATATCTCCTTTAATTCGTTGTCTAATAACTTTTCAAACACTTCAAGAAGTCAGCCAAATATATATATATATATATTACTAAAAGTCCACTATGGAGACAATAACCACACACCTTCCATACTCAAAACATTGAAAGAGAAGGACTACATTCACCCCACAAAACACGGACATCACTATACAGACATTTGAAATGGCAGTAACAAATAAAGAAAAGAACAGGTACATAAGCAGCCCACATAACAATACCACTGAAGGGGAACGGGCAGCCCTTGACATGCTAACACATAGAGATGACCTAATCATTACACAAGCTGAAAAAGGTGGTGCCACAGTGATCTGGGGGAATCAAAGAATACCTTAAAGAGGCCAACAAAAACACCTACAAAAATCCACCCACAGATCCTCTCCCTGAATACCAAAAAATTAACAAGCTTGCTAAATATGATGCTTTAAAACAAAACTAATTGACAAGGAAACATGCACAACACTTACACCAACAAACATCACACCTGTCCATTTCTACTTCCTTTCCAAAATACACCAAAACAACAAGCAAGGAAAGTCTGTCATTTCATCATTGAACTGCCATACAACCAAAATATACAAATACATAGGTCATTATATACACAGCCCCTAGCTAAAGAAGTAAAATCATACATTAGAGACAACAGATCTACTAAATAAATTTAATCTTATACAAACAGTGCCAGAAAATGCTACTCTAGCAACCATGGACACAAGATAACTTCATTCAAACATCAAAAACATTGATGGACTAACCACCCTTAAAGAAGCACTTACTAAAAGAACCAAACAAAACCCCCTCAGAGGTAATCATAAAACTTATGGAACACATTTCAACATTGAATACTTTTGATTTCAATGGAAAACACTACCTACAAGTAAGAGGATGTGCCATGGGCACTGTTGCTGCTCCATCATATGGCACAATCTTCATGAGAAAATTTGAGCAGACCCATATTTATCCCTTCATTGGTAACGACTGCACATTCTATGCAAGATATATCGATGATATCTTCTTTATACGCACAGGCAATGAGGAGAAACTCGCTGAATTCCTTATGACCCAAAACATGACTCCATTCAGTTCGACCACGAAAAATCAACAAGATTGGTAACAGTTTTAGACACTCACATCTACATCGATAAAAACAGAAAACTACAAACAACACTACACACTAAAATCACCAACACCCACAACTATCTACACTTAGTCTTCCCACCCTAAACACCTCAAGGAGAACATTCCCTATTCACAAGCATTTAGACTCAGAAGGATATGTTTTAACAATGATGAACTAAGTAAACACACTAAAAATCTCGAGCATGAATTCACAAGACATGGCTATAAACAAGACCTAATCAGGGAACAAATAAACAAAGCAATTTCCACACCCAGAGAAAACACCCTAATGTATAAAATTAAAAATAAATCCAAACGCATCCCCCTAGTAACCATTTTCAACACCGCTCTTCCTCCACTCAGATAATCAAAAGTTGCTGAGAAATACTACATCTCAAACCAGACCTAAAAACTTTGTTTGAGGAACCCGGCCTTCTAGCATATCATAGACCTAAAAAACCTTAAGGAAATTATATGTAGTAAGCAAATTTCAGATAAGATAACCCGTAATAGACCAAAAATAAAAACAACAGGATTTTCCCAACCATGTAACAAAAGTAGCTCACGTAATCACAGATACCAATTCATTCACTAGCTCAATCACTAAATCTACTTTTAAAATCTACCACTACTAACTGTAGAAGTCATAACATAATTTACCTATTAGAATGCACACTATGCCAGAAACAATATGTGGAAACATCTGAATGACCCTTTCACTACAGAATTAATAATTACCAGAATCAGATCAAGTCTGCTTCCCACAAAAGATTAGTACCTACAGAACAACATTTCTGCCTAGAAAAACAGGATTTTAAAAGCCTTGCAAAATTCACTATAACTGAAGAAATAGAAATAGACAGAAAAGATAACCTTAGAAAAATATTAGAGGAACAGGAAGACAAATGGATTTTGTGCCTAAAAACATTTCGTCCAGACGGGCTTAACCACAAATTTAACAACATAGATAGAATTAATATATAATCCCATAAATCAAGCCCTACCCACATTTCTCACCTACACAAGACAGACATGCTTGCAGAGGTGTTGAAGTCTCACACTTATACTAATATACACACATACATCACACACACCCAAAGAAGTAAGAGATAACATACACTTAACACACACATTCCATTCCCAGCAACAAATAAAAATGTCAAAATGACCAAGGGAGGAATTCTTAAAGTCTCCCATCCTCTATCTTAAAAACAATTTGAAAGAGACCATCTGACCAAAACTGAAGACAAAAAACAAATGAAAACTACAGATAAAGTTCACTCCTGTAGTCCAATATTACTAACAAGCAGGGATTTTTTTTTTCTCCTGTTGATGGCCATTCTGGCTTAAACTAGTCGAGGAACCTAACTGAAATAATAAAACAAAAAAAATATTAATTTACAATCCAGTGTGTCTGAAAATTTTAATTTTTTAACATTTTTTATTGTTCAAAACATCTATATATATATATATATATATATATATATATTAAAACAAAAACATGTTAAAAAAAAAAAAAATAATCACTACACAATTACAATTATGTTTCAACACTACAAATGTGTCTCCTTGGGTAATGTTAAACTACTGGTGAGTGAATGATTAATTTAATTTCAAAAGCAGAATACTTCATTTTTTTCTTTCAAGAGGCCTCTTAAATTAAATGTTATGTACAGTGGAATCATACCCCATTTGTTCTCAATTTACCTGTGTGTATGCATATATATATATATATATATATATATATATATCATAGTGGTATTCAAAAGTTTTGGGCCAACTACATAAATTTTTCTTTAGCAGTATGTGATTATCAGTAGTGTCTGTGGACCTTGAGGTTTAGAAAATAAGTTGTTGCATTTTTGTAAGTGCAGTGTAACAGAGGATACACAAACTTTAAGCAGCCTGAAGCCGAAAAAAAAAAAGAAAAAAAAAAGGGGGGGGCGATGCAAAACTATTGGGCCAATGAAAGGGTGTGAGGGGATAAAGTAATGATAATATGCAGATCTTTAAGTAAGATCGTCCTGGGTAAGACATTAAACTACATCTGCGTCCTGGGTAAGGCGATAAACTACATCTAAGAGCAAGGCCTCTGATCAAGAGGTTTTGAGGAGCTTGGAACCATCTCTTAATTGCTGGTGTTCCCAGGTCCACCCTGACCTGGGGTGGTAGCACCTGTCAGGGTCCCAGCTATGGGCAAATAGTTAACCCCGAAACACTATGAAAGTGTAAAAATAGGTTTTAATACCAGAAATACTTTGTAAAGAAATTATTAGCAGCAATAAATTTTTGAACAAAAAAAAAAAAAAACAAAAAAAACTATTACCAGCAATACATTTTTGAAGGAAAAAAAATTACCAGAAATAGATTTTTGACAAAACAAAATATTACCAGCAATAAAAATCTTCTTGGCATTAAATAACCCATTGAGGTTGATATGCCATAAAACAAAACAAAGGCCAGTGTAGCAGTTTCATCGCAAACAACTAAAGTTGTTTCTGGTGTATGATAAATGTATAGTAAAAAGAAAAGAAAATACTCTATTCTTGACATTATGAAATCTTTAAAAACATTTACTATTGCAGATACAACAACATTGATCAAACCTACAATGGATAAATTAAAAGCAGAAATCATAAATGCCAGTTGGAATAGCATATGACGTGACAATATTGATATTGAAGTTAAGAAAATCATTGACATCAAGAGAAAGATTTGTTGATATTTTTGATGAAGAAAGGGAAAGAAATTGAAGGACATCAGAAAATGTTTAACTAGGAATTTGAAGAAATTGTTCAGTCATCTACTGAACAAAGTATTTTTTTCAAAGTTCACTTCCTAAAATTTGGTAATATTTTGTTGATGTTTGGTTATCGAAATACTAATTTTTTTTTTTTTAACAGGTTAAACCAACATTTTTTCAGCACCCACATATACCTAAATATTTTTCCTCAAATGTAGCAAGACTGAGTTTCATATACAACACAATCTTCAGGTGCTGAATTGAGACCCAATTTATCTATATATTGGATTGTCTGGAAAGTTTGTGCCAATTTTTAAGGGAAATTAAAACACAAAACAAAATTATGTCATTAAATATTTATTCAACTAAATATGAACCATTTTGTTGCACAACCTTTCTCCATTTTTCCTTCAACTTAAAGATTCCATCTTCCCAGAATTTTGGTGGTTTCTTGACAAAGAACTTATTAAGGTGTTTTTTTAGGTCATCCAAAGGATTAAAATTTTTCCCATTGAGATTATTTTGCAAGGACCTGAATAAATGAAAATCAGAAGGAGCAATGTCTGGTGAATATGGCAGGTGGAGGTAACACATCCCAGTCAAGCTGTAACAATTTTTGCCTGGTCATCCAAGAAACACGAGATCTGACATTATCCGGAGGGAAAACAACACCTTTACTGTTTGTGAATTCTGGGCGTTTTTCTTGAATTGCTACCTTTAATTCATCTACTTGTGAGCAGTACTTTTCAAAATCAATCAACTGGTTACTTGACAGAAGCTCATAGTACAGTATTCCTTTCCAATACCACCAGATGCACAGCATGACTTCCTTAGGATGAAAACCTGCTTTTGATGTGGCTAATGCTGGCTCATATTGCTTACACTAGGATCTTTTTTTGCTGAACATTGTTGTAAATGATTAATTTCTCATCACCTGTTACAATTTACTTAAAAAAAAAAAAAAAAAAAAAAAAAAAAAAAAGTGCATTTTCATTGTGTTTATACAGCAAATCACAGATGAAATGCAATACAAAAGATTCTTTTCACTCAGATCATGTGGTGCTCCAACACTGTAGTGATTTGAGTACCAAAGCTTCACTAAGTGCATATGGATGGTGGATTTTGATAAATTTAGTGCTTTTTGCCAATTCCTGCTTTGTGTAATGCGGGTTATTCTCAATGTCTTGATTTGGTCGTCATCTGTAGTGGGGGGAGGTCTGCCTAAATGTTCTTCAGCAATAAGGCTACAATCACCAACTCTAAACTTAGGAAACAACTTCTGGACAGTTCTGTCAGATAAAGCACCTTCACTATACACAGCACATGTCTTTTTTTTGTTACTTGCAAGACATTTCTACCTTTACAATGGAAAAAAAAAAAAAAAAAAAAAAAAAAAATGTATCAAGTGTCTAAAATGCAACTAATATTCTTTCATTTTCATAGGAATACAAAATTGAAATGAATTCAGTAATTTTAAACTTTCTTTGTCAAGAGATAGTTTGAAGTGCACTCTAATCAGAAAGGTAAGCGTATTATATCTGTTGATAAATTTGATATGTTCTAATGTGTTGGAACATTAACGACTAAAAATCGGAATGAACTTTCTGGACAACCCAATAATTTATAGCTCTGTTATATTGCATTGAGCACTATTTTATTAACACCAACATTCAATGTGTGAGATACACACATATATATATATATATATGTGTGTGTGTGTGTGCGCGCATATAGTGCAGTGTCAAAGATAGTTAAGTGCCACATATGATACACACTTGGGCAATCATGTAGTTTTTTGATACATGATTTATGAGGCAGAAGATTTTTTTTTACCCACAGTAGGTTGCCATTTCTTTCTATGGTAGACTGGATTCTTTAGCCTTGGTTGGTAACCAGTCTGTCCTGCTATTCAACCTATAGCTGGGAGAAGAGGAGATGGATTCAAGGGTATCTGTGTATAAGTGAATATAATGAACTCAAATGGGATTCAAACTCAACACTTCTAGTTCACATTTCCAGACAATATCAATTACACCATGAAGCCAAAAATGCTGACAGTCAGTGAGATACTGAGAGAAAAGGCATTTAAGGCAAGCATTCTTCGCAATAAAGTGTTTGATATCAAAGATAGAGTAATCTAATATCTCCTGAAGAGTGGATGGACATGTCCGCCTACAAAACTGTTGTTGGGATTCTGAAAATACATCAGTCAGCTAAGTGACAAACTTTTACTTATATTAATTCTATTAATGCTCTTTGATAATATCAAACATTTTATTGCAAAGACTGCTTGCCTTAAATGTCTTTTCTCAGTATCGACTCAGCATTTTTGGCTTATTACTATCTTTGACACACACACACAAAATAATATCACACATTGAATGCTGCCTTTAATAAAATAGTACTCGATGTAATATAACAGAGCTATAAATTATATAGATAAATTGAGAGTCTCAAATTCAGCACAAAGATTGCTACCAGTGAGGAAAAAAAAAACACACACACATATATATATATATATATATATATATATATATATATATATATATGTGTGTGTGTGTGTATATAGAGAGAGAACGAAAATTGCTTTAGAAAGTCAATTCTCATGTATTTCTTTTGACGCTTTAAAATATTTGCTTTACTGAGGAGTTTGCCTCGGAGATTTCTTGACAGATCCCAATTTGGCAAGTATTCTATACCTTTTGTGCTTCTTCATTCCCTCAATTCCAGCCTGTTCAAAGATCTGGTCAAATCTGGTTGTTTCCCTATAACTCACTTTAGTTTACGTTTCCCTTAAGGAGAGAAGATCTTAAAGCCTTTTCCTTTGCTTCTAGTTCTCAACTTATTTATATTTTCAACAGCCCTCTTTATGTTAAATCATCTCTGCAAAGCTCCTTTGACATTGCCAATAAGGAAATTCCTTCACTCAATAACTGCTATTTTTTAGATCATTTTCAATACTCAGGTTTCAAAATAATTTATAAAAAAAAAAATAAAATAAAATAAAATAAAAAAATAAAAGAGGAAAAAAAAAAAAAAAAAAAAAAAAAAAAAAAAGAAAAAAGTTTTTATTGGATTTCAGAAGCCTTACACTAATTAGTTTAATCTGCATAATGACTATGCTGCAGTTTTTATAAATCCAATAACTTTAAAAAAAAAAAAAAAAAAAAAAACACATGTTGAAACTACCTAAAAATATAACTACCTTTGTTTTGACATCTACATTAATTGTTTAAAATTTGACAGAAATTGTTCATAACACATTAGTTATTGAGGTTTATGTGATTTGCATATCATAACACACACAGTTCACCTGAACTGTGTGTGTATGTGCATATGCATATGTGTGTTTCATTCAATATGACAAACATGAAAAACATGATTTTTTTTTTTTTATAAAGTTTCTCTCATGTTCTTCAGGTTTTCTTTTTAGGGGGACTAAGAAAGTACAGAAACTGTCCATAGTGATTATTGTCCCAAATGTTTTTAGCCAATTCATGCATAATTTTCAAGGGGTTTGTTGCTGACCCCCTTCCCTGCCAATTATTTTGGGAAAATATTTCATTTTCAGACAAATTTTTTTTATTTGTTGTACAGGATGTAAGCATTCCATACCGCAATATCCATCAGATGGAAGACTTTCTTGACTGCTTCAGGAAGACTAAGAAATTTGACTAGTTTCAAGCTCAGAAGGGCATAAAAAGAATCAAGATTGACATATAAAAACGTCTCTGGCTGGTTTTTGAACATTATATTTAGGACATGTTTATTCGTCTGTGTCTGAAAAAGACTTTTGTTAAATTGTATACACACATCTACACGGGGGAATGGATCAATATGTTTTCAATGTTGGTTTTCTAAGGTGTATTATAGGGAATCAGGAGAAATTCTAAGCTGTGCGAAAACTGTAAAAAAAGGTTGCTTGCCTAAATGTACACACATACAGGGAGACGAAAAGAAATTACCCTTTTGATACAATCAAGTTTTTTTTAAAAATAATTCATTTTCACTCTCATAGGTATCAGTTTGGTGCCCCTCCCCAATAGATATCTATTGTTAGTATAAATTTTATCAGTCATTTTATATTGAACACTGCACCATCACTGTGTGGTATCATATATATATATATATATATATATATAAATAAACAGAGGGACTTCTATTCAGTAAGTCAAGCCTAACATTAGACTCCCATTTATAAGGAAATTAAAGATTTCTTTCAACCATGTGAAGAAATTAATTTTTAAAGTAATCAGGACATTTTCTTAAAAAATAAATGAAATGTCATTAGTAATATTTGAATAAAGGATTTGTAAATGTGAAAAAATGTTTATGTATATTTGATTATCTTCAGGGGAAGGGGAACATTTAGAAGTTATTGCCATTAAAATCATTTATAAGATATAAATTCTTTTGTATCTAAATAATCCAAGATACAAATATTAATTTTCAAATTAAATTTGGCATATAAAAAATGAAACAAAAATAAAATCTGAACATCTAAAACCTGCATTACTCAGCTTACAGGAATTAAACTTTTAACTGTGTGTGTGTGTGTGTGTGTGTGTGTGTGTGTGTGTGTGTGTCTGTCTATCATTATATATATATATATATATATATATATATATATATAAAAAATGACTGTTAGAAACCAACTTACGTAATGCAGAAAACCAACATTGTTTATAAATTTAAATGTCCTCTGGGAGATTGCATCTCCAACAGAAAAAAAAAAAAAAAAAAAAAATATTTATGTTGGCCACACTACAACCATGTTGTCTTAGTAACTGAGTTTTCATTTGAATGATGTGTTCAACATTTCTAAACATCTACAACAGCATACCTGTCCACATTCACAATACAGAAAAATTCTTTTCATGAAAATAATAAACAAACTAAAAATTCACAAAGCTGTCTATATTAAAAAATTAAACAAAATCTTAATAAAATTAATTATGAATACTGCACAAATGTTTTAAAATGTTTACAATAGATAGTTTAAAATATCAAGGTTTGTACTTAATACTTATTTCTTAAACTCTCGACAGTACCATGTTTAGTTACCTCCTCTGAAGTGTTATTCAAGCCAATCACAGTACTCAACTCAATGTTCTTCACTTCACAAGTAAAAAAAAAAAAAAAAAAATATTTTAACTTTCAGATGAACACAGCAATTTTGTCTTTGAAAATGATGAACATTACAATATTCATCTTGAAATAAACAACACCCTGATGATGACATTATGCTATGTCAAAAGTAATAAAATTATATGTATCAACACAGTAATTTTCTCTATTCCTTTAATAAAGGCACCAAAAAGTGTGTCCATGAATATGAAAGGATCCAATTGAAAATAAGTGGACAAAACCTGTCTAAATTATTCAATGAAACATGTCTGTGTGTCTACATACACATACATAAAATGCTGAGCAATAAAGATGAAACCCGGTAAGCTAAAGCAGTAAATGCAACAAGGTGAAGGGGGGAGACTAAGTTCAAGGTGTCAGTATTCAATGAAAAGAGGGTGAGAGAAAAAACTCTTGACACCTACTTTTTCTGGAGCCATTTTTATAAACTGAATTTATTTATCACACTTAAGTTTGCATATATATATATATATATATATATATATATATATGTATGCAAAAAAAAAATACCAATATAAGTTGAAAAAGTCCTGTGAGAAGATGCATCTTTGCCTTACACCCTTTTCTATTATTGTACATCTGCTGAACTCATTTTTTTTATCTTATTGCAGGTAGTTTGCTGCTAGTAGAGGTTTTTGATTATCCTAATGTCTTTCCTGAATATCTAAGGTTGCTATCTTACACATTTATAAGTCAACCATTTGAATATTGCTGCCACATCTGGTCTGGTGCTTCTGCTATATATTTAGAGATTCTTGATAAAATCCCAAAAAAAGAATCTGCAATGTTATTGGTCCTGATCTGATATCTCTCCTTCAGTCACTTTCCTCACTGTAATGTAACTTCCCTGTGCTTTTTCTAGAAATACTTTCATGGCAATTGTTTTGATGAACTTTCTAGTACCTAGTACTTTTAAGCACAGTACTCAATTAGCCACAAGGTCTCATCAATTTATAGTTGAAATGGCTAAATGTAAGTTCTTTGCTAACAGTCTCTTTTCTTGCACTTCTCACCTGTAGAATTGTCTTTCATCTCTAAGCTTTCCAGTCAACATTGATCTTCAAAAATTTAAAATGTAATGTCAATTGTTATCTACTATTTTCTTAATTTCTCTTATCATTCTTGCTCCTTAATAATGTTTCCATTTTCTTATTCTTTCACTCTGTAACCCCTTGTATCTTAGTGGCTTTATTACCTTGTTCAGAGTGAAATGATTAAAAAGAGTCATGTAATAGTTGTCTAATAAGCATTCTAAGATTTTATATTAAACCAAACAAACTCAGTTGTGGCAATTATAATACTTTAAATCATGACTGTAAAGCTTCTTCCAAATATCCAACCCAACTTAAATTGTATGTAATATTCACACACAATATAGTGTTCATTCTATGTAAACAACATTTAAAATTTTGCTTTGTTATTGTTCATATTACATCTTACAAGGTTACAGTAATGATGATTGTTGATATCATGAGATTTGTGGCATTTATTTGATATGACAATGATCTAATTAATGGCTGTGTGAGTGGTAATTGGTGCAAAAAATGATTTGGCATGTCAAGTTCAAATTCCAGCTGAGGCTGTTGCATTTACTTTTCACAATACCCTTGAAAAGTCCTGAATCCTTTTCTTCTCCCAGCTAGGGGATAATAGCAGGGCAGATTAGCTTCTCTAGCTTTGGTTGGCAACCAGTCTAAAAAGACAATTCTAGATTCAAAACTGGTTAGGCATGGAGCTAACAATTTCACCTTGTAAAAACCTACTTGCTACAGAAACAACTACAGCAACTCCCAGTGTAGTGATAATATACAAATAGTCCACAATAGAGTCTTTTTCTTTAAACATTTTTTTTTTAATCATTTCACCCCAAGCAAGGCAATAGAGCCGCTAAAGCACAAGTGAAAGAATATGAATATAAAAAAGAAAGAAAACATTAAGGAGAAAGAACAATAAAAGAGTCAAGGTTAACATTAGTTACCTCCACTAAAATCACGATACCTAAGTTTTAAATTCATTTTTAAAAATGAAAAAGCTTTCTTGAAGATTTAATTGAAAGCTAAAAGATTAAATTTACTATTTCCAGTAAGCAAAATCCTCTGGTGTATTTCAAACAGAAATTATATTGATTGGAATAGATTTTCATTTTGTTTTTGCTAAAATAGTTGATTAGCATCTTTATTATTATTATTATTATTTGTTTTTTTTTAGTCTTTCATCACAATATAATTCTCTTAAAAAAAAACAAAAAAAAAAAACAAAAAAAAAAAAAACTTACCAAAATAAAATATACTTTCTGAAACTTTATTTGAGGAATATTAGCCGATTTAAAGTATAATTAATCTGATTTCAAATAAATATTATTTACTTTAAATTTAAAATAATGCAGAAATGCTTTTTTAA
Source organism: Acanthosepion lycidas (assembly GCA_963932145.1). NCBI lineage: Eukaryota > Metazoa > Mollusca > Cephalopoda > Sepiida > Sepiidae > Acanthosepion > Acanthosepion lycidas. Next base: position 35,305,665 of record OZ010582.1, on the reverse strand, counting down.
ACAAGCAGTGTTTTTAATCAACAGTAGCCATGTTTACGTCTTTGATGAGGTGATTGTTGTTCTATGGAGACATTCTGTAAAACGTAATTTAAGAAAATGATGCGAGTGCTTTTGAAAAATAATTTTTAAGTATTCAGTAATCTTAAAAATTTAGGAAAATATAATTTAATGTTTTCTTGAATTTTAGAAATTTTGGATTTAAATTTAATATAGTCATCCATCTTATTTTCTGATAATGTCACATATGGTCTACTGTACTTAAAAAATTGGCATGTTTATACACTTATAAAAATCTTTGTGTGTACAGATTTGTGTTAAGCTTTACAATTTTTGATTAATAAATATAGTTTTCACTTAATAACAATATCACCAATATCATCCACCCGGTCATCAGAGAATCATTTTTGGGTGAACAAATGGCATCAGTGAAACAAATCAAAATAGAGCTTTCCAAATTGTCTTATATATTTAACATTTCATTGCATTATTGTCTAAATTTAAATAAAATCTTTTTGAGTAGCGATAAATAAAATTTGGGTTTAGAACAGCATTTCTCAACCAGTATGCCTGGGTTTGCTAAAGTGCTCTGAAATGAACCCAGGTGCGCTCCAAGTTAACAGAAGAGTAATTGATGAATTATTTTTATATTAAAAGAAAAAAAAAAAAAATTTTTTTTAAAAAGCTAGAGACGCCAAAGTACGTAATTTCCATGTCAGAGTCAAGTCTTTGTGATTTGATATTTTAAAGTGAATGATAAATTCTTTAATCTTTAATGAGTGGATAATCCTTTCCCTTTTGCCTTCCTCAAAGGATTTCAAATATTAGTTATAGTGGTGCTGTTTTCATTTAGAGAGACCAATAATAACTAAAAAAATCAGTCATTATTGGTCTCTCTAAATGAAAACAGCACCACTATCACTAATCTTTGAAATGCTAAACCAAAATTTCATATTTTCGAAATTCATGACTAATTATTTGATATTAAAATTTAAAGTGCATCCCAGAGTTTTAGTTATTCTAAAAGTGTGCCCTGAAGTAAAAAAAAAAGATAGTAGTGTAGTTTTATTTATGATTCCAATGCATGGTGATTTGTAGAGGAGAAATACCAACAGGTAAAGAAAAAAAAGTTTAAGAGGCACAACAACAAAGGAAACTAATTATGTTTGGCCAATTATTAATGATAGTGAAATAATATTTCTCAGTCATTTCGAAGAACCCTTCAAATTCACAATATGTAGTGCTGACTTATTTTAATAAGTGGGAATAGGTGGATAGACATTTGATTAAATCAGATTTTAACTTCAGAGTTTTGATTGTTAATCTATAAAAAAGCTTATCATTATTGAAAAGTAGTTGAGGGATAGAGAGAGATTAGTAAAGTGTTAAGCAAGAAGGAATTCATGAAATTAAGAACAAAGCTTAAGAAATTTGATAAGTAAAAGGAAGAGTAATGATAGTAGCATAAAAGTAGAGAGAAAAGAATAGAATCAATGATGGTCACCAAAGTTAAGCAACATTGGGCCTGGTCAGTACCTAGATGAGTGGCCCCTTGGGAATACCAGGTGCTGTAAGTCTGGATGTGCAGGTGGTGTAATGAATAATGGCTCAGAATTGTTAATCAGAGAGCCAAGTTGCAATTCTAGTTGGGTTCGTTATATTCACTTATACACAAATACCTTTGGGGAAGGTATGAATCCACCTCTTCTCCTCCCAGCTATGGGTTAATTAGTAAGACTTATCAGTAAATCATTATCTCAAAAAAAAATTCTTTCACTCTAAACATTTTATGGTTTTAACAGATTGCGACAGTTAGGGAGATGTGATTAAATATACTTTAATGTTTAAAAAAATTTAAACAGTATTATTATTGTTTAGGTAACATAGCACAAATAGCTTATATTGTGGAAAAAGGAATTTGATCATATATGCATTTATGGTTATTTTTTAAACTTTTATCAAAAACAACATTCTTGTACATGTAATTACAGATAATATACATTAATTAATAATATTTTTTAATTAATAGCTATTTGTGTTCAGTTGTTGACCTTAATAGCTATCTGCTGATGTGTTAAAATTTTGGAATTATGTAATAATAAAAATTTCATCTCTGATAGATGTCACAATCTGTAAATAAACTGCAAATGTTTGATACTCTCTAGAAAAACAAATCAATCAATAAAAAAAATTTTGTTTGGGCTCATAAAAAAGGTAGCACCTAGACATCAGGTTGGTCTTTCTCATCTTATATCCAATATAATTATTATAGTCTTAAGCTATCTGAATTTCTTCTTATTCAACCTGTTTATTTGTATGACTTTAATGGTTGTTCAACTGATGGTATGGAAGAGTTATTTTTATCAAAGTGTCTTAGTGAGATTATATTTGAATTGTCTCACCACACATTCTAACTTAGCTTTTATTCACATATTCAAATTAATTTTATGCGTGTAAATTTGTATTTAATATCCAGATAATAAGCATACAGAGTGGAACAATAATTGGATAATAAAAACTATAGTAATGTAATTTAAAGGATGTCTCTTGGTTCCAGCTTGCAAGATCAGGCTGTGTGTGAAAGTCTAACACTATCAAATTATAAATTTTGTGACTTTTTGAGTTACTTTTAAAATAAGCTGAGCTAATTTGGGTTACTAGTGAGGGAGTCAATTCATGATTTAGTGATGCTGAAATTACAAATGCAACTCAATTCATTACTTGTAGTTCAATTTGGTAACAATCCTGGTTAGCTTTCATAAAGTGCTGTCTTGGTGAGAGAAGCTCTCAAGAGTAGAGGATGTGAATTCAAATGTTGGAAAATTTGATCTGTGCTGCTTTCTTAATGGTCATAAAAATTTATAAGTGCTGTGATAAAAGGAAACAAAAAAATAACTGTTGGCTAGAACATGTATAAAAAAATAAAAAAAAAAAGTCCTAGAAATCCATCCAAAAGCAAAAGACAGTGGGGAAATGAAGACAAGCTCAGAAGTGGGGAAAGTTAATTGGAAAGAATAGATATTTAAAATTTAAATATATATTTTACAAACATACAAACTGCCATTGGCATGTTCATGGTTCAAATTGAAAGCAGTCTGGTTTATGGATAATGCAGATTTTACAAGTATATATGTGAACTAGTTGCATTAGATAAAAAAAAACAAAAAAGAAACTTGTGTTTAGCCAAGATACCTAAATTTCAAGCAAATCACAGATATAGCTTTAACAATTTACAAGTAAACAGAAAAATGGTAGAAATACAAATATAAAAACAAAAAATTACTGAAACTTTAAATAATAAAATTTGAACAGATTTACCTTTCTTGAACCTTATACAAAAATTATTACCAATAGGATCAAAAACTGAATAGAATTCAAAGATAAATCAAGATTAAAAAAAAAAAAAAAATCTTTGCCAGGGGATCTGGGATAAACATGACAAGAAATCTGTTCATTAGTTTAAACACAAAAGATCATGGTTATTTAATATACCAAAATCATTGTACGAGTCATAATACCAATCATATAATCAACCACATAATTAAAGTCTCTTAGTGAGACATAGATAATAGAATAGGGGGGAAAAAAGAAAAAAAAAGAAAAGCAGTTTGAGTTGGATACAGACAATTTTGACAGAATGAACAACTGTACACTTGCCAGGAAAGTTGGGTAATGGAGCATTAAACTGGAATCCAGAGGTTCAATTATTAATCCCAAGTAACATGACATCAGAAATAATGAAGTATTATCTTCATTGATCAGCAAGATCAATAAATCTGTAAACTGGTAGATTAATCTTGATCTGAAATTTTTCATTGTATAATGTTTGAGCTACCTGAATATTCATCATTTAATCAAGATTATTAAAAGGAAGATTATTGTTGAGAAATAAGTATCTGTTGTGTAAAATAAATAACTTTTCATTTTTAGACTGAACATATTTGCATATCAATGTCTAGTGCCATAGAAAAAAAAATTGAAAATGAATGTCTTTGGTAGTATATGTGTTTGTCTTACAATAAATAATAATTGACTTAATGTAACGGACAAAGAACCATTACTAAAAAAAACCTGATCTAATAGAAATGAAAACTTAATTTAGTACCCGACCTTTATTTTATTTTTTTTTTAATTTTTTTTAACTTTCTTGATATTTAATACTATAATGTCTATTATTGTGTGCGTGTGTGTAATATTTTAGATACTACACAAACTTCCTTGGCAGAAGTGACAACTCATATGTAAATAATCTTATTTTTTATGGGTATTATACTAGCAATAACGAAGTTTAATATTTAAATATTTTTTAAAAAGATTTGCAAAGTGATTGATATCCACACCTACTGTTCCTCATTTAAAATATTTTTTTATAATTACAAGAAGTTATGAGAGAAATATGTAATTGATAAAACCTTAATCCATCTTAGAACATTCATAAAATTTCAAAATGTTTCATTTCTGAATGGGTTTTACTGATAAATATTTGGAAACTATATATATATATATATATATATATATATTACACAAGTCTCATTAAAAATGATTCACAAGGTACTGCGGTTAAGTTTTTTATTTTTTTTTTTTATTTAAATTTAAATTAAAATATATTAAAGACCTTTCTCTCAAAACATATAAGGAGAGATTATGTCATGGAAAATTCTAGCACCCATCACATCTACAGGGATCAGTAATAAAGCAATAACAGAGATCACTAATATATAATAGCAATGCTAAGTCCATGAGATTAACAAAACAGACATTCAAGAGACTAATTTATCAAATATTTGAACAAGAATCAGCAATGCCTAGTGGTAAAAAAAAAAAAAAAAAAAAAGTTCATTTTAAATTTTCTTTTTTTCAAAATTCATTAATTTCAGGCAAATCATTAAAATCCCCAAAGAAAAAAAAATATCTTCAACAACCAGAATAAATTAAGAAAGCTTAATAATGGTTAACAATAAGAATATGTGTTCTGCAGAATTTTTTATATTTGCTGGAAATGGTTAATTAAATTTGGAAAGTTATGATTATAAAAATCAGAGAAAGTAGACAGAGATGCAAAGAGAAATGTTGAATGATAAAAAAAAATCATGTTGGCTAAATTTAAAATTCTTAAAAAATTGTATATTAGTAGCTCATGGTAAAAAAAAAAAAAAAAAAAAAAAAAAAAAAAAAAAAAATAGTAAGCAATAATTTTCATAATTATATGAAAAAAATTAAAATAATCACTAATATGTTGATTAGTAAACTAATTGTTGTAACCTAGAGGAGGTTACTGAACAAAATAATCAATGAAGGTTGGTAATGAACAATAATACTTAGGACAAGAACAACATACATAAGCTTCATAAACAGCGTATAGAAGTAGTCAACTGCTAGAAGTGAGTCAAGTGAATTCCACAATGAATCTCCAACTGCAGGATATTTACCAACCGCTCCACATGGTCAGATGTGGCACAAGGCTGAATTTAATGCGAGGTATCCGAGCGTGTAGGCTCAGCCAAAAATTCCCCATAGATCCAGTATAAAATGGGGTCAGGCGTTTCCTGAGACGATACTCTGCCCTTCTACATAGCCTTGTCTGGGGATCCTCTCTGCCTGGAGACAGAGAGTTTAACCAGCACAGCTGGAGACTAATCTCCAAATGCAGAGTAACATATAGTATTTACTACTGTATTTATGTGAATGGGGACATACCCATTATTGTCCATAAGTATGCTACAACACTAATAGACAAGAAAATTTATTAAAACACTAATTAATATTTTAATCCTTCAAGTCAAACAAAAGTAATGATCAATTCTAGGGGGAGGATAATTTATAGAAAGTTACTAATATTTTTGCTGTTATAAATATTTTTAAAATTTATGAATGACAGGCAAAAAGAAAAAGACGATTATGTAACACTTGTTATTTTAAACTTTGAAATGGCAGTATGTATTAAATATAAAACACTATGGAAATTTCTATAGCTGAATTCATCTTTTTACAGAATTAAAACTAAACAAAAAAGAACCATCTTTAAAAATAGTATTTTATAATACAATTATACAGCTTATGTTTTGATAGAAAATTCCTAAATTTAGATTTCAAAATTCTGAACAAATGTTAAAATAAAGTGAAAATTGAAATCTCTTAATCATTGAGTTATGAATATAACTTATAGCTAAGATAACAGCTAAAGCATTTATGCACACACATTGTGAAAACCAATTTTAAAATCTATTAGTTAAAGCAGAAAACCTATACTTTTCCTGACAAATTCTTTAGATAAATTCTGAATGTTAAAGGCCTTCAATATTCAGAGCCACTTTTTTTCATGTATAGAAAATATTAATTGAATGTAATTTAAAAATTCCAAATATCTGAACAGATAAGTACATATAATGAAATGTAAAAAAAAAAAAAAAAAAAAAAAATAATTTTACCTAACAAGATAATTCTCATGTTTGATATTAGAAGTTTTAAAGATTTGGCTTTCAGTAAATTTAAAAAAAAAAAAAAAAAAAAAAAAAAAAAAAGGGTATTTTCAGAATATATGATCTTGTTCAGTCTGAATGATTTCAAAATTAATTTAGCACAACAAAGTGTGTGTGTGTGTGTGTGTAGGGGGGGGGGGTGCCTAAAAAAAAGGGAAGTGCTTCCAGCAAGTAAAATTTAAAGTGAAATACAAACTTCACACAAACTGACAAATGGGAAAGTTTTAGTTGACAACTTGTAAAGCAGGGGCCCTCCCAAAAAGGGTCAAAGTTAGTAAACTTATCATGCAAGCCTTGGATAAAAGTTCAATCTATTGTGCATACACTGCTAATGCGACCTTGTGCCAAACTAGATTGTAGGTGACTGAACAGCCTCAATTCTATCCCTACTATTTTTTTTTTTTTTTTACCTTCAATAAATGTGTCAAGAAACAAACAAGAAGAGAAATAACAAATTCGACAAATCAATGCAATAACAAAAATAGATTTTTCTTTTATCAGTGACAAAAGTGATACAAGTTGTGTTGATGTGTTGTACTGAAATTATTATTGCATTTAGATTGTGTACAATTGGTATGTTGTTGTTACGTAAAGGTTTAAATTTAATTCAATGTCCTTCCCTAGTTTGTTTGAAATAGTAATGAAAGTTTTGTGGAAAGAATGTGTGTTAAATAAATTGTTGGATGAAGATTTGTGCAAGTTGAGAAACTGTATATTAAAATGAAACAGTTTCTTTAGAGCTGAATTTAAAGTGTAAATTCGTTTCCAATTCACATGTTCATTCAGAAATTGTCTTGATTGTAATCCTTTGTTTTGAAGACGAGGTTGAAATGTTTAATATTGTAATTTAGCTTCATTATCAAGTGTTCGATATCAATAAAGTTTCAATGAACTCACTGGCAAGAATGAATTAAGATCGCTGTGCAAGTTGGTGAAAGGAGTTACTTGATAAGTCACTTGCAGAAATGAACGAAAGCTGCTGTGTGAATGAATGAATGTTCTGGAGGCTGAGATTACGTTAATGGGTAACTATTAGCTTCAGAATGTGACGTAGTTTTTAGTAGGCGATTACATTGCTGTCACAATACTCATTGCAAAATGTGCTAGTGTATCATTTATTTAATTGTTAATCACAGGACAGGCTTGAGAACACATTTTCACTTTTTGGCACATTTTTGAATTGAATATGTTGTGTGTAAGCAGAAACATGACCTTGTCATTATTGGACCAATCAGAATATGTCAGTTGGTGAAACTTGGTTTGGAGCCTATATGTGTTTAGCTTGCACAAGATTTTAAAATTTTGCCCATGAAGATATACAAAATACAATTTTCATATTTATTGTCCAATCAGGATGTTGTTAAATGACAGAATTAAGGAAACTTAAGTGTGATCCACTTTTAGCTGGCTATTGCACAGATATATATTACAATTCTACAATATTTAGTAACTCCAAACAGAATAATTTTTTATTTTTGCAATTCTATAGGAAAAAACATTAAAAACTAAAATAAAATGCTAAATTTATTACTGACCTAAGTCTAGCAAATCACAGATTTTGTTAGAATCCTCATGAAACTTTATAAAAAAAAAAAAAAAAAGAGAAAAGAAAAGATTATTGCACTTAAAGTGTAAAGTGATTTTTGTAAAATGGTTTCATCTGGTTACAGAGCGGGGTGGGGGAACAGAATCATTTGTTTTATCTTTTTAATTTAAAAGTAAATATATGAATGATTTTTCTAAGCCAACCTTATGAATTTATGTCAAACAAGATTTTCAAATACACAAAAAATACAAAAAGCTTTAAAAAAAAAAAAAAAAAAAAAAAAAAATTAAATTTTTTTTTTTTTTTTTTTTTTTTTTTTACAAAAAAAAGAAAAAATATAGTCCTACTGAAAAGCATTACAGCCATTCTACCCACTAAACTCTATAAGCACAAGGAAATTGTAAAGAAAAAAAGTTTAAGTTTTCTTTATATAAGAGAATTTGATTTTCATAGTAAAAAGTAGTAAATATCCTGACACACTCATAGGCAGATAGCAGAAAGCCAAGAAATTGCACCTACTTTTATACATTGACTAACTGTACAATGCAATACTGACTAAAACAAATGTTGGGGCAGTGCAAACTAGATGAGCACACAATCTTAAAGACAATAAAAGCAAAAATAAGTAGAATGGAAAAAGAGAATGATAACTAAACGTAAAGGGCCCAAGAAATAGATAGAACTGATACTATACCTGCAGCTTCACGCAATAACACATCAATACCAACATCGTCATTGGTCTCATCTGTCACCAGACATTGAGGCCCACCTCGCTTCTTCAACACTGCAGCATAGCTATTCTTGGAAGAGGCACCAGAGCCAGGCAGCCACCGGTTGCTGGGCTGGGGTTCCCAGTCTTGGCTGCTGAGGGATTGGGATTGGTGCTGCTTTGGAGGGTGAGACGAGAGCTTACCTGGGGGTGTGCCGGGCAGTAAAGAAGTGGCATCAACAGTAGCTGGACATTGCTGCTCAGACCGGTGGACACTGGCTGCATAGGTCACAGGAGGACTAGAAACAGTTTTGTCTTTGGTACCCGATTGCACATCGGTTATAGCGCCTCCACTATCAGCACCAGTCAGTCTGCAAACAAATAAAGACCATTAATTATGAGGCTTAAAAAAAAAAAAAAAAAAAAAAAAAAATTACATTATATATATATATATATATATATATATATATATAGTGTGCAACCTCGGTTCTCTAACATCTCAAACAAAATTTTGGTTCTTGACCAACATTGCTGAACCGAATTAACACAAATGAAATAATTTCCAAGTCGACTGCCATGTTGTATACATTCGTGTATTGCGATGTTCTTTTCTTTTCCAATTTTATTGTACTGTGACTTTTTTCTCTACATCGATTCCTATTGGAAAAATAGTTTCAGTTTACAAACATTTCAGGTTACAAACAGCCTTCAGGAACAAATTAAATTTGTGAACTGTGGTTCCACTATATATATATATATATATATATATATATATATATGATATTCATTTCCCTGCTCCCTAGGTTAAGCTGGTTGATTTTATGACATAACAGCCTTTTTTTTGTTTGAATTTCTGAGATGAGCGGTTATTTACATTCAGATTTCTATGTGTTGAGTTCCTTCAGGATATAGTTGACCATTACTCTTTCCCAGTTTCCTATCCTTTGTAGCTCTTAATAAATTTTTACTTTGATTATCTCCCCTAAACCTTGTTCCACCATCCATTTACTTAAATCTGCTAAGTAGGTTTATGCATTGTTTTACTGTCTTTCTTGCCTTCAACCTGTCCTGTGAGTATCACATTTTACAAGTCTTCTTTCTTCATTATGTGCCCTAGAAATTTTAACTCTCTTCCTGATGTTAAGTTTAAGTTTCCTTTTTGTTTCCATTTTCTCTAAAACTCTGTTGCTTCAAGTCTTTTCTTCATCTTTAAGACAATAGCCATATAAGAGAACTGATATGAAGTAACAGTTCAGTACTCTTTTCTTGGTTTCTAAGGAATTTTTTCTGTTTAATACTTTGCTTAGCTTTTGGAAGGCATCTTTCAGACTAATGTTCCCATCTTTGTTATTACAAAATTTCAGAAAATAATTGAACAGTACAAAAAAAAAAAAAAAGACAAGACAATATCCCTAAACATGGACAGCAGAACAAGAATAATCTACTCTCTCATATATTAAATAAAGGGTTCAGTTTAAAATTCTCTGAAGGTTATCTGGATTGACAGACAACTGAAAAAGGCCAGAGGCACAATGGTGAAAATGTAACAATAACAAAGATGAAGATAATAGTCCAAGTGTAAAATAATGTCAACACTTCTTGGTTCATTCAATGTCAAAGTCATTTTTTTTTTTTTTTTTTTTTTTTTTTTTTTATCCAGTCTTATAGGATAAAAATCACAATCTACTTCCTACATTTCCAGATTCAAAAGGTAAAGTGTAGCATTGTAGTTATCTAGAAAGATCAATATTTCAACAGTTTAAATCTACTACCAATTTTTAGTCCCAATTCCCTGTTGAAAGTGAAATTCCTCCCAATGAATGAATTCTCCTCTAGTTGAGAAGTATTGTTATAATTCAAGTAAAAGAGGGGATAATGTAAAATGTATTGCGTTTCATACAATGAATTTGCTTTTTATTCTTCATCCAGGTTTTAATGGAGATGAGATGTATACCTATTTTAGCAAAAGGTAATATGTGAATACTTACTTTACAGTATGAGAGAAATTGCAATCTAAAAGATTTCATAGAATTTTTTTCTTTAACCAAACAGGAAATTTGACTACAGATAACAAACTGGTGTGATTTTTTATTGTTGCTACAAATCAAACACCTACCTACTTTAATGATTTTAGTTTGGTACACATTTGTACATTAGTCATTTAAGTTCATAACAAGTAAATGGTCATATTACCCTTAAGAGGAAAAAAAAAGAAAAAGATAAACTTTGAAATAAGTGCAAACCTCCTTTTTCCTTTATTTCTGCCCATATATGAAACTCTAATCTATGGAACATTGATTTAAGGGACTTCTTTTTATGGCTTATCAAACCTTTGTGGGTTATTTAAAGCTGAAATATATTTTAAGTTGAAAGAACTTTATTTTTTGCAAGTTAATATTTCATTAACAGTTTTTTTGAGAAGAACAATAATTTTTCTAGATGCAAGACCTATTTAACCCATAGATGGGGAGGAAATGTATGCATAGCTTTTCAAGGGTATTTGTGCATAAGTGAATATAATGAACTTGACTGTAATTCGAACTTGGCTCGCTGGTTTCTCATTCTGAATCACTATCCGTAATGGATGGAACAAAAGATCATAAGGACAACTGAATAAATGTAAGGAAAAATGCTTTCTTATTTAAATCAGTTTTGTAATCCTAATTACAACAAATGTGTGTTTTAAAGCAGTTCTTGAATACAATCAGTGAAACTAATAATTCCAGTAAGTAATGCTTCTGCTGTTAACAATGTGCAGGAAAAATATTTGACTAATTATAAATCTTCTTTGGATTATTCATATATACATCATCATAAGTTCATTCATTGGTTGATCAGTTGGTCTGTGAAGTTCCAAATGTTGGTACCCAGTAACTTCTGATGATTGATCAGTTGGCCGATTTTTAACATTTTTTATTTATTAATATTACATTAGTAATCAGAATCAATGATTAAAATGCATATAAAAAAAAGAAAACTATACAAAGATGTTTGAATGAGTAGCAATGACATTCTATTTCCAGAGAATTGAGATCAATAGAAACAATGAAGATGTGCAGCATTTTAGAAAAAAATTTTTTTAAATCCTGCATTTTTATAATTGTAGAGATGAAGATAATTTTTGCTAGTTCTTTATTAAGAAACATTTTGATGTTTACGATATTCTCAAAAATATTCTTTTATTGACATAAAATATTTTATCATTTTAGATTGCATTAATGGAATAAGTATAACAATTTTATTGAATCAAAAGAACAGAAATGATAAAATCATTTACTTGCAAAATGTATGAATCAACTTATTTCAGAAGTACAAAAAGACATTTTAGGTTTCTAAACCAGAAAGAAGCTCAGTTTATCATCTAACACACACACACACACACACACACTGAATAGCACTGAACTCAGAGTTCATGGTTATAATTATCGGTTCAATTTTTTAAACTGAAAGTAAAATACAGCTGCAGTAAAAAAGAGTTCTTTGATTTTTGTAAATTAGAATAAAATAAAAGTTTCCCTTAAGTTGAATGAAGAGAGCAATTGCCTTACTGAAACAAGCTACAAAAGAATTTGTAAATTATTATTACTTTACTAAAAATTCATTAATGCTCCAGTTTTGTAATGTAATGTATTTTGCTCAAATTGGTGGGGGTTGAGGGGGGGGGGTAGAAAAAAAAGGAAAACAGAGTGACAAATTATTTGTAAAACAACAATGTAAGAAGATTATATTTAAGCATTATACTCATCAAAGGTTCACAAGGTAAGTATTAGTCAACTGGTAAAAATAATTTTACTTTTTCTTTTTTCTAATTTACACTTAACTGAAAACTAAGGTTGGTGTAAGATTAAGATGGCTTCTTAGGACAGACACATTTAGAAAGAAAACCGATTTCAAAGAACAAAGAGCCTTTGTGATAAATTTTTGAAAAATTCATAATACTAGAGTGATATTTAAAAAATGACATCAATTACACTGTATAGTATTGATAGATTCAGATCAATGGTTCTGTGATTTAAACGTTTTTATGATGAGTGTACAGCTAAAACAATCTTCCTACAATGTCTTATTGCTACTCATCCAGTAATTTACCAACAGTTCATGTTTAGAATTCAAAAGATTGGTAGGTTGCAAAAATTAAAAGAAGTTAAACAAAGAAAGCACAGAAGAGATTTGAATGTCAAAATTCTTAAAAGCAGTAATCAGTTACAGTAGAAAAGAAACTGTTAGTTGATGTATTAAAAAAAAAAAAAAAAAAAAAAAAAACAGGATTGAGAGAGAGAGAGAGAGAAAATTGAAATGAAAATGAATGTAATGAGCTGAAGAGGGCTTTTACTTAATTGAAATTTGCAATACTTTAAAGTTATTAAACCAACATCCTCATTTTTACATGTTTATTTGATCATTTCAATTGACAACTATTGTACTTAATGTTTTTCTAACATCTCATTCTTCACTATTACTTAATGCAATAAGATAAACAATTTTAACCTTTTATTAATTTTTAATCATATTTATTTGGCTCACCAGATTTATATATATATATATTTTAGGAACGGACTTTTCCTTTATTAATTCAACATATTTTTATTTTATTACTTGAACGTTATTTTTATTGGATATTTGTGTAGGTGCTCGGTTTATTTATTAAACAGTATTTATTAATGTATTCCTAAAAATTATCTTTGTTTCTGTTAGAATACAAAACTGAGCAGAGATGTAAATTTCGAGAATCAGGAAAGTTCCGTGTTCAAAAGCACTATTCAGGCTTTGCTTTACCATTATGTTCTCTGTAGCCAAGAAGTTAAAGTACATCAAGTCTAATAACAGTTTCACCTAGGGGAACACAGGTTTGAATCCTGCTGGAAAGTGCATATTTTTCTTATAAGATTTTTTGAATATTCAGGCTGGTAGATGGAAATAAATATACTATTTAATAAATAAACAGAGCATCTACTGAAATATGAGTATCCACTAAAAATAACATTTAAGCAATAAAATAAAAATTATATATATATATATATATATATATATATATATATATACACACACACACAAAAATAGTAATAAAAGCTTAAAAAAAAAAAAAAATGAGGGCTCAATGCCAAAATTGATAGAGCTTAAATACAATATTATTAATGCAATAATATTAAAATACATTCACATATATATATATATATATATATATATATATATATATAAAAAACGTCATCCACAGACAGACTGTTTCGCTGTTTCACAGCTCATCAGTGTGGCTAGACATCCGGTTGCCTCTAGCTAGTATGAGGCAAAAAAAAAAAAAAAAAAAAAAAAAAAATGAACACACATAGAAAGTTGATTTTTGTATTTTTACCAAGACAAGTGGGTAATATTCATTTCTTAATACAGGTGTACACATGTACATTAGACAAGTCAAAAAATGATTTAGTAAACGATAATGATCCTAAGTATACCACCTTAAAGAATAAATGTTATTTACAAAGGAAGCCTGACAAGGGTAAATTGCTACTCTTCTAGTAGCCTAGTCATAATTCTGACCATAACCTAATTGAAAACCTTTGGGTGATAATGGACAAGCATACACATAATAGTAAAGTTAACACAGAAAACAAGCTTTTTTGTGAATTAAAGGAATGCTGGAAATCAGGTGAAGAATGTTGACTTACTAAAGAATTTAGTCTATAGTATGCCACAAAGAATTAAGGCGGTTATTAAAGCAAAAGGTTACCCAGTAAAATACTAAATCATTTTTTGACTTGTATAATGTACATATGTACACCTGTATTAATAAATAAATTCTATTACTCACTTGTCTTGGTAAATATACAAAAATTAACTATGTGTGCATCTATTTTTTGCCTCGTACTAATATATATAAGTATGTATGTGATGATGGTCACTTAAAGTGTGAAACTGCCAATCAGCAAGCAATACCAATTTCTGTATTCACACTGATTATATCTACAAACAGTATTCTCAATACTGAACACACTTTCCTCATAAATATAGTGAACAATTAAAGACTATATATTTAGTTGTGCTGGTACAAAGTCACAAGTTATCCTACCGAGGCTTTGTTAAACTACTGATCATACCAAATTATGTTTTCTCTTGCAGAAAGTGTAACTAAAATCCAGTCATCATAGTTGCAGTATAATAAACCACAGGTTGGCTCTGTTTGACCATCTATAACATGGATTAGTTAGCCCCCATAGCAAGAGTGTGTGTGTATGTATATATATATATATATATATATATATATATATATATATATATATATACACACTCACACACACATATATGGAAATGAATAGCCAGCCATTTTATATGTGCTGGAGAAGGGTTTTAAATTTTAATTCTTTAGAATAGCTTAAAACCACGAAGCTTTCACAATAATAAAGAGAGAAATGCTAGCATTCATGCAAGAAATTGCTATAGTAAACTGCCCTTCACCCCTTTTAAATGATTATTCAATAAATTAATTGAAAGGATGACTAGATAACACCAAGTGAGAATGGTGACCTGAATGTATTGACAAAGGATCCCCAGCCTATTTTTCCCTATCTTATAAATAATGTCCCTTTCAAATAATTGCATCCAGAAACTGGAAATAAGAGTATTGTTATAAAAAAGAATTAAAGTCAGAAGGATGAAAGGAAATAAAGGAATTTGATAGTTTAAGCGTCTTACTTACCTTTAATGATAGATGCAAACATTTTGATCAATTTTAGAAAAAAAAAATGTTTTGTGACTCACTTGCATTTTTCTTTGTTCAAGAATCAAATATACATTTGCTATTTTAATATTTGCATGTAAATTTAAAATAAAACCAGCAAAATATAATAATCTAATCAATATATTAACAGCAAATAGTGTGAAAATGAATGCAATGACAAAAAATAAGTAGAGAAAATTTTAAAAACATACAAGCTACATACTATTAAACCTGAATTGCCTGAATATTAACAAAAAAAAATATTTCTTCATGTAAATACATAGCTTTCATCAGTTTCCAAAATCATTTGCAGGTGATATAGTAACTATTTAAATTGGTTTTGAAGGTTCTCACCTAGCATTGTTTGAATACATCTGCCTTACAAATCACATATGATTAAACATTCTCACTATCAAATTATAAGCAACTACTATAAACTTATTTAAAAATCACCAAGAAAAGGTAGTGAAAATATTGCAATATTAATCTATACATCCAAAATGTGTATAAAATACTCAGTCAATTCTTATCCTTTACTAACCAAAGTTTTACTACATGCATAGTCTTTACCTAATAAGTTTTAATCTAAACACTGTACACTTAAAATATGGTAGATGTTATAGTGTACAAATAAATCTAAACTTTATAAAGTAACAAGGCTATTATTTCCTTATAGTCATTATTTGAAGAACCAAATTCTTAATCCAAAAGAAAAAAAAAAAAAAACACCATTAGTTATATCAATATTCCAAATGCAAACAAATTTAAAATGTATTAGAGTGAAATGATTAAAATTAATTAAGTACAGTAAAACTTTAGGATAATGCTAATATTTATGTAACCACAATTTTCTAAAAGGTTAAAACAAGATGTGGGATGATCCATAGAAATCTTTTGAAATTAGACAATAAACAGCCAACAATTACACAAATGTACAATAAAACTATAACACTAAAATTTCTTTGTAAAATAAAGTCTTACTCTAAGTTACTCATTTTCTCTGTCAAAGTATTATACACAAACAGCTTGACAAAGTATTAGGTTGGTGCAAAAATAATGTCGTTTTCTCACATATGTTACTATGTGAGAAAACGACATTATTTTTGCACCAACCTAATATTAACAATTTCAAATAATCTTAATATTCAAATATATGGATTGCAAATGAAAATAAGATTTAAATTAGAGGGTTTTGTATAAAGTGTTCAATGATTTTTACAATCATTTCCTGGAAATTAAGTAATTTGAATAAAGTAAATCATGAATATGTGCCATTGAGCTTTTTTAGCACTGAAATATATCATAAAAGAAATTCTTCAGAGAATATTAACTGAATAAAAAAGTAAATAAATAAAATTAAATTTAACTCACCATTTTAGTTAACTTTAAAAAAAAAAATCCAACATTTTAGTCTACAAACTGAAGACTAATTTAGGAATCCAGACATGTTTTGTTTGTTTCTGGTCTGAAAATCTTGACAATTGAAGTTAGCCTTTCTATTGCAGCCCAAATCAGAAAGTATTTATGGTGTCTTTTTTTTTCTTGTTAACATGATATTTCTGTTACATTTTATCAATCAATAATTCTTACTGATTTTTCCAAGTCCTCCCAACACCTACAAAGGCCAATAAAAAAACAAACAAACAAAAAACAAACTTTAACTCACCTATGTGAAGCTATACACATATACAAGAGATATAACTGTCTCTCAACAATTATATTTGATCCTCTGGAACTACCTCCACAATTAATCTCTTGCATGTCATTCTTTGTTTACACCATTCTAGCCATGGCATTTCACTATGGTTAGAAACTATAAATTCAGAACTACAGTTCCTAACAAAATAAATATATTCTACTAATGGAGAGTTCAGTGTTAAAAATTTTTCTCTAGATTTTAAGCACCAGTTTACATTTATAGGGCACTACTATAAATTTACTGGGAAGACAATGAGTAAGGTGTGACATCTATGAGAACATTAGGTAAGTCTTACCAATCTAACTAATAATAGGAGGGAGAGGGAAATACTCCATCAACTTAATCTGACAGTCCATATTTAAAAATTAATATTTTTAAAATAGAAGCCATGAAACAGATTAAATACACTAATTATAGTGAGAAATAGTAATTCCAAGAGAGGACTATTCAAAATTAGCTGTATGAAGATTTAAAAAAAAAAAAAAAAAAAAAAAAACTGCTTCCAAATGACAGCTAAGAAAAAAAAAAAAAAAAGTCAGAATCTTCCATGATTTTCAAGAGAGAATGTCTATATCAATAACAAGCAGCTACTTAATATTAAAGTTTGATATCTCATGATATAGGCATTTAAAATCTGATCTTTGGTCAGATTTGTGAGAAGTGGACATTGAGCAAGAACTTTTCAGTGCCCTCTTGTATAAACAATTATGTGGGAAGAGAATGGTAGGAAAGAAGAATCAATCATTCTTATGCCTATAACCAAAGTTTTGTCCAAGAGAAATAAGGATTTGATTCAAATGCAGCCACCAAGAAAGTGGAATAAGCATCTTAGTTACAAACTTTAGAAGAAAATAAACTTTTTGGATAAGAACCAAAGACTAAATTAAAAACAGCAGACATACACAAAGGCATACATACAAGGAGATACTAGTTATGGTTTTATTAGGAAAATGAAGTTAAAGTTAATAGTCTTCAATAATTTTTTTTTTATTAGAATAAAAAAATTTTGACTGATATTTATGCATATATAAATGAAAAGAAAAATTTATTTCACATCAACTTTTCATGACTGTTGTGCATATATAAAGTTTGAATAAAAAATAAACATTTGACCAATATATTAATAGTAAGTCCTAAAGTGTAAATACAAAAAAGTGTTTTCGCTATTTCCATGTTCAACCAAAATTATTATAAACTTACTTATTTTTATTCCAGTATTATTTATGTGAAAGCAATAGTAATTTTTATTTATGTAATGACAGCAGAAAAAAAAAAATTTGCAAGAATTTTAAGTAACACCAATAACAACTCTTTTGGGAATGCTTCTGTTTTGGGCCAGGACCTCCATGTTGCCTTTCTGTAAGCAACTGAGTCAAAAGTCAGTCACTTATTTTAATAATAATGCAAAAATGAAAATGGAGTCCTCTGAAATGTGGATTGAAGAAGACAGCGATAAAAAAAATAAAAATAAAATGAAGCAATGGTTTAAGAACATAAGAGAGAAAGCATGAGTTGACAAAGGAACCTGCATGCATCAAAAGTACAAAAAAAAAAAAAAAAAAAAAAAATTACAACATTGACCATTGTCATTTTTCTTTAAGTAACTGAACAATATTGATAAGAAAATTTGTAATAAATTCTAAAAATCAATTGTTTTTCATTTTCAAGAAAAAGGAGATAAAGGCAAGAAAAAAACTTTAGTAGAATTAAAATGTCCTCCAAATATAGTGATAAGCAAAAGATGCATTTAAAATATTTTATCTGAGAGACAATGAATATTAATTTTATTAGAGTGACATTTTGTATAAACTTTCTTTTAATAAAACTGACAAGTTTCTAAAGACAGGGAAATATGTTTAACAATAAAAGTAATTTCATATTTTTATTTCTATATGAATATAAATGTACTATCCCAAAACTGATGTTATGATTAGTGAATTATAAAGTGCAAGCCAAAAAGAGATTGGGTTGCAGCCAGTTACTTTAAGAATTTTACAATAGGCATTGGCTATTCTATTGCTTATGAACAAGGAATAAGTGCTGCTACTTCAGCCAACTAGTGGTAATATTTTCATCATTGATACTATCATGTATGAGAAAACAACTTTCCTTTCTGTAACAATCCAACTATCAAATTGTGCTGTTTAGCAGACAGGAGGACCATGTATGTTGTTTGCTTGTTTTGATAGATTGTGTATGTAGACATGTATTAACAATGCTACAATTGGAAATTAAATAAAATGTTCCAGGTTTTTGGCATCAATTAGTAACAACATTTAAAAGAGTTATTTAAAATTCTTGTCAATTAGGATTACTTATTAATAATTTATGGTTATGCCAGGCTTAGACGTTCTACTGGTAACATGCAACTCAGCATTGACAGGTGGTTGGCATCTAAACCCACTAGCTTTTCTGCTAGTGAAGAGTGTAGCATGTCATTGCACAGGATGAAAAAGCAAGACCTGTCAAAGGGCAGATGAACTGCTTATAGGAGCCAATGTGTGTGTAATTCTCTAAAGATGTAATGGATCTTTTATTTATTAATCTAACAGATTGCATTATTTTAACATTATTTTTAACAGAGTGTATATTTTTCATTAATAAGATTTATCAAATATTCAGGCCAGTAAACAAAAATAAATATACTGTTTAATAAATAGAGTTTCTACTTAAATAGGGTGCTGGGAACTGAAAGCTTAAAAAAACATATCTTTGACAGTTGAGTCAGATTTTAAAAAAATACAAATTAAGGTATTAAAAATGTTTTTAAAAAATATTTAAAAGTTACTTTATAATTTGTTTTAAAAACAATGGTTACAGCCTATTTAGCTTTTATATTGTGTATTATTTGAGGTGGAAACAATAGTTGCAAATATTTCATCATAAAATTCATAACTAATGATCAGATAAGTAATTTTATCCTTGATCATTTTTTTTTTTTCTCTCATCTTTTTTGTATTTAATATAGACGTCTGACAACTGGATGTTATTTTGAGTTTACATTCAGATTAAAGAAATCTGAGAAATTAAAACTGATTTCTGATCATTTTGCTTAATGAAGAAAATGTATTTCCCTGTTTCCGAAAACTCAACAAATGTAAAACAAGTTTTTTGGTAGGTACTGGTAATTTATTTTCCAGTAAAATTAATATTTACTTGAATTTGTAAGAGAAAAAATATATCAAGACACAATCTCAGAGCTAAAAAGAAACTAAGCCATGCATTTGATGCCATTTTTTTTTTCTTTAGCAGACACACACAAGCTTTTAAAACACTACAATTTCATGCAAAGCAACTTTACAGAAAAAAAAAAAAAAAAAGAAAAAGAAAAGCAAATTCACTACACTCTTTCATTCATTCTGAGCCAAATGGACCAACATCAGAAGCAAATCACAAAAGGTACCCACCTGGTATCTGTGATAGACATTTTTTTCCAACCAAATAAAAAAAAAAAAAAGTTCTAGAAAATGACTTTTTGTTAAAGATCAATTTCTTTAGCTGTACCAATTACTTTAGAAGATTCAAAGAAACCAAAAGATTCAACACCAGAAAGAAAAGTTATCAAAAAAAGTAAAAGAGAGAGAGAGAAAGAAATCTACCAAAATTAGAAAAATTAAGTTTAATTTAGAACCGGACAAGATTAAAAGTGAGGGTGGGAAGTAGCACGATTATGCCATTCTCCCAAATAGCGATTTGTCTATTTTAAAAATCAAATTCTTTGCATTTTACTTGAACTTAAACAGCAACCTCAGATGCCAGCATAAAAATATACAACTACCCTAATCACAAAGCAAGTTGATGAATATCTATAGTATATACAAGTAAAGATGTAAACTTACTAAATCTGTGAATAGAGAGGACATACTAAGAAAGCATTTATCATGCCTAATGAAATTTCTTATAAGAATCTGTATATATATATATATATATATATATTAATGTCAATGTTCATTAAAATAAAGGCTACCAAACTTTCCAAAGCGAATTATATCAGAAACCAACTAAAAATAAAAAAAAAAGGCTTGCCCTGCAGATTATTCACTAAGGTTGTGAGTTCAATCCCCAATGGGTGCTCCACTAATATAACTCCAAGCCAGATGATATTAACCATAGTAAATAAATACACAGGGTCATATTTAATTAAAATATTATTACAGTTGCTATTTAATTGGCTAACTAGTAAACTATTTAGTAGCAATATAAATTTAAGAATAGTTAATTGTAGAGTTGTTTTTTTTTCCAAATTAGTATTAGAAGAAATGGGTACATCAAGTTCTTCAATCATTTTCTGACAACAGCACAATAAATCCATACCAACTCCTATTTTTATCGAAGTTCAAATACAAATAATGCAATGTATACAATGAGTGCATAGCTGAGTGGTTAGGATGTCACTTTGTGATCAGGAAACTTGAGTTTGGATCTCAACAGGGTCAATTTGTCAGGAAGATGAATTCTTGATGTTATCAGCCTGGAGAGATGATCCCAATGTGCAGCACCATTAGAAAGTACCCAAAAATCATATCCTACTGATTGACTTAAGCCCTGAGAATCAAACTGGATAGACAGAATTGTTCAATGGTTCTATTAGCACAAAGTAACAAGTCATCATGACCAAGAGTTTGAGCATAGTGAGTGGTGTTTTGTTCAAACTGTTGATCAAACCAGATGTGCTCTCTCCCAGAAATGGTAACCAAGTTTGCACAGCATAGTTGTAGTGTAAACCACAGGTAGGCTCTCTGGGTGTTGACCAAACACATGCTTGAGCAGATGTCAGGAATGGTTAGATACCTTAGTAGACAGGCATACCCAGAAACAAGCAGCCAGCTATTATTCATTATTATAATGTATTTAAAAACAGCACAACATTTTTGCTAAATCCTATTTCAGCTCAATCGAAATGGTTTTAAAACAATACAATGCTACAGCTGATGGATGTTGTTTAAGAATTAATATAGTAAGTGATCAATTAAAAGTTGCCATTTTTTTTTGGAATTTTTATTAGAATTAGTTACCTATGACTAGCCTACTTACTTGCTGTACTTTCTACATTTAAAATGTAAATATCTATTTCTAGTTGAAGATTAATTAAAAATGATTATAAAAAAAAAACCTGTACTGCTTACCAAATCATCTCTGCATAACATGTACAATAAAGAAGCATTAGATAAAACCAAAATTTTTTTTTTTAAGTACAAGAAATATTTTAATTCTTGAATTAACTAATACAAAATATTTTAGTAAGTATTGTGGCTAGCTTTTAGTAAGCAGACAGGTTGTTCTACAATACTGGCTACAGTTCAAATGAATACATTGAGAATATAGAATTTAAGTAGATGTATACAGTCTTAATGTTATATTGTTGGAAATACAACTGTCCAGTCAATTCCTAATTATCTTTAAGTGCTTTATCTGCTTTGTAAATTACTTCCATAGATCAATCTTTAGATGAAATATTCATTTTTATTAGAAATGCATAAGAGAGCAGACCTTGAAATCTCTATGTCAGAAAACATTAAGGTTCCTACAACTATGTTAAAGAATATTTTAAAATAAAATAAGTTTCCAAAGCTGCTTTTAAAAATGCATGGAATACTTGATTTGAAATCTTAACATCAAACTGTTTATAATGGTGATGTAATGACAAACAGAAGCAGATAGGTATTAAAAAAATACCCATTAAGAGATTTGATATCCAGTTACAAAAAAAAAAAAAAAAAAAAAAGATTTTCCTTTATAAATTTTAAAATAATCTCAAAACCATAGTGTATGGGACACACAATTCCATAAAATTTAAGAATATAAAAAAAAAGAAGTTTAAAAAAAAATCAGAGAAACTTACTCTCCTTTACTTTATGCCAAATAATGAAATCTTGACAACTACTGTAAATAATTGTGAGTTAAGATTTCTCTTGATATTTTCTAAAATAACTAATAGCTGAAAGAACAGAAAAAAGAAGAAGCTTGAAGCAGAGAAGCCTATGTAAATGAATCATTCAGAAAATGAAGAGTTTCAAGAAAAAAAATAAAAATTGTTTGACTACCTATGTTGACGCAGCAGTACACATTCTCCACCTTCTTTAGAATCAATATTGAAGATGTACAAATAACCATCTTGGGAGGCCACTAACAGACGTTGAATACTCTGCACTCTGTAATTAGATACACACAAATATATATATACTTGACTATTTGAATTTTATTCTCATGAAATACATGTTTATATTATAATAAGAGTATACTTAATAGTGAGGGTTTTTGAAAACTGATAGGATACAATATTAGTCTGTTATTGATAAGAGGGAAAAGTAAACTTTCCTAAAAATTCTAATTTTAAATTTCAGAGAGAATGAATGAACACATACAATGGGATACTGAATAATTCCGTTCCGTAGCCATTACAAATAGAAACAATATTTTGATGTTTGTTCATTGAAGTGTGTGTGTATATAAAGAAATATAGTTTTAAGGTGTGCTATATTTATGGGATAAAGTGCTCAGTAGCAGAGAGAGTATGTAAATATAAAAGTGAACATTGAGGACAACACTCAGAGGCGACAGACTTTTATGCTAGACGCAATCATCAGGCCACCTGATTGCATCTAGCATGAAACAATCTGTCACCTGAGTGTTGACTTCAATGTTCTCATATATATGTGTGTGTGTGTGTGTGTGTGTGTATGTTTTTCTCTCTGTATACTGGGTTAAAACAAAATTCAAAGTGTTTGAACACATGGATTTCTCAAGTGATTTAAAAGGTGACACCCCAACACATCTTTTTATAAAATTCGTGAATTTTAAATATTTTTATGTTAAAAGTGAAAATGGAGGAAAATTAGATGCATGTTCATTTGGTACTCTTATTTCTGGAAAAGGAAAAATGCTGTAAAAACACCAAAAACACATGTACCATTTATGGAGATAGTGTCATAGCTGAAAGTATTGTTTGTCAGTGATTCCCTCAGTTCAGAAGAGGAAATTTTGATCTGGTAGACTGATCTAGAAATCATCAATAATGATGACCAAATTAAAATGCTGGCCACAAGACGTCACAGATACTCGACACATCTCATAGGAAAGTTGTAAGGCATTTGAAAATCCTTGGATGCATAAACTGCTATGACTTTAGTGTATTTCACAATTTAATGAAAATGGCCAATTTGTTAAAGTGGTGATAATATTAACCTGGGCATTGCATCCCAGCATGCAACACCAGTGAGAAGCACCTGAAAAGATTGACTAAAGCCATGTGAAAGAAATTAGCTAAGAGAAATTATTCCCTTGTGGTTGTGCAAAAAACAAAGCCACAAGTCAATGTTACTAAGAGTTTGAGTGTACTGTCCTTATTCATGCCAAATTGAATGGTCTCTCCCAGAAACTATAACTAAGGTTCACTCAACAGTTACAGTATGAATCATAGGTGGGCTCTGCAAATGTTGAAATATAAACATGCCTTACCAGGTGACTACAGCTAGGAATAGCTGAGTAGATGAGTGAACATGGAAACAAGTAACCAACCATCATATATATATATATAAAATGTAAATCTATTTAAACTCAGTGGGTGAAAAAATTGTAGCACAATTTTCAAACAAATTAGCACCCGAGGGAAAAAATTTTTGAAAAAAAAAAAAAAAAAAAAAAAAAGAGAAAGAAAGAACCAGAAACCTCCTTAGCCAGTTCACCCTGATGATCTTATGTGGTGAATCTTAGGTAGGTAGTACCTGGGTCATTAGGATTTATTTATCTTTATATAAAATGTGTGCGTGTGTGTGTGTGTGCGTGCACGTACGTATGCATTCACACACACAAATATAGTTAGATTTAAAAAAAAAAAGACTTACGTAGCAATAGCACAGACATTCTTGAGTCCTGTGGTAGGCAGACGAGAGGTAGCGAATGAACGACCTTGGTTAAACATCTCGGACACCTGAGCAGGTAAGTAATTGGCAGAGGTTTTTAGAGCTTGACCAAAGTACCCCATCCACCCTTGGCTATCCTCCTGGGGCCTGAATGTGCAAAAAGTAAAAAAAATAATAATAAATCAAGAGGAATCATAAAATATGGCAATACTGTTCCTGTTAGTTTCAATATTCAAATATTTGATTGTATCAAGAATTCAGTAATTTTTCATAAAAATTTGTTTAAATAAAAATTTTAATCACTGAAATTTCTCTATTAATTTTAAGCATGTTTATTCAAGAGTATATTCTGATTATGGATGTGTTGTCAAGTGGTTAAAACATTTGCTTTCTGACCATGAGACCTGGGTTCAAATCTCACCATGGTTGATATGTTAGCAAAGTGACTTCTTTATATAATCAGTAGGGGTTGACCCAAGTTTTGTAAGTGAAACTGGGAAGACATAACCGTTTGGGAACTGTCAATAGCTGTGTTAGCACAAAGTCATAAGTCATTGCAATTCTGCACTCTCTCCCAGAAACTGTAACCAAGGTCTGCTCAGCATGTGATTTATACTGCAACATACAAACCACAGGTGGTCTCTGTAGGTATTGAACAAACACAAATGTGCCTGAGTAGGTGTCTGCAATAGAAATTGGTTTGGTTTGGTTTGTTTTACGGCATATCAACCGCAATGGGTTATTTAATGCCAACAAAATTTTTATTGCTGGTAATATTTTGTTTTGTCAAAAATCTATTTCTGGTAATATTTTTCCTTCAAAATCTATTGCTGGTAATAATTTTTCCCAAAAAAGTATCGCTGGTAATAATTTTTCCTCAGAAATGTATAGCTGGTAATATTTTTTCTTCCTTCAAAAATTATTGCTGGTGATAATTTTTTTTTTTTTTTTTTTTTTACAAAGTATTTCTGATATTAAAAGCTATTTTTACACTCTCATAGTGTTTTTACCACATTTTTGGGGTTAACTATTTGCCCATAGCTGAGACCCTAACAGGTGCTACCACCCCAAGTCAGGGTGGACCTGGGAACACCAGCAATTAAGAGGTGGTTCCATGCTCCTCAAAATCCAGAGGCCTTGCTGCTGGACACAGTTTATTGTCTTAGCCAGGACACAGATGTAGTTTATCATCATACCCAGGATGGGCAATAGAAATTGGCTAGCCACCCCTAGCAGATAAGTATGCTCAGAAAATGAGAGCTGTCAGCCATTATATTACCTTACACACAATTCCAATTAAACCAACAGAATTTAAATCAAGGAGCTAACAGCCTTTATTAAAAATGAGTTTCATTAGCAGGCAAAGTGACCAACAATAACAACACACAAATCTTTTATACTTTTAGAAATTTATTTCTAATTAATATGCTGTATCATGAAATTCTGAAGATACAAACTAAACAAATGCATAATATGCCATTTGCTAGTTAACTGTGGATTTCTGTCATTGTAGTTCTACGGCTCAACTGCAAATGATGGCAGTGCATGCCAAAGTTAATGGGTTAATATTTGAACTTAGGAAAGAAGAAAATTTCATCCAATACTATCTTCTGAATTTGTCTTTACTAAAATGTACTAAACTCAGATCCATAAATATTTTGTAATATTCTAGTTCATAAGGTTAAAAATTACACTAAGAAAAAATTACACCCAGAAAAAAAATGTTGTGTGTGCACACGCATTGGGGTGGGGAGGATGTATAATAATACCTGAATATGCTGCATAACAACACTTTAAACACACTGGTGGTTCCCTGTAATATATCTGACCACAATTTCAACATAAATGTCAGTCAGATCAGGAGAGAAAAAGATTCCCTAAGAAGAAAATGCATTGAAAGTGAACTAATTTCACAATACTTAATAAATTTATGACCAGAATCATATAATATCACCGATCATGGCAAAAGCAATAATAGCATGATGTGGTATATGAACTAGTACAGAAAAATACAGACCTACTCAGACAGACACCAATGGCCCATTTATATATATATATATATATATATATATATATATATATATCTATATATATGTGTGTGTGTGTGTGTGTGTACGCAGTACTTATGTCACAAACTAATATCTATACAACTGAAAATATATATAAACACTTTCTGGTTATTGGATCTGATAAGGTAATTTCAATTATTGTCACTTATTCTTAAAAATCCCAATGCATTTTCCTTGCACACAGTTTTGTCTTTTGTTCTGACCTGAAGAAATCAAGATCAGGTGACATTGGAAAAATGCATTGTTTATTAAACTTTTCCACTTTGTCCCATTTATATATATATATATATATATATATATATATATATATATATATAAAATGATGAATACAAATTGTGTTTTACAAAATTAAATTTTACTGGGACATTTTTGTGTGAGGCTATATTGATAAAATATCTTGTTAGCTGATCCATTGCTTGCACTGTGTATTTCCACACTGCCATTCTACAAAGCTTGGATTGGAATAAAGAATAAGCCTCTGAGAACTTTGCCATACTTGCTTTAACAATTAGACAATGAAAGTCAATCATCAACAGTCATCCAAATCTAGCTATAGAGATTTATTTCTTACTTGCCATCTGTACTCCATCTTCACAAAAAGACTTTCAATGATAAGGAAAGCTAGAGGATTTTTCTTTATTCCTGGTCTGCACCATTCACTCCTAGAATGGCAGTCTGGGAGTTGTGATAAAAAGTAACTAATGAAAATCAAAGAACTAGTTTAAATGAAGAGTGTGGCTTAGAGGCAAACACTATTCTGCCATTTTTCTGCTTAAGTAACACTTTTTGTTTAGATTGGATAGCTTGAGAAAATGATTATAAAGTTAGGCAGCATGCACCACAGATATCATGATCTTAGGGAGACGTGTCAGTCCATGCCATTATTTTTTACTTTTTTTTACCATTCTAATCAGTAAGAAATTCAAATACTATTACATCCAATACTAATATAAACATTTGACAGTCACATGTCAAAAAGAAAAAAAAAATAACTAAGCATGTTGGTCAAAGAATCAGATGCTATCTTTAAGATTACTTCAATATTGGTAAAAAGTGAATTGAAATATTCAAAATACCATAAGCATAATGATATAATAACAATTATGTTAATACTTTTATAGAATTCTTAAAATTGTATTATGGAAACTTTCAGATTAAAAGGGTTACTCAATTCTATATAAATAGACTCTTCATCTAGAACTGTACAAGTGAGCTTGGTTCTTCCTATCTTGGTATGTCTTTTCACAATCTGTAATTTTTGTTTCCAATCTCATCAGTACGAGAGATTCGCAATGTAAACAGCTTTGTGCCATATTCCATTAGAGTGATTTCTTTTACAATTGATTAGTAAACCTATACCACAGTGAATTTCCTTGCAAATATTCTAGAATTTTTTTTACCTGCTATATAAAAAGAAAAATCTGCTGTTAAAAAGCTGATTCTTCAATGGTTTAGGGGGTAGATTTGTTTGAATTTATGAGCAACCAGGTTTAGACATGCTCTGTATCCAATAAAATTAGTCCATTTGTAAAAACTGCAAGCCAAAATTGAGCAATTACTCTAACCTACTCAGAACATTTGTTGAGTTACAAAATGAATTTATCAATGTCTACATAATTCTCTTCTTGGTTATTTTAGAAAATTATAACTTTAGCCAAAAAGCTAATCTTTCACACTATTGCAATATACTTGTAAAATCTGTAATTGTAAAATAGTATAATTTGCAGTATTTCAGTTACTGAATAAAACTATTTGTAGAGTTTGCTACAAATTCCTATAGAAGTAGCAAAGCTAATCATCTGTTTTTTTTCCTTTTTCATTTTCCGGTGCTTTTTTAGTAAGATTGGACAATCAAGTATGGAAAGACTAGCTTTCATTCTTAAACATGATCAGATCAGTTTAAGTTTTTATTTTTAATCCTCAAATCTTGACTTATGGCTAATATATTAAATGTCTATTTCCACATAATGCAAAGAGTATAATATATACATTTTTATACTCCTTTGGAATAAAATTTCAATATTACTTTCATACAGGATGTTATCTTGAACAGTTACTCTTGAGAAACAAATTGGTTATGATCTATTTTGATATACTAGTAATTAGCTTTTAAAGCCACCTTGAGAAACTGGTATCTTAAGTCATTCTGGGATTTGTTTAGATTGGATAGCTTGAGAAAATGATTATGAATTCAAGGTCAGATCATTTATTTACAAACAGTACATCACACAAGTAAGAACAAGTTACAATGAACTGCAATTATCATTGGAATTTAGTTAGGGAGGGACATAAGGTAGAATATAGAGAATCAGTCAGTTTGGGGTACAAAAAGAATACAAAAGTAGCCAGAAATTCTTTACATAAATCACAGAAGATATTTTAGAGTTTAAAAGAGGTTACATAACGAGAAAACATTCACAACACAATTGAGCAATACAGTATGCAAAATATGGAACTATCTGTATGAAGCATTTGGCTGTGAGAAGGTTAGTTGGACCCATATATTTGCCACCACATTTTTTTCTTTGGAACTCAGAAGAAACCATCAGAGACAACAAACTCAAGGAATCTTAAATTGACTCAAATCTAGATTTGAAGAATATACAATACAATTTTTTAACCAATCAAGAGAAATATATTTTGAAGATTGAATGTGGAACTTACATTTTAGCTGATTGACTGAACCAGAGATTTTAAATTTTAAGATTCATTCCTGAGTGAAATCAACTGAAGATGAATCTTTTAGGAAAAAAAAAAAAATGCTAAAAATATGAAGAGATGGTGAAAAGTTCTTGGCCTGACCCATTTCCCCAAATCTGACCAAATAAAACAAATTTTTTTTTAATTCCTTCTTGATCAGGCTGAGAATTTTTCAGTGTTTCTTTGTATTGGCAAATAAATGTAGACATAGTAACAGTTTTTTTTACCAAGTTCTGGCATTTTTACAGATCTTGTTTGCAGTAAAAAGATTGGCCTAAGTTCAAATAGAGAAAATGGACAACAATGAAGTTAACAATGACAACTTTGTATATTTGCAAACTGACAAAAAGACAATTTTAAAAAGGTAACCAAAGTAATGAAAATTCTAAATGGAGGTTGGTTACATATATCGGACAAGAGATGAACAGAACTGCTTATGAAATATCCAATTTACAAACTATTAGGTTGGTGCAAAAATAATTTCGTTTTCTAACATATGTTACTATGTCAGAAAACGAAATTATTTTTGCACCAACCTAATAAATCATTAAAAATATTTGCATGAAAACTACCAAATAAAGAATAATACCAATGTTTACAGTACAGCTAAAACAGTGCTAACATTTAAGATGCTTGCAAAAATACAATATTTTATATTGTAATATTTTTACAAATTTATTAATCTGTGGAGGTGCCTAGCATGTAAGCAAATGTAATGAATCCAACTGGAATTCAAACTCGGCATTCCAATTCCTCAATCCAATCTGGTATCCATTACTCCACCGTGTCCAAAATTTTATTATACATAAAAAAAAAAAAAAAAAAAAAAAAAAAATCCCCTAATTATTTGTTCTAAAACCTGTTAAATTTTTAGATTTACTGATTTTTTGAAACCATGCTGTGTTCATGATTGAATTCAATACTTACTTATCTTTGATACTTTCCAATTTAAAGACATGGACTGTCTCAGTATTACTAGAAGCAGCTAAGTAGAGAGAGTCAGGGCTGAATGCCAAGGAATAAATGGTTACACACCTGGGAAGAGAGAGAGAGAGAGAAAAAAAAAGCATTGTAAAATGAATGGAATACAGAATTAATAACCTGCTTAAAAAGGTATTAGTAGAGAATTAGAATTTACAGCAAAATGGCAGATGCTGCAAGTTCAAAAAGTAATTGAAAATATATAAGCAGTACTTATCTATCTTAGGAATAGGGCTATTTTATTTTATTTTTTGAATGCTAATCATTAATTCAAATATATTCATGTTAAAAACATAGTAACACTCAAATTTTGAAAATGCTATATTTTTGATTTGTAATTACTTTATGTTATCAGGATTTAATGCGATAATCTATTTTGATATTTTTTCCTTTTAAATATTTACAGAAATTAATACCTGCAGATATTAAGATTGTTGATAAAGAATTTATCCAAATATTGGACTAATACCTATCATTTAATTTGCTCTGGATTTTATCCTCCTTAGGTTTACTCATACGGATTACCTAGTTTTTCATAAACCATATATATATATATATATATATATATATATATATATATATATATATCATAAACTATATATATATATATATATTCATAAACTATATATATATATATTCATAAACTATATATATATATATATATATATATATATTCATAAACTATATATATATATATATATTCATAAACTATATATATATATATATATATATATATATTCATAAACTATATATATATATATATATTCATAAACTATATATATATATATATTCATAAACTATATATATATATATATATTCATAAACTATATATATATATATATATATATATATTCATAAACTATATATATATATATATATATATATATTCATAAACTATATATATATATATATATATATATATTCATAAACTATATATATATATATATATATATTCATAAACTATATATATATATATATATATATTCATAAACTATATATATATATATATATATTCATAAACTATATATATATATATATATATTCATAAACTATATATATATATATATATATTCATAAACTATATATATATATATATATATTCATAAACTATATATATATATATATATATATATATTCATAAACTATATATATATATATATATATATATATTCATAAACTATATATATATATATATATATATATATTCATAAACTATATATATATATATATATATATATATTCATAAACTATATATATATATATATATATATATATTCATAAACTATATATATATATATATATATATTCATAAACTATATATATATATATATATATATTCATAAACTATATATATATATATATATATTCATAAACTATATATATATATATATATATATATATTCATAAACTATATATATATATATATATATATTCATAAACTATATATATATATATATTCATAAACTATATATATATATATATTCATAAACTATATATATATATATATATATATATATTCATAAACTATATATATATATATATATATATTCATAAACTATATATATATATATATATATATTCATAAACTATATATATATATATATATATATTCATAAACTATATATATATATATATATATATATTCATAAACTATATATATATATATATATATTCATAAACTATATATATATATATATATATATTCATAAACTATATATATATATATATATATTCATAAACTATATATATATATATATATATTCATAAACTATATATATATATATATATATTCATAAACTATATATATATATATATATATATTCATAAACTATATATATATATATATATATTCATAAACTATATATATATATATATATTCATAAACTATATATATATATATATATATTCATAAACTATATATATATATATATATATATTCATAAACTATATATATATATATATATATTCATAAACTATATATATATATATATATTCATAAACTATATATATATATATATATTCATAAACTATATATATATATATATATATATATATATATTCATAAACTATATATATATATATATATATATATATTCATAAACTATATATATATATATATATATATATTCATAAACTATATATATATATATATATATATATATATTCATAAACTATATATATATATATATATATATATATATATTCATAAACTATATATATATATATATATATATATTCATAAACTATATATATATATATATATTCATAAACTATATATTCATAAACTATATATATATATTCATAAACTATATATATATATATATATTCATAAACTATATATATATATATATATATTCATAAACTATATATATATATATATATATATTCATAAACTATATATATATATATATATATATTCATAAACTATATATATATATATATATATATTCATAAACTATATATATATATATATATATATATATAAACTATATATATATATATATATATATATTCATAAACTATATATATATATTCATAAACTATATATATATATATATATTCATAAACTATATATATATATATATATATATTCATAAACTATATATATATATATATATATATTCATAAACTATATATATATATATATATATATATTCATAAACTATATATATATATATATATATTCATAAACTATATATATATATATATTCATAAACTATATATATATATATATTCATAAACTATATATATATATATATTCATAAACTATATATATATATATATATTCATAAACTATATATATATATATATATATATATAGAGAGAGAGAGAGAGAGATTTTCATAAACTATATATATATATATATATATATATATATATATAGAGAGAGAGAGATTTTCATAAACTATATATATATATATATATATATATAGAGAGAGAGAGAGAGATTTTCATAAACTATATATATATATATATATATATATATAGAGAGAGAGATTTTCATAAACTATATATATATATATATATAGAGAGAGAGATTTTCATAAACTATATATATATATATATATATATATATATATAGAGAGAGAGAGATTTTCATAAACTCTATATATATATACATACACATACATATACCTGTTACTGTCTCTCCCTCCTAATGTCAGTTAAACATGGCATGGTCTAAGAAGTTCTGTCAGCCATAGAGTGCCTCCAAATATAAGTTATCAGTGTCCATTTTGTTATATCTTACCTGGAGATACACCCAGAACAATTTGCCTTGTAAAGTTCTTTCAGAGCTATATATATCTGCCATTTTTAATTATTTGTTGAATTTCAAATGAACATTGATTATAAGTTAAAACTTAGTGTATTTTTTTTTTTTTAAAGTAGATAGCCTTTCCTATTGTCTGTCTCCTCCCCACCTCTTGAACAGGAGTAGAGGATCATCCCTCATTTCCTGTTTAGGAAGGAGTTCCCGGTTCCTTGCCTTTCCTTCTCTCAGGCCTTAATAGTGGTGCTGCCATGAATTTTTTGTGATATGTGTAGATGGCGTCAATGTCTCTTCATTCTGAGGGTACCACATTGGCAGTTTTCTGGTTGCTGCTCCTGACTGTAGTTAGGAACCGAATTCTTGCATAGCATCTTGGGAGATGGCTCTGATGAACAGTTACATAATATTTGGGTTTTTGCAGTGCCATGTCATGCATGGAAGAGTGTACCTGCAAGCACTTCCAGTGGGCAACCCCAAGGCCACACTACAATGCAGTCTGCGCCAACTCCCTTCCTGCACGTTACATTAGATGACTGCTACTACTAACCTAGGCTTTTCTTTACCAAAATAACACATCATGACTATAAACAACTAAAGATATAAAACCTAAACCAGCTCAACAAAAAACACCTAAATCCTTCAACCTTTCTTTCTCTAACATTTGTGGTATTTGTACCAATTTCTGCAGAATTGTTCCTCTTTGAAAAGTCTCTGGACATCCTAACTCTCTGTGAAACTAATCTTAACTTTTCAATTCCCTTTGATTTCTTGATTCCTGGCTACCTTCCTCTCCTTAGAAAGGACTAATGTCCATATGCATTGTCTAGGAATTTATATCAATGAACATCTCCCGCTGACTAAAGAACTCTTGAATCTCCAGACCATTCTTACATGTGTCCCTGTCTCTCCCTACTTAGTCAGCTATCTCTTCCATTTCACTTCTGCTCAAGACTGCTGCCTGCTAGATATTATTTCTGATAATATAGACAAGGCCATCTTTGTACACCCATTTGCAAATATAGTTGTGTTCAGTGACTTTGATGCCCACCATACTAGGTGGCTTAAACACTACTGACCTTGTTGACATCCATACCCTTTTCTCAATCACTCAGTCTCTCATGCAAGTGGTTGACTTCCCCATGCATTTCCCCAGTAACCGTGAGGGACACACTTCTCAATGTCTTTTTTACCCGACTCTTGTCGTACTATGCAGCTTTGCCCTCTTGGCAACTCCGATCATGCGGCTGTATCAGTAAACATCTCCTCCTGCTCCCCAATCAGCTAAGAACCTCTTACCAACAGAATATTTTTCTGTTATCAACAAGCAGATTGGGACTCATTCTGTAATTTCCCTCGTGATGTCCATTGGAATGAAGTTTTTAATCATTCTCTTCAAAAATGTATGTCTGAGGTTACCTCCAGGCTGAAAGCCGGCATCAATGCTTTCATTCCAGCAAGGAAATACCAAGTTAAACTGTGTTCATCTCTTTAGTACTCATCTGCATATTTGGCTCTTATAGCCCACAGGAATCACTTCTTCCAGCTGTACCAGACACACGTCTGATTGCAACAGACATCTATCTTTGTGTCTGCTCATAACAAGTGGGTCCTCAAAGAAGCATAGCTACTGTTTGCCAATAGAATGAAACAACATATAGCATTTTGCAAGTTCGGTTCTAGAGATTATCAGCAACTCTGCAAGAGTGTGCTAAACAAAAGTAAATCCTCAATCCCTCCTCTATTCAATCTATTTGAAATCCTGACATCTACAGCAGACAAGGTTGAATGCTTTGCTCAGAAATTCTCTTCCAATTCAACACTCGACTCCTTGAGAGTACCCACGCCTAATTTCTCTAATAGGACAGAGTGATATGCACAGAACACCATCACTGGTCTCAGACTCCTATAAGGCAAATGGAAGTGATGGTATCCTAGTCATTGTCCTAAAGTAATGTGTCCCCAAGATGACTCCAGTCCTATCTACAACTATTACCTTGCCACTCCTGCTTTCTAGCTTGTTGGAAATCCTCCTCTGTAGTTCTCGTTTTTAAGAACTCTGGAGAACCTCCAGACCCCTATATCGCCCTATTAGTCTCCTACTACTTTTGGGCAAAGTATTCAAGACTTTAATCATTACTGAAGTGGTTAAGCAACTTAACTCATGACCTAATCTCTGACAAGCAGATCTACTGCTGATATGCTAATGGCTATCACTGAATTAGTATATCAAGCTCTTGATAATAACAGTGAAGCCTGAGCTGTAACTCTTGATATTTTGAAGGCATTTGACAGGGTTTGGCACACTGGTCTTCTATGTAAGCTCCAGGAGTATGGTATTACTGAACGACTGTTTGATTTAATCCAATTGTGAAATGTGGGTGTGCTCCAAGGGTGTATCCTGGGTCCTACAATGTTTCTAATCATCTTCCTGATGTCATCAATTCTCAAGTAGGCATTTATGCTATGACGCTACCATCCTGTCTCAATAGAAAATCTGTCAGACCTGACAAAGCTGCTGCTCTTGAAAAGGAACTCCAATTTGTTAACTGGAGCAAGAAATGACTCTTAAATTTTAATACCTCCAAAACAAAACTACTCTTATTCAACCATCATTGAGAATCTTTCCTGTCCACCATCAGCATGGCTGGTGCTAGACTCATGGAAAGCACACTGCAGCTTCTTGGCCTCATGTTTTCAACTGACTTGAAGTGGAATGACTACATCAAATCAAGAGCTGCATTTACTGCAAGGAAAGTTGGGTCACCGTGTCATGCCAGAAGGTTTTTCTCATCAGAATCCATCTTGCACATTTAGAAATCTACCATTCACCCATGCATTGAATACTGTTGGCATATCTGGTCTGGTGCTCCTGCTACTCATCTCAAAATTCTTGATAATGTGACATGGCTTCCCTCTGTCTTTTCTACAAATATTTTCATGGCAACTGCTCTGACAAGCTTTTTTCCCCCCTCTGGTGCCCAGTCTAAGGGAGTTTCAGTGGGTTACTAGATTGACATCTACGTCCCACACTTTTACTGTTGAAATAGTTAAATGTAACTGCCACTTCTACTCTAAGCTTCTTTCCTTGAACTTCCCACCTGTGGAACTCTTCAGTTTCAATGCTTCCCTGATAACTACAATTTTCAAAAATTTAAATGCAATGTCATTTGCCATCTTGAATGCCATTCAGCTTTTATCCCTTCATCAGTTCCCCTTACTCAGTCTTTTCTCCCACCTGCACTCTCGGTAACCCCCTGTGGGGTGAAATGATTAAAAAAAAAAATTAAAAAAAATTAAAAAAAATAAAAATTTTTTTATTTATATGTATTGATTATTTCTATATATCTAGGTATATCATTTTATATAAAACTGCATTCATCCACGAGTCAGCTAACCAGGTAAGTCATTTGAACTTAATTTATTGAATATTATAGTTCTAGTTATCTATTGTGTGCTTTTTGGCAAAAGTTCTGCTTATCTGGAGGGAAAAAATATGTAAAAATTCAAAATACCAATCTTTAGGTTACCATGGTTCCTACCAGAATGGTATCACCAGGCATGTTTTGAAAATTGTAATAAGTACTTTTTTAAATTAAGCTGCTTTTTTCTGGGGGGTAGGCAAATAGTTTTTGTCAAAGGTTAAATTTTGTAATATGCATGTGTACGCAAGTGTACAAACACATACACAAAAATATTTGAAAGTTTTTGCATATTAATTCCCTAACTTTGCTCAGGAATGTCCAAAATGTCAACAAATTCACATTTTGATTCTTTGTATTGATTTTAAAAACAATAACTAATTATGCTTATTGAATATTGTTTAATAACAATGTAATATTTTGACATAAAATAATAGAAACATTTACTTTTGTCATGCTAATTATCATTCTTTTTTCATCATTATATAGAAACCTAAGGTCAAAATGAGTTACAAGTTATAAATATTGTGAAAACTTAAAATCATAATTATTCTAAAGTTCAATGAATAAATATTATTCTGTCCAAAGTTACAATCTGGAAAAAAGCTAATAGAAAATGAAAACTATAACAAATTAAGATATATGTAAAGTAAAATTCAATATGAATAACATGTTTACATATAGAGCCTAGAATATTCTAGTCAAAGTGAAGAGGATATTGAAATAAATGGTTTAATAAACTGCAACAATAATGCATAATACTTGATATATCATCTAAAGAGACAAAAATACTTACCGCTTGACACCTCTCCGAAACTCAAAGAGTTTTTGTCCATCAGGAATAGAAAATACTCTAATAACTGTCCCCTGAAAATATTTAGAAAAACCCCATTGAAATGCTAAAAGAACAAGAATCAACAAGAATATGATTTTCAGAAAACATGTATTACATAAAGTTTTTAGTGTGTTTAAATCTGCATGTTTGTAACATTATGCCTTTTAAAGAATTGAAACAAAAATAAAAAGATGAAAAAAAATGATAAACCATGGTCAAAATTACACTGAAATATTTTTTAATTTGAGTTTTTCAGAAAAAAATTTGCCCCTGTCAGAACATAAAATCACTTTCTTTATGAGAATTTATTTTTTTAATCCATCAAGTTTTTTCTGAACTTGAAATTAACCAAAAAAAGAAAAAAAAGTGTAATATTAAAAATATTAAATAAAAGAATTAAGTTATTTATGAAATTAAATTAAAGAATGAAACAGAATTTACTTTAAAACAAGATAATCATTTGGAATTGTACCAATGGTATATTTTTAAGATATACTATTGTATGTGGTTGATTTAGGTTAATTTCCTTGCCATTGCTTTTTATTTTCCACTCCACATGAGTTTGAATGTGCCCCTCCTGTCTACCTTGGGTGTATATTTTACATTTGACAACAATCCAAGAAATAAACTCTTGGAAAAGCATGTCAACCAAATTTAGTAAGGATTTTTGCCTTTCAATATATGACATCTTGGGAAACTTGTTAAAGTTACCATTGGTAAAGGGACTACTTTAAAAGATAAGGAGATGCTAGGCTAAGTCTTATAGTTTATTTTTAAATGGCCAAATTCCCCTGAACATTTTAGTATAGCACACATATCAAGGTATATCTAATAGTAATGTAAATATTTCTATAAAAAAAACAAAAAAAACAAAAAAAAACAAACTATAAGCCTAAACCAGTCCTATAAGAACATCATTATATATATATATATATATATATATATAGATATAGATGTATGTGTGTATTCAGACCTGAAGATTGCATAAAAACAGACTGTCACTTCAATGAACACTTCTATATTTCCATCCCAGATACTGAGCACTTTAGCCCATAAATATGCCATACTTTGAAACGTGTGTGTGTGTGAATTGGGATCAAATATGGATTAGAATGATGGGATAAGAAAGAAGTAGAAACTGTTTATAAATAAGGCTTTGTTTTTATTTAAGCATTATCCAAAAACGAAACATGGAGATAAAAAAAAAAAAAAAAAAGTTCTGGTAGTTTGTTTTTCCATTGGTTATGCAGACCTTACGTATACCTGTCTGGTCAAACAGCATGGACCTGATAGATACACGCGAGGTCTGCAATTTTATATATATATATTTTTAAATCATTCTCTGCTAGAGAAATGTACATCATATTAAGAAAAACTTACTTTTTCAGATGCTGTAGCTAGCTTTGTTCCTTGGGGATTGAAAGCAAGAGCTGCTAATGGGTTGTCATGAGCTGGGATCATTGTCAAAGCACGCTGAAAAAAAAAAAATTTTACAACTTAAAATTCTGTTTTGTTTTCTTCATATGTTACAAATAGAAAGAAAATAACCGTGTGTATTAGTGCTACTATCAGTAGCAATGGTCATTTGTTGTCTTTTGTGATTAATGTTGTAAAAGTAAAATAAATCCACTGAAGGAAACTAAAAATAAGACAATTATTGATGCTTCACTGATACAAAGCATATCATTCTTTTACCATGGGCTGACAATATTATATAAAAATTATTAGATCAATCATGAGAAATGTTTATTTAGAATTGCCAGATTTTGACTAGGTAGACACTTTAGTGAATATCAATTTGCTAAAATGCTGATGCTTTGCATCCTTATATATAGCTGCTAACAGGTGGGCTTTGGGAGTCAATCAAAAGAAGTTCAAATATAGCAATATAAAGTCAAAAGGTGAAACCATTAACAATTCAACAATCTGAACTTGCCTGCCCCTTTACAGAAGATCTGGCAATATTTTCCTAATAAATATAGCATTTGGGAAATAACCAAAAGACAACATTTATCAGAAAATTATGAAGAGGAAAAAATAATAAAGAAAACAATTTGAATAGACTCTTATAGTAGTGAAGCAATAAAACAAAATATTAGTTTTTGAAACTAAGGTTTAATCAGGAATTGCTGAAAACAGATCTATTTTTAAGTAACACTTTCTAGATGTTTACATAAACAAAATTCTATTATTGAAGTAGTAACTTGATATTTAATTCTGTCTTGATAGTAGTGACTGTATTTTTAATCATCTTTAACTTTTAACATGTAGCATCACACTTAAGTGATATTTGATTTTGTCTATAAAATCGACAACATATTTGGTTGGCTTTCAAGTAATCAGAGTTCAGTATATGCAAATAGTGATCAGGATGGCAATTTAAAGATAAATTGGTTATTTTAGGTTTTAGTCAACACTAAATGACAGTCATTCAAGTACTTTTTTTTTTTTTTTTTTTACACAAATTCTGAAGATTATTTTTAATACTAGTTATTCTCCATGATCATCCAAAATGTATGTACAAGTAGGAGCCGATAAGTTCCAAGTTCTTAGCCTGACCAACTTTGGTCAAATTTTGACTAAATGGCTAAATATTAGATTTTATTTTGTGATTTCAAGAAGTTTTCTGCACTCAATTGTATATATAAGCAGAAATTTGTTCGCTATTTTGCACCTTTTTATACAATATAAAAATCCAAGTTATCATCTAGCATGAGGAGGTGCTGAAACCCCACCCCCCAAAAAAAATTAATATCTGCAGAATATTGATTTTTAACAGGTAGGTTGAAGGTCAAGAACATTTTAGAACCCCCTTCCAAGTAAAAGACTAAGAAATATTCTAATAAATAAAGTCTTATTTGGTAAAAGTGACAATACTCACTAAGGTCATTGTGTCAAAAATCTGAACTTCCCCAATTTGGTTGCTGCCTGGATAGGCAAGAAAGCAATTATCATTACTGGAAGAGAAGACACACAATCCCTGTGGGTTGGGCGGAGTATCCCGGATTGTGTGCAGGACTTTCATGTCACGGATGTTGTGGATATACAAACTTTCTTCCAGGCAGACAATCAGGCGCTGAAATAAAATTAAAAAAAATACAAGAAAAAATTTAAGAACCCCTGAACATTAAAGAAAACCAAAAGTGTAGTTAATAATTGTTGTAATATAAAAAAATAAAAAAATGTATATAAAATTAAGTGCCCAAAATTTAATGGGC
Source organism: Acanthosepion lycidas (assembly GCA_963932145.1). NCBI lineage: Eukaryota > Metazoa > Mollusca > Cephalopoda > Sepiida > Sepiidae > Acanthosepion > Acanthosepion lycidas. Next base: position 35,264,168 of record OZ010582.1, on the reverse strand, counting down.
ACTACTTAAGTAGAGTGGTCCACTTAAAAAAAAAAAAAAAAATAGGGAAAATCTTTTGTAGATTAGCATTCTTTTTTTTTTTTAAGCAATTTAGAAGCAGGTACTTTTTATAATATCTATACAGTGTAAAATTGATCATGAATTTTTACAGCGTTATCAGAAAGAAAAAAAAGACTGTTTACAAATGACAACTGCCTGGTTATGATGAACTACATTTAACAGCAAGGCCTCTGATTGTGAGGTCTTGAGTAGCATGGAACCACCTCTTAATTGATGTTGTTCCCAGCTCCACCCTGACCTGGGGTGGTAGCACCTGTTATGGGCAAATAGTTAACCCCCAAACTGGGGTTAAAACACTGAAAGTATAAAAAATTTATAGTAAAAATACCAACAATACATTTTCATCATTAAAAAAAAAAAAAAAAAAAAAAAAAAAAAAAAAAATAAATAAAAAACAAATTACCTTTTTTTTGTAAAAAAATTAATACTCCCAAGAAAATTAAATTTTGGCATTAAATGACCCATAAGGAGTTGATATACCATTAAACAAACAATAAAAATGTAAAGTTTGAAACTGCTTACAGCATATGAAAATAATTTATTTTAAGGAAAAAATTTTAATTAAAATAAAAAGGTTATAAATTTCTCCATGTTTTATTTTAGGAAAATATTTTAAACAACCAATTGTTTGGCTAAATAGATTTTTTTCATTTTTTTATTTATTTTATAAAAAGGTATTTTATCATTAAAGAGCAAACAGATGCATACATTTTTAAGGTAGTTGAATATCTTTAATTAAAGAACAAAAATTTACATAAATTAAAGGATAAAGAAAAAAATATATATCAATGCTGTAAGCACATTTTAAAGGCATGACATTTTAAAAACAAACACTAAGTGCAGATAACTCAGTAAAAATCAAGAATTGATTTGACATTGTACCAATATTATGAGCTTTTTAATTGATTTAAAAAAAAAAAAAAAAAATTTTCTCTTTTTAAATTTTGACAAATATGGTTTGAGGAAGGTCTAAAAAAAATGCTAAGCTACAAAAATGATTCCCTGGAAAATATTTCCCTATTTTCTATGAGTGGACCAATCTATTTAAGTAGCGTCTTTTAATGAGTGATACCAATTGATTTATTGATTTTGAAAAATAGTTTGTTTTTTTTGTTTTTTTTTCTAAGTTTTGTCTTTTAGAAGCTATAAAAAAAAAAAAATAAATAAGACTAGAAGTAAAAAAAACTATCCCCAAACAATGGAAGGCATTTTATTTTACTTACATGCCTGTTTAGGCGTACTGCCAGAATAGAGTTTGAATAACTGTAATTGCATATTTCTGTGCCTTTCTTGAAGTGGCATACTTTCAACTTGCGAGGAGACTGCAAGCTTACAATAGCAACAAGGCTACTGGAAAACAGGCGCTCCACTATGCAAACATCTTCGTTCACTGGAAAAAAAAAAAAAAAAAAAAAAAAAAAAAACAAGTATAGAGAATGAATTTAAAAATACTTTTACTTTGAATGTATAAAAAGTATCAATGTAAAAAAATATTTAGAAAAAAAAAAATTCAGAATAATATATTACAATACATAATCAATACTTATATTATTCATAGAGAAGTAGGCTTTTCCACATTGTTGCTCAGAAGATGATCTGTAAATGTTCTTTTATAATATTCATTCTTGGACTGTTTAACTATGATGTGAACCAATGTAAACAGTTAGATAGCAGTACTTGGAGACCAATCCATTTGAATGACTGCACTGATGAAAGCTTATTTTTCATACCTAGGTTCTGTTGTATTAACACAAATTAACATCGTTTAGTTCATCAACCCAAACAAGTTTTGAAGTAGTATCAAGAATATTACAATAAAAACGATTGTAACAAAAGTGCCTTCTTTGGAAAACATTTCATTTATATAAACGTATCCTTAAAAAAACGTTACAGCCAAAAGTGGTACTCGAGTGAAATGAACAGCAACACGAACAGAGATGAAAGAAAGGGAGGTTTATTGTAAAGAGAATACACTACTGAAAGACAGGGAATCAGTTAGCAAGCTACTAATTCCCTGAAGGATATTTACTTTACCTCTCTGCAAGGCAGGATGTTGCACAAGGCTATTTTTTAATATGGGGCAAAATCAAGCAAGTGGGCTCAGGCAAAAGTTCCCCATATACACAGGGTTGGTTAGCTGTCTACCATCCTAGACAAGACTGCCCTTCAGTATAGCCTCATCTTGGTTCCTCTCTGCCTGAAGGCAAAGAGTTTGACCAGCACAGCAGGAGACAATTCTCCAACTAATTCCCGAAGCAAGTTCGACAGGTATATCCTGTGCTTACTATATATCTACTGATATAGTCAGTCCACATAGGAAGTGTGGGACATTCCATTACAACAATAACTATCATAGCCAAGAAAAAAAAAAAAAGAAAAGAGAAAAAAAAAAAAAAGAAAAGAGAAAAAAAAAAAAAAGAAAAGAGAAAAAAAAAAAAAAGAAAAGAGAAAAAAAAAAAAAAGAAAAGAGAAAAAAAAAAAAAGGAGAAAAAAAAAAAAGAAAAGAGAAAAAAAAAAAAGAAAAGAGAAAAAAGAAAAGAGAAAAAAAAAAAAAGAAAAGAGAAAAAAAAAAAAAGAAAAGAGAAAAAAAAAAAAAGAAAAGAGAAAAAAAAAAAAAGAAAAGAGAAAAAAAAAAAAAGAAAAGAGAAAAAAAAAAAAGAAAAGAGAAAAAAAAAAAAAGAAAAGAGAAAAAAAAAAAAGAAAAGAGAAAAAAAAAAAAGAAAAGAGAAAAAAAAAAAAAGAAAAGAGAAAAAAAAAAAAAGAAAAGAGAAAAAAAAAAAAAGAAAAGAGAAAAAAAAAAAAGAAAAGAGAAAAAAAAAAAAAGAAAAGAGAAAAAAAAAAAAAGAAAAGAGAAAAAAAAAAAAGAAAAGAGAAAAAAAAAAAGAAAAGAGAAAAAAAAAAAGAAAAGAGAAAAAAAAAAAGAAAAGAAAAAAAAAAAGAAAAGAGAAAAAAAAAAAGAAAAGAGAAAAAAAAAAAGAAAAGAGAAAAAAAAAAAGAAAAGAGAAAAAAAAAAAGAAAAGAGAAAAAAAAAAAGAAAAGAGAAAAAAAAAAAGAAAAGAGAAAAAAAAAAGAAAAGAGAAAAAAAAAAAGAAAAGAGAAAAAAAAAAGAAAAGAGAAAAAAAAAAGAAAAGAGAAAAAAAGAAAAGAAAAAAAAAAGAAAAGAGAAAAAAAAAAGAAAAGAGAAAAAAAAAAGAAAAGATTTAATACAGATTTCCTGCAGCCTCAAGTAGACAATATTTGCTGTAAATTAGCAAAATTGATAGTTAAAAAAAAAAAAAAAAATTATATATATATATATATATATATATATATATATAATGAAAATGAAATTTTAGTAACAAAAATTTTATTCGGAAGTTTCAGTTTTAAAATCTTATTTTAATCCTGGAAACAAAAAGTTTGAATATCAAGTCAATAACTTGAAAAAAAATTTACTGTAAAGAATTAAAACCTTGGCTGCAGATTCAACATAAAAAAAATTATTTAGAGATATAGATAAGGATAGATATATAGATACACATACAATCATTAGTCATTATTAGCATGTAAATTGTTTTTATGTGTGGATGCAGGCATTTATGTATATTTTTTAATATCTTGATAATTTATTAGAACAATTGATAAAATATTTGCTTGTAATGCACACACACACACACACACACATTGTAAACAAATGTCAGATAAATTATCTACCAACCAAATTTGTTTACACATTCTTAGCAAAGTTGTTGTGCCTATGTGCATATCTAATCTAATACATAAAAACCAAGCTGCCTTATTCTGTACATAAAAAATGTCCACAATAAATAACAGAAAAAATATATGAAGTAATGGTATTTTCATGCTAATGACACTATACATTTTAACCTATATAACAAAATAATATTGAGGAAAAACAGACATCAATTTCATAAATATTTTTTGTAACTATTAAGAGGAAAAGTTATTAAATAATTTTCAAGCTTGAAAATGTAAATCTTGAAAATTTTTCTTAGATCAAATTTTAAGTGAAAAGAGTTGGCACATTTATTATAGCAAGTTAACTAATGCCATATCAGTAACTCTTGGGAAATAATTTTCATGCTAAATTTTTATCGTTTAATTTTTAAAAAAATAGTAACAAATACTGCAAGAAAAGTTTCTGATAAATCCAGGTCAAATATACCAAGGTGAGATTAACAGTTCATATTAAGTATAGTCACTTCTGTACACACAGACTGAAATCTATCTTTACATATAATAATCTATTAATGAATTTTCTAACATCAAAATGAACAGTAGCAGCTGAATCTCAGATATATGTAGTATAAAGTAATATATCGAATATAGGACAAGAACTGTGTGATTTTGTCAAAAACATGGGAACAATAAATGCTATATTTATGATCAGAATGATTATGAGAGCAATACAAATGCAGAAGGATATACACTTATGTTTTATAGACTATACAAAAAGCATTTGATAAAGTACAGCAAAAGGATCTATTTGAGCTGTTAGGAAAACTGGATTTATTATTTGGGAAGATTGGTAAAATAATACAGAATTTATACTTAGAGCAAACTCCCCTGAATATGGATTGAAAATGAATTGAGTAGGTATGAAAAAAAAAAAAAAAAAAAGGGGGGGGGGGCACAAGACAAGAACATGTCTTCTCACTGAATTTAATTAACTATTACAATGAGGCTAGGATTTAATATGCTGACTGACAGATATCAATTACAAAATTTGAATTAAAACAACTTTACAATAGCCAACTTAAGCTATAAAGTCTTTTTGAAATGCTTTGTTTATGTCCTATATTTTCAATAAATTTTTTTGCCCAATACAATTTTTCATACCTGCCTTAGACAGGTACCAGTTAATCTGCATTTAAGGAAAAAAAACTTATGGTTGTAGCCTTGATGGCAAGACCACAAAAATGAGAACTTATGATTGGTAGTTTTTGTTATGACACTAACCACTAATATATGCTAATATCAGCAGGCATAATCTTAATACAAGATATGCAGATGACACAGAAAGGAAAACTGCAGGACCTCTTAAGACACGGTATTAAAAGAAATCAAGAAAGAAAGAACTAAAATCTTTTGGAACTAAAGTTCCCTCCAGATTTTGAGTAGAACTCGTATGATCCATTGTTTGGTTTCCTTGTACCACTCCAGAAAGTACATGAATCATCCTGCCATACTCTAACTTTACAAGAGTCAGATCCAACAAAAATGTATTGCTGCCATATTTTTGGCTGGCACTGCTCAATTCTCACTTTCCAACCTTGATAGAATTCAAAAGTATTTACATGGCCTTGTGGGCGATAAATTATTTCCCACCTTACAACTACTTCCCCACAGATGAAATGTTGCTCACCTTTTGCTATTTTCATGGCAAATACTTTAACTTCCACCAGTTCAGACCTTTACAGCTGGGACCCATTATGCCACAAACAGTCAATTCCTTCCTTTCATATTCTATTAGTAAAGAAATTCCACACAGACAGCTTCTTCCAAAGAACTGATTCTTTGTGGAATAGACTCCCAAAAGGATGCTTCCCCAAATGTTACAAGTGCTTCAAGTCTAGAGACAACCATTATCTTACATATCCTCATAATTTGCACTTTTTGCTTCTTCCTCTTATGCTCATACAGCAACCTCATTCAGTAATTCTCCATCTTTAGTGGCTATTAAGTCTTGTATTGGGTGAACAATTTATGGAGAGGGGGAGTATGTTTGTTCAATAAACATAGCCAAGCTGTTTCATGTAGAGACCTCAAATTTGGTACATATACTTATTAGACAAGGAACAATTTTAAATGGTAAGAAGATAAAAAAAAATAATCTAGGAAGTAAAAATATTAAGTTATCTGACTGACAATTTGAATCCTTAACTAAATTATTCATGGCAAATATATTAAATTAAGCTGAGATATTCTTGCAAATGATATTTGGGAGTTATTACAGAGTTATCACTACTATTGTAATTAAATTAATATAAATTTACATAATAAATCAGATGTTGATGAAAATTTCCTAGTTATTTATGGATAAAAAAAGCGCCAATCATCATATCAAGCAATCAGGAAATCAAGTTTGTTCTGTTCGATCAGAGATTGTGGCATCCACATGCTGAGTTTGGAAACAAATTGTCTCTTCAAATGGCAAAAGGCAGTTGAGATATTGATTTTCAAATGCAATCTCTTCTAGCAAAATCTAGTTTATTCTCCATAATGGCAAGCAGAGTTTCTTCATCGATGTTGGAAGGTCACCTGAAGTGTGGTTGATTGTTTAGGTCAAAATCAACCTGACAAAATTTGCCAAACAGCTTTTTGACCATCTGAAGAGCTAAAGCACAACCCAAATAAACAGTTTTTTTCAGTTCCAACGCTTACTTCTTTCTGAAATTCATAGAGCATAATATGGTGAAAGTAACTTTTCATCCCCCATATTTAAGGTATTTATTTGTGGACAAAGCATCAACAAAGTCTGGCTCACAACTGGATGATGTAAGATTTCAATCTAGAATACACCAAAAATAAGCACCAAAACAAATACCAGTGTCAAGTTATGTTCATTTTATATTAACAATGAAAATTAGGCACAAAGTTTTGCAATAATCAGATATCTTAAAGACTGATAAGTCAATGCAAACAAAGACTGAATTGAAAATCTCCAATTAGTAATTACAAGTCATGGTAAGAATGATGTTCTAAAGCGTTTAGGTGAAACTGCTTCCAACAAAAACCTGGTGGACACAAGGTTTTTACTTTAAAATAAAGGGGATATGAGAAAGATCTATAGAAAAACATTAAAAAAAAAGAATAATTATATTGATTATAAAAAGGTAGTACTTTCAACTTCAGTTCAAAAAATAGAAATAGACTAACAAAATCCGTCTATATTTTTGTCCTCATCTTTATTGTCATATTCACAATGTTTTGGCCATTGTACGGTTTGGCCATCTCCAGGTGATTGGAATTTCAAACTGAACCCTTTATTTCATCCACCAGGCTAGATTGTACTAGTTCCATGTGCCATGCCCCTTCTGGATGTCTCGGTTATCTCCCTTTAACACAATTATCCAATTTTTTGTTCACCACTACAGTAGCCATGTATTGAACATACAACTCTTTGGGGCAAGTCACTGGATCCAACCAATGCTTTTATCCACTGAGCCACAGTTAAAAAAAAAAAAAAAAAAAAAAAAAGATTAATTATGGATAATCAAACAACAGAACACAATAAATTCGTACATTATGTGTTTCATCTTCTAAAGGTTTTTCTCAGTGTAAAATTGTAAAGATTGAAGTATTTCTTTGCCTCACCATTCTTCAAAAGATTAATTGAACTTCACTGGGCTGTAACACACTGTGCAGGCAAATCTCTACTTAACCACCATAGAGAAACTTTTCTGCCTGCCATCAGCATAGCCAATGAGACTCCTGGAGAGCAACACATTGTGCCTTCTTGGTCTCACGTTTTCAACTGACTTGAATCTACTGCAAGGAAAGTTAATGCCAGAAAAATTTTCTTGTCAGAGTTCATTTTGCACATTTACAAATCTACCATTCACCCATGCATGCATGTTGCTGCCATATCTGGTTTGGTGCTCCTGTTACTCATCTAGTGGTTCTTGACAACATCCAAAGAAGGATCTGTAATATAATCAATCCTGATTTGGCATCTTGACTTCAGTCACTTTCTCACCCATGTGTTGCAACTTCCTTCTGTCTTTTCTACAAAAATTTTCATGGCAACTGCTTTGACGAACTCCCCCACCCATGCCCCAACCACATGAATTTAAGCCTGCTACTAGATTGAAATAGCTAAATGCAACTGCCACTTCTATTCTGAAAATTTCTTTTCTTGCACTTCCTGCCCATGGAATTCTTCTGTTTACTCGCTTCAAAAATTTAAATGCAATATCAGCCACCATCTTCTATCTTATTGAATCCTGTTCATCTTTTGTTCTTTCCTACTAGTGGCATTTCCACTTTGATTGGGATGAAATGATTAAATACAAAAAACAGTCTATAGTATGCCAGATAAGATGGTGGTTACTCCCACAAAGAGGAATGCTGAATTTGAACTTGACTCCAATTTTCTCATCCCTAGGTGCTATTCATTACACCCCTGCACATCCACTATATATATATATATATATATATATATATATATATATAAAGAAAAACATTTGTGGAACCAACAGACAATTTTCCAAAAGACATAAATACTCTTGAACAAGGACAGCAATAAGAAAGAAAAGATCCTACCTACTCAGTAAAATAAAGTGCTCAATGCCTAGACAGAAAAAAAATGCTTGTCAATATTAATTCCAATGAAAGGATGTCCCAAGTCATAAGTCATGCAATTTTCAAACACTTGAATCATTAAGAAAAACTTTGGATAAATGAAAAATTGCTGTTCATATACATCCAATGAATTGCACAAATATATGACATAAATCAAGTCGTCTGAAGATTGTGTGGGCATGAAATTCAGGTGATGACTAAATACATAAATGTCTGTTTCATGTTCATGATGAAGGATATATAATGATTTAAGTTAAATTTTGCAATAGATCAATATGAAATTAACAAATAGGACACTTTAATCATTAAGAATTAGTAATATATTTTTGTCCAACTATTATATAAAAAGACAAAAGGTTTATTCTAAAATTGGATATTATTTTCCAAGCACCCTAATAATATTGACATTATCATCAATTAGCAAGAAGAACCCAGATTTATGGGGAGAATTAACATTTGATTAAGCAGTACCCCCTGTTCTCACAAAAAAAGTGACAGATTTCATATTTGAATAGAAATGTATATTCAGTTAAATTGAAAAATAGGATTTCCATTGCTAGTTCAAGTGACTGATCTAAGAGAAATTAAGCTTTTTAAGAATAAAAATCAATTTATCATGTAATAAATACTATAGATACTATAGAGAACTTACTATTTAATCAGCTTTTAAATCTTTTCAGCTTCCAGCTATATAGACTCAATTATATTAAATAACAGTATCAGCAAAATAAAATACTGTAACAATGTAGCTAAACTCAAGTGCTTAATGCAATTTTTAAAATTAAAATTTGCACCAGTCTTGCAAATAGGTAAGAAGCAATCAATATTTCTCATGACAACTTATTAGTAGGGCAAGTAACCAATGTCACCATGTTGACTAACAGTGGCAAAAATGGCAGTTTTCTTTTTATACTATTCCAATTACTAGTATAAAAAACAAACACTAAAGCATGATCATCTCATGAACCTAATGTAAACAGATATATGTAAAAATTATATTAACCTTGTACAGAAGATGAAAAGTATGAGTGAATAAATATACACAGATGTAGATTAAAATCAATTAATAGTAATATCAGTTAATCCTAAATACTTTATTTAAAATGAACTAAAAAATAATTCCAAGTCAATAAATTTAATATTTTTTAAATGTAAAGTTGCTTATAACAAAATATATAGTCGTAATTTTTATCTTATTTGCGTAATGTTTTTTTGTCCTACAGACTAGTGTCATGCAAGACAATTTCTTCACGACCAGGGAGGCGGGGGGAGATGTGGTCAATGGCAGTTATGCACATAACCAAACACTGATTGTCAAAAAAAAAAAAAAAAAAAAAAAAAAAAAAAATGTGTGTAGCCCAGTATCAAATGTTCCATGGCCCAGTGGTTGGGGACTGCCAATCTAAAAGATTGTTTTTCAAAGTGATCACAATAAGTGACTTTTTTGTATAACCAACAACTTGTATAACACAACTGTCAGGAAAAATAATGACAATCAAAATGTTGATCTTCCACAGTATCTTAAACAAGAAGTTAGGAAAGAAATCCCCATCAATACTAGAAAGAACAATAACAGTGCATTTTAGAAACCTATTTTTCTGAAAAACCATTTTCCACATATGGAAATGCCTAATCTCGCCATTACCATTAAATTATTCAGAATAATAGTGGACATTTTTCAAAACTAATTGCTACATTGGTCTGTGGAAAAAAACAAAAATAAACAAAAAACAAAACAGGGACAATAAAATTAAAGAACATATGCAGGTCATTAATCAGAAAATAAACCTTCAAATAACAGACTAATTAGGTCAGATCTTACCATTTTACATGTAGTTAAGGAGTAGTTATAGGTACAAGAAAATGGATGGTATAAAGATCAATTGCAAATTCAGAAAATTTGAAAAATATTATTTAAACAGAAAATTATCATGTGAATATGAAATGTTATCCAAAGATAGGATAACAAATCATTAGTAGAAGAAAATACCAACATACATTGATACATTTTAGTGCTAAAAATCATTAATAAATACATAACAAACACAGCAAGTAACATTTATTGCGCTAGATTTTAATTGTTAAAAAAAAAAAAAAAAAAAAAAAAAAAAACTTATTCTGAAATATCTTTGGTTGGTTGATTTTATTTAGCAGCATATCAAACTATGGGTTATTCAATGCTGAAATCTAAATATTTTGTATGCTTTCAAATACCAATATTTTGTATATAAATTTTATACTTTTAGAGTAAAATTATGTTTAGATATATAGTTTGTAGATCATAAAATGTATTTTTGGTAATTTTACTATAAAAATGTATTTTTTATATTTTTTTAGTGTTGCATTGTCATTTTGCTATAAAAATATATTGCTGCTCATTTTATTTAAAAAATATACTGTTTATCCATTTGAAAGTTCACTATTTGACCATAGTGGGGACCCTAACAAGTGCTACCCAGGATGATTGAAATATGGTGAGGGCAGTTAGAGCCAATGATACAAGAAATGAATACAATGAAAGAAAAGAAAATTACAACCCTCTAAAGGAGAATGCAGATTTTGACCTGGGCACAGTACATGCATGCTAGCAGGTAGAAGATATTTTGATAAAATTGCCAGCCATTATGTAATGTAGTAATATATAGAAAAGTGTATCATCTGTGTCTCAACTCTAAACATTGAAACTGGCAGCAATAAGGTTGAGTTAAGTGAAAGTCCAGTGCCAGCAAATGTCATGCCATGGAAATGCATACATGTTTCATTTGTTCAGTTACTGCCACTTGAGAGGAGTTGGATTATGATGCTTCAACAAGGCTAGATAGTCATCTTGGATAACTGCTGTGCATGAGGAACATGGTGTTTTGATGCTGACAACAGTAATCAAATGAACATTCCTAAATTTGTAGACAAGGTTCTGCATGGCCATGTAGTACAGATGCTCAAAGATCAACAAATGACAAGAGCTAAAGTAGTAGACCACACAGCATCCCCAACATAAATAAGAACCAATGTGATCTTAGGAGTGTCAGCACAGATTCTTAGGAATCTTTTTCTTGCAAGAGGACTACAAGCATATGTGTCTAAAGCCACAGCACCATTGTTCACATCTCCAGTGGGAAAAAATGGTATATTGTAGTGTTCAGTGATGAGAACAGGTACAGGCTTCATGCCAATGATAGTCAATTGCATCTGTAATATAAAAAAGGGTAGTGACATCTAGAGTGTATTTACCCACAATAAACAGGCCCAACATCTGACATTGTTGTGTGTGGGTGCCATAAACTGCAACTCATTTGCTTTTGGTATTTCTACAGGGAACATTGAACAGCATCTTTATGTCCAGAACATTGTTCAACTAATTCTGCTGCCATTCCTGCAACAGGAAGGCAACATGTAATTGCTGTCTGATTGCATACATGTGAGAGTAGAGACCTGTGCTAATGCCAAAGAAGGAAAAACAGCATACTAATATGAGAATCCGAGTACTGTTGATAAACTGCTTATTTTGGAACCTGTGAATGTATTGATCTGTATATATAATCTTCCAGCTATATTATCTATACATTTAATTTTGAGTTAAATTGAAACATCCAGCCTGTTGCAATTTTATTTTTCCACATGTAAGTGTGTGTGCAAAAAAGGATGTATTCTCCAAGTCTGATATTTAAATATTACTATTAGCAATTACCAAAGAAATTTAAAATTTATACATATGAGAAAAACAATAATCAATAAAAAATAACTGTCTTTGACCCTCCCCGCCATTTCTTTTCAAACAAAACTTTTGTACTTCTTCCTATTCTTTTAGCGTTAACCTTTAGCACTCTGCATTATTAATATGACTTCTCTTTCTACTACATTCTTTTTCTTACTCACAATTACAGTATCTTTATTGTTAATTTAATTAAAGTTGTTTTCTGTTGCCTTAGCAGGATATGACAATACAACTATGAAATTCAAATACTATTGTTCAGAGATCGGACATCTTCAGTGGCAGGATAAACTTTTTGTACAGCAAATAAAATCACATACAGAGTGATAAAGGTTAAACAGTTTTGTGTGCTCTTTCGAAACATAACATCCGGCCTTCCACTACTTATGAAACCAATATTTAAATACTAATTACTTCATAACAAAAAGCAAATGAAAATGTCATCAACATTTGTTATTTTCTTCTATATATAAATAAATGCCAAATTATTCTATAGCAAATTATTTTTCTTTTGCAGAGAATTTAATGATTTTATGAAAGCAGGAAGAATAGTAAAGAAAGACAAATGAAAATTATGCTTTTCCAATAAAGAATAAAGTAAAAGTTTTGAGGTATGGAGAATGATACATATTTGAATGAGACCAAATCTGCCATAGAGTTGCGTTTGGAAAAACCAAACTTCATATCAAAACTCCAGGTCAATACTTTAGAAAGTTAATATGAAAACTTTAAAGATGTATATAGGCACATACAAGAATATTCTGTACACGTAAAAACAGCAGCTGATTGTAGAAATGAAGGTTTAATAACAAATGCATAACTGCTGAAACCTCACTCATGACTGGCTGACAAACAATGTTGAAATTTACTGAAAACATTCCTTATACAGTACTGGAACCGTAAAAGCTATTTTCACAAAGCATAAACATTAAGAAATTAATTTCTAATACTAAAATTCTAAATAGGTTTTTGATAACATCTTTCACTACCTTTCAATAAGTAAACTGAAAGCAAAGGAGTAAGATATTTCCAAATTCAGAGCCTTCTCACTTTTAGAATAAACCTCTCTTTCATCTATGCGTGTGTTGCTGTTCCTTTCACTCAAGTACCACCTTTGTCTGTAAGCTTCTTTAAGGATACAACTTCCAAGACAACATTACTAAAGAGTATACAATTAGGACTGTATTTCCTTAGACATCTCTTGAGCATGTAGACTCCACATAGTTAATAAGACTGCTACAAAAAATTATGCGAGTTTGGTGTTGGTGTTGCAATTTCAATATCAAATAACATTTTGTGGGTAGGGTTGCAATATGCCATATTCAAGCAGTTGGAATTCAGAATTGCCCTCCTAGACCAATTGTCACTATAAAGCTAGAAAAGCTAGTCTGCTTTGCTGTTTTACCTATAGCTTGAGGAGGGAAGAGGAAAAAAAAATGTCTTTCGCAAAAGGTACCATGTCTGCAAAAATTACGCCATTTACTGAATCAATAATGTAAATTATCTGTATTGAATGAGTAATCATTTAAGAATACCAAGTACTGTGAATAAAATTCTGCACTTTGCAAGCCAAGTAAATATAAACAGCAAAAATAAAGTCTAGTGTCTGAATTTAAGCAAAATCACCAGCAAAATGTCGGTATAATTGATGCATGAAATGTTCTGTAGTAGTTTCTAATTACAGCACAATGTCATTTTTATCTTCGAAAAAATACAAAGCAACATTACAAGCTAAATTGAAGTAACGAGAAAAATAGTGTGCTGTAATTAGAGAATGAATTACAAAATGGGGGGGGGGTCCGATTGAGTCATTAGCTTTATGGTTGTCAAACTGAAATTTGATTCCAGTGGATATTTCTTCAATGTGGGTTTCATTTAAAAAAAAAAAATAAAAAAATAAAAAAATAAATTGCCGATTTCATTAGTACAAAATAAAAATATCAGATTAGTTTAAAATATTCATATTACTAATATTTTACATGGTGATTATTTTTGATATAATTAAGGTGTTTATTTTAAATTGTAACAAGCTTGATTCCTTAATTTAAATAGTACAGCAGCAAAATGAGCCTGAGGTTTCAAATGCTAGATTGATAAAGTTTATTTATAATAAGGAAAAAAAAAAAAATCTACAGCCAAAACAAATAATCTTTCACCATTAATTTAATACTTATAAAAAAAGCTAATTCTCTTGAATTAGTTTTCAACTGTAACTTGTTAAACTCATTAAATCTTGAATTAAATATTGTGGTATTGATCATCATCATTTTTTCCCCTTAAAAAATTAATTTTTTTGCTCTTAAAAATAAGCAAAATGTAGTAATCTTTAAGCTGACAAAACTAAAACTATGGGCCAAATTTATGGCCAATCATTATCAATGAAAGCCCAAAATGCTAACCACTGCATTATGAAAATATACTTAATATTGGGATAAATATGTAGCCAATGTCAAAAAAATATATGCACTATGTACCATTGTATAACAAAGATCATTTAGTTAGCAAAACTTCTCACCTAAAAACAGTCCAATTTGGGCCTAAAGTTGTTTTTATCTGAAGTTCTCTGTATAGGAAACTTATCTATATTAATTTGTCTGACAATGTCTTACTTTTTAAGCATCTATTGTCACCAACAATCTTCATTGGATACAACATAATCAGTTTGCAACACAACACATGAAAATATAAAAAATTAAAGCAGGTGTTTTATTTTTATTAATATTAAATTGTCTAAAAAGAAAAAATTAATACACATTTGTCTAAATTAATTACACAAAATAAAAGTAGTTATACAGGTATTGGTTTATTTAAAATTGGAAACTGCAGTGCAGTTTAAATGTGTAAAGAGTGAAGCCTATAGTCTTTCTTAAACAAGAAAAAAAAAAAAAAAAAAAAAAAAAAAAAGGGTCATCCATATTTAGCTTGTGTGACTACTTGAGTATCAACCACTATAATATATCGATTTACAACAGAAACTAATAATAAATTTATTTTAAAAAATAGCTGCCACTTTTACCAATATGAATTGTCTATTCAAGTAGCTTCTGTAACTCCATAAATGGCATCAACTTGTTAATATTTTGGCCTAGGAAGCTCTAAATTTGCAAAGGATACATTTGTTTAGGGCTGGTATGTACTATCCACAAACCAATGACCAGGGGCGGCGAGGGGGGGGTAATTAGGAGACTCAGGCAGTGCTTTGTGACCCTTGCTATCTTACCATTTTCTATTGATTATTAACAATTATTTTGACGTCATTCTGGAGTGTTTTTTTTTTTTTTCTTCTTCATTAAAATCTGAATTTGTTTTACTGAGTCTTTAAGAACACTATATAAAATTCACTAATTTTAATCCATAATGCTGAATGTTAAAATTTTCTACAAAATTTTCAAGTTAAAAGTTAAAAATTGCCACAAAACATTGTTGGTTTATTTAAGACAGAATGATCTATTATGACATGTATTTAGATATATTGTATTTATTGTCAATTTTTCTACTTGAATTATTCACCTATATTGCATATGATCCATTCTTGTACATAATCAGTTTATAATAAAATGCGTATTTTACAGGAATAATACCTTATGAAAATTGAAATGCAGCAGTGTGTGTGTGTGTGTGTGTGTGTGGCAAGACACAGGTACCAGCCTTGTGTTCAATTATTCAAGATTTTAGTACATCACATCAATAAGTAGGTCTATAAAGAGACAAAAGATGATAATGGAATTACATTGGTAAAAAAATGCCAAAGAATTTATATATATATATATATATATATATATATATATAAACTATCAATCACCATTTTCAAAAAGTGTGAATAAATCCTTTCAATAATAAACATTCAGCTAACAATTTTAGCCAATCCAAATATCAATGATGATTTGGTTGATGAAATAAGTATCGCTAAGTAGACATAACATTGGAAACAATTGTAAGAACATCATTCTGTTCTTTCCTTTGAAAAGTACAAGACTTTAAATGAATACTTACCATGTTCATAAATTTGATCTAGTCGGTCAACCTGAGCCAAAGAAAATAGTTTGTAGCCAGTTTTTGTACCAACAGCAAGTGACCTGAGAATAAACAGAGAAATTTTAGAGATGATATAAAGCAAAAATAACAGTAAGTGGATGAAATGAAAAAATTAAAATGAAAAACATTGCTTACAAGCAATAGTTGCTAAATAATACAAAAGAGAATCAACTTATTAGAGTAGCTTTTTATATACATGCACAATCCAATTAAATTTCAGTTAGAATCAATTTAAATGCTCTGACTACCTACTAGATACAGTGATGTCTACTTTAAAGACTTCTATTCACTGAAAATAAAGAAATTATTTTCTTACTAAAAAAAAAAAAAAAAAAAAAAAAAAAAAAAAATTGAAAATTTCATGGATTTCCTATTTGAATTTTCTGATGACTTAATTCTTAAGTTAATGACTGAAGAAGCCCATGGCAAGTTCTATGATAAAATATCTGTAGAAATCCTCTTATAGCATCATTAAATATTTGAGCTTACCAACTTAAACAAAATACTGCAATGACAATCAAAATATGAATGATTGTCATTATTTTAAGAAGTGGGTACAAATGAAGATTTGAAATTGTCAACTTTTCAATTTCACTGAAACAGACGTTAAACATTTCTATCTTCCCTTGTTTCTTTTCTCACTGAAACCAAATAGTCTTTTCCCCTCTTTCCGACATGATCAAAATGGAATAGTTCATTATTTATGAGGTTTGGCAGGGCATAATAGTCATGTGAACTAACAAAAGGAGGGAGGAACAAGCACAATTGTAACAGGATGATGTTATTAAACAATAAACGTGTTAATCTATAGTAATTCTGTTGATATCAGAGAAAATCTATGCTCAGAAATGTATCTTGGCAACAACTTGTAAATAACAGTAAGACTGCCTCTTGAAATTTTGTTTAATAAATATTCAGCACAAAACTGACCCCTAAATAATAAAGGAATATTAAATCTTTTCGTACTGCCATTATTACCCTATCATAAAACTCCATATTCACATTTCATTAGATAGAATAAAAATCATCCTGATATGCCTTTTCAAAAAGGTAAAAAAAATTGCGACAAAGAAAAAAAAAAAAAAAAAAAAAAAAAAATTAAATTTTTTTAAATTTTTGCCTGCATCATTATCAACATGTTTTTAGAAAAATAAAATAAATTCGTTTTTAGATCTAGCTTTAAAGTCAGTAGCAAGTTAACATATTTGAGAGATTGAATTTCAGGAATTAAAAATCATTATTGCATCTCTTCCTGCCACATAGATCCCCATCTGTTTTATGATGGTCTTTAGATTAAGAAAAATAACTGTTTTCACTTAAATGAAAATTTGGCAGTTCTTTAATACTAGAATACGGATGTGTGCCAAAAACCTCAGTATTGTTGAAGTTATCACTAATATTTTTTGTCAAGATTTACAAACTGTACATTTCATTCAATTCAATTTCACAAACCAATCATGTTTTTTTTAAATTTTCATTAAATTTTTTTGAAAAATTAGTGAAAACTTATTGTACTAACATATGCACCCCAGTAAAACCAACCGTACATTGTACTCACTTACCTACGTACACTTCTCCCCAAAATTTGGTTTCTATCAGTGTTGTGGAGTAATTTCGCAGTGGAGGCTTGTATTTGTACTAACTCAGTCCTAAGATAGGTTCGACATACAAAACGTTAAGAACTTGATATAATAGGTATTACACAGTGTAATCTTGTTGTGGTCGCTGACTACTTTCGTATTCGACTAACTGTCGTCGGACATTGACTGACCTTAGTTTCTTTTACTACTCCTACTTATATTAGGTGGGAGAGTCTATTAACTATAGAATAGGTGTGTTTCACCATAACAATCAGTCAATGTATAGCTATTTTAGAGGGTGTGACAAACCGATAGATGAATGGATAGATAAAGTCACAGAATTTTATATACAAAAGACTCATAATTTATAATTATTTGGAAGTGATTAATGAAGATCACTGTTAAATTATCCAAGAATATCTTATGTGGAGAAGAAAGCAAACTTATGTCAAAATTTCAGTGAAAACAATTCATCATTCTAAACATTTGGCTTCTATTTTAAAGCAGTTAAGACAAACTGTATTTACATGCAGAGCATTGTCCTCATTTTTGTTAATATCACAATGTTTCTACTGCTGATCTCTCCAGGCTTCATCAGGTTCTTGTTGATCTGAATAAGCATAAAGAAATTTTGAACTGAACCCTTTATTCAATCTACAAGAGTAGATTATTCTGTTTACTGTCTAAGAATATGTAGTCTAGTTCTTATTTAGTATTGCGCACCAAGTTTCCACTGCATCCAATTACTATGTCACCAAATTTACAAACCAATGCTTTAATCCACTAGCCTACTGTAACATGAGACATTCCTGAGTGCAGAACTTGTGGCCTTAAACTTAATCTGGAGGACTCTGGGCTATAAGTTTAATATACCTGCTGATACAGCTTGTCATCCTTGACTTCATTCATTGAGGCTTTTTTTTCTACTGCAACTGTTGTTGAAGTTTTGCTGTCATTTCTATTTATTAATGGCTAAATTTATTTCTATGCTAGGCCTACTGAGGAGGTCCTCATCTTCTCTTCTTTATCACTTGTTTTTGTTTATTGTACAGGTGCAGGAACATTGTTACCTGGAAGGGGGCCCACCGATGTAGACTGTCTAGCTGCATGCATGGCAGTTCTCACTCCAGATCTCCAAAAGCATTTGTCATGAGGATTGGCTGTAGAAAATTTCCACTTCCTGCAATCATATTCTATCAGCTCTCTCTATGACATTTGCCGCAGAAATAATGGCAACCTACTGTGGGGGAAAAAAAAATCTGACTCATCAGTCATGTATCAAAAGATACATGATCACCTAAGCATGTATCACATAACTGACTGACTTATCTAAAAAAAAAAAAAAAAAAAGAAAAAAAACAGGTGATACTCACAGATTTGGAAATATACACATTCTAAAAATGAAATTAAAAGCTTTTAATTATTTTTAATATTTAATTTTAAGTGTAGTATTCGCTAGATAAAAACATTTTTTAGGGGGAAAAATAATTCATTGATTTTCCTTGTTTGGAAGAAATTTATTCATAAAAACCACAATAATAGTTATTGGCATACCAGAAAAGAATTGTCATATTTTTAATTATTTTAAACATGAGGAGTTTAATTATTTTTTTTTAAAGTCACATCATGAACTAATTTCTGAAGAGCAATACCATTTTCTCTGAAATGTGTTGTCCAAAGACAAATATAGATAGCTTATGCGACAATTTTTCATTTTTTTTTTTTAACCAATCTGTTAATAAATAAGGGTAATTATTCATAGCTGACTATTCGAATGTTTAATAAATAAACTTTAATTGAAAACAAGTGTGTCAGTGTCAGACAGTAGTTTCAATAATTTGAAAGTTCTTTTCTTACCACACATTTACTATAAGTTGCTTTTTTTTGTGCTTAATTTATAATTTTTGAAGGAATTTGCTTTCATGGGTCAGAAGAAATGAACACCTTCTTGGTTGTAGTTTAAGGTGTCTTCTAATCGAGTGTAAAATTTCAAGAATATTGATAAAGATTGGTCACTTTGATTTTGCAAAACAAAGTAATGTGTAAAATTTTGTCTTAAAAAAAAAAAAAAAAAAAAAAAAAAAAAAAAAAATTTTACATTTTAACTTGCTGTCAAAATATAATTCAATGAATAAAAGCACATACAAATTACATATTTAGAAAGATTATTTTATTTTCTTTCCAGTCACATGAATATTTTTAGGATTGTACGAGAAATTGCGAGTTGAACGGACTAAGTTGCAAATTTATCAATCTCAAACAAAATCAGATATCAACTGGAAATGCTCTCATTACACAAGAAAATGAATGGCTTCCTTAGAAAGCAAAAGTACTAAATTAAAAACCCAAAAAACCAAAACAAAAACTACAGTATCAAGGAAAAAAAAAAAACAAAAAACAAAAAAAAAAAAACAAATTAACAAACTGACCAACTGTTGTCAGGTCCACGGTCTGCCATCAATGGGATGTGTGAATTCCAAACAATGTGCACATTTGAAGTCTAAATCCTTCATCTGGCATCCGAGCTCACTGCCTTTCTTGTGCATCCATTGTAGAAGACGCTGTTGTTGCCTACACCATTGTGACAAACAGCTCACAGGAACCTGTGAGTTTTGCAAAATGTCAAGCCCTGTACCACAGATCACAATCTGTCTTCCCTGCATTTACTTTTAGCCCCTTCCTCTCCATAGCATCTTTCCAAACCAGGAGCCTCCTAAAACATTCATCAAGTGATTTGGTGATTATTAAGGTCATTAGTGTAGAGGTCCTCCCAGATGATGCCAGCATCAAACTTACATGACAGGGCCTCAAGTACAATAATGAAGAGCAGTGGACTGAGTAATGAGCCCTAATGGACACCGACCTTCAACCCACTGACACAAACGCAGATCTGTGTGTCAGTATAAATGCCCCAACCAGTTGCACAATACATTTGTTCACACCAACTTTTCTCAATACCTACCAGATAACTTTCCAAGGGACACGGTCAAATGAGTTTTCAAAATCTACAAATGTCACCAAAAGTGCCACTGCCAGGTATTTCTCCTGCAGCTGCCAGACAACAAAGATTGCATCTGCCGTGCCCCTGACTGGCACAAAGCCAAACTGGGAGTCAACCTAGCATATGTGCTGACTCCTTCAGACATTTGATTCTCTAGTGTTCATATATAGAATATTTTTAATTCAGAGATTGATGACTACTCTTTCCCCCTCCAGGCTTGATTTCCTTGTTTCCTCCCTAATTACGGCTCTTTGATATTCCTCCAGCCTTACTTTTAGGAGGAACTAGTTTCACTTTTATATTCCACAGAATTGTCCTGTGGGACAACAGCCCAGTGAATTAAAGTGTTGGTTCACAAATTTGGTGACATGACAATTGTGCACTCAGTGGAAACAGGGTGAGCAATAACTGAGCATTACTAAAAATAAGAACTAGATGATATATCCCTAGATATGATCAGTGGAATGAGAACAGTCTACTCCCATAGATTACATAGAGGAAATTTCCTGTAGGTTACTTGGATTGACATACTGTAGGTTGGAGTGTATAACAGCTAAAATGTGATAACAACAGAGATGAGGACAACAGTCTGCATGTAAATGGTTACACAGAATATCTGAAAATAGAATTTCTTATCGGTTCAAAAGAAAATGAAATAAAAACAGGAAAAAAGTAAATGTTATTTTTAAGGAGAAAGATATTGTAAGCAAGCTAGTTCAAAGTCAACAAAAAAAAAAAAAAAAAAAAAAAAATGGAAAAGAGGATCTACAATCCACAGGGAATTGTGCCAAAAAAGTGATACTGAGACTATCCCCAGCAACCACTACCAGGCACCTGATACAAACAAAAATAATAATCCTAGATCTATGAGTGTCTATGTGTACATTCAATACTTTTCACAGAATGCAGATACTACACAGGGTTCTGAGACAGATTACACAGATACTTCTATTCTTGACAGAATTGTCAATGCATATATATGTAAATAATTGTATAATTAGTAGCCTAACAGTTTACAACTTGAAAAGTAAAAGTGGTAAGTAGAGTTCACATTTTGGCCAGGTGTTCACTTTGTACTATTACCCTTAGAAAAGACCTGAATCTATCTCTTCAACTCTACCAACTATGGGTAAAACAGCAGGGCTTATGCCCCAGATCAACCGCACCATGCTTCAACAAAGTTTTGGCCCATTAAGCTCAATACCTCTCCACATGGTGGGCCCGCAACAGCTGGATGATCTTATGTTGCAACTGGTCTATGTTGTTAGTTGGACACGGCTCGGTACAAATTTCTGGGTAATCCATGCACTGACTTCCACTGCTTTCTCACTATGGGTCTTAGTCGGCTATTGGATACCAGCACACTTGAGGAATCTCTTTAAGGAAGCAGCAGGAAATCCTCTACGGCCAACTTCAAATGGCACCAGGGTGCAGTCATATCCCCTCTCACAGACTTCAGCTACCAGTTCTTCATACAAAAACAGCTTTCTTTCATGAGCTTCTTCAATCCCTTCCTCCCATGCCACCATCAACTTGCCAAGCAACAGATGTTTCTTCTCGCTATCAATCAACACTAGATCTGGCCTCAGTCCAGGCACAATAACCTCCCCTGGCAGTGTAGCATCAACCAACACTGTCCACTTCCTTGAGCCCTCCGACCTGGTCTTCTGTCTTGTGTCAGTCACATCTTGCAGGTCCAACAAGGGTATATTAGCAATTCTTGAAGCTGCTGCCACAACTTCCAGGACCAAGTTATGACCAGAATTGCTCCCTCTCAACTGGACCAAGTCCAGCACATCCCTCCCTTGATGAACTTCTGCCGGCTTTACCATCCCTTCCACTGCTGACATCACATCAGACACTTTCCACTTTCTTCCTGTCTTTATGCCCAACACATATTCCAAGATTACAGCATCTTTAGATTCATACAGCATGGACTGCAATCTTATGTTTGCCACCTTATACTCCTCCAGCAAAGAAGTAACAGGTAAATGAAAGACCCCCACCCCTAGCTGCCATACAAAGCGACTGGTGACAGAATCCTCACAACACTAAACCACTTCTGTACACATTTACTGATTTTCCTCTCAATTATCTCAACTCAAGACAGTGCCACCTCATATATAGTTAGCGGCCACATTAGTCACGGCATCAACCCAAAATGCATACACCAAACTTCAAATTTCCCCAGGAAGCCTGCATTGGTCTATGCTTCGCAAAGCTGTCTGCTTGTTGCTGGATTTCAATCCCACAGTGACAATATGTCACAGGGAAGTTATACCACCTCCCAAGACTCTTCACCCCTTGCTCTTTTATCTGTGATGGAAAACACTTCATTAACGACAGAACCTCACTTCATAGACAGTGACCTGTTCTTTCTTGGTTTGAAGGCCATCTGACCCCACTCCACAAGTCTCTCCAGAACCAACTATGCTACTTTTCTATCATCTTTAATTACTGTTAAATCATCCATAAATGCCCAGACTTTGACCTCATTCTACAGGAAGCAGTACAATGGCTTCAGACCTCTCAGGATCACCTCCATCACAAAAAGTACTGGAGTGATGGCACATCTCATAGCAGTTCCCCTCTACAGCTCCACATGCCTTGTAGTGTACTTCATTGTTGAAAAATACAGCATGAACTGATTGAAATACATACCCAGGCAATCTGAGTCTCTGCAGAATGTAGAAGAACTCCAGTGTCAGCTGCATCATGCTATGAGGAATGGAACTCTACACTATTAGCAAGATCCTGGCAAACACCTTAAAGAATACTTTTCCCCTCAACATTCATGAGAGAGATTGGACAAAACTGTCTAAGAGTCAATGAATTCTCCTTCAGTATACACACACACACACACACACACACACACACACACACACACACACACACACACACACACACACACCATCAGCTCGATACCAACTTCCTAAATCTTCACAAGAAGCCTCCACGGACACCTCTTGTAGACAGCATATGTCACACCATTAGGACCACCCACAGAACACGCTCTTGACTTCCATATAACTCCTTGGACCCCCTTTCAAGTCACCGGAGACTAATCAAAAGCTAATCAAAATCAAAAAGAGGTACCAGGCCTGAATAAACCTGGCATCACCTCCACTGGACCACCCTGATAGCATCAGAGTATGTACTCATAAGGTGTCTCACCAGATACTCCTGCTCAACATTCCACTAGTCTTCTCCCTAAACAACTGCTTCATGAAGTGGAAAGGACTTTCCGTGAACGACTTCCGGGCCCTGGTAGCCTTCTGTCTCTTTTTGGCAAGCCGTTCTGCTCTACCATACTTGCCAATGTGCTTCCTTATGCCTTCCAGGATTGGCTCGATTTCCACTGCCCTCTGCTCATCAGGACTGATTGCTGCTAATGATCTTCAAATCTCTTTCCTCAGTGACTGGATTGTTCTCTGCCACTGACTTTCCTGCACTGGAGCTAAGGACTTAGCTTTCATTTCCTTCAATCCAAACCTAGTGACCCCCATAGGCACTGATCATGCCCCCAAGCTGGCAGACTTTCCTTCCTGAACCGCCTCTGGGTGTATGGATGGCTGCTTATAAGTTTTCATCCATCTTTGACCAGGCCCTATCCACAGAGGAATGTCACTTGATAATTTGGCGACTAGATTCAGCTTCCAAAAAAGGATCCTGTAGGACACTGGTGTTCATCATAGTCATAGGAATTATAAGATATATTTTCAGTCTGCCCAATTTTACTGAAGTAAGTAAATCTTGTATTTTATCAATAGTTCATTGCTTAATTGATTTCCTGTGCTTATTAATTTAAATGATTTTTGTTATCTGCTACGGAGTGATGGTTAACAAGGTAATCTCACTATACTGTTGTTAGTGTAGTTAATTCAAGTATCACCAGGTGCCCCACTACTGGATCTTTGTTTCAGATTTGATGTACTTAGAAATACAAACTTTGTAAATGATTTTACAAAAATTATGCAGAGGTTTCAAATTTATTCTTTTTTGAATCTGCAGTCTTAAAAAAAAAAAAAAAAAAAAAAAAAAGAAGTTTTCCCCCTTTGACTTTTCAAGGCTCCATAACTGCAGGAGCTCCATTGACAATTTCAGTTAGGGTTATTTATGTTCTGTTGCCATAGCAAGATAGGACAACTGCATAATTCAGACACACTATTCTTTGATGACCAGAGTCACTGACATCAGACAGAGAGAATTTATTCAGCAAATGAACTCATCAATATGTTAGGTAGGAATTTATCAGTTATCATAAATAGAGAGATCAAGAGAGACAGTGAGAAGTGTGGATACTGGGAGGGAAAGGGAAGTGAGTGAGAGAGAAAGATACTGAGAAAGTGAGAAGTACTAACAATGAGAGTAAAAAGTAAATATTTGTTTCAATTCAGATTAATTAAATTTAAAATCAGTTTAATTTTCTCAACATTTCAGAAAAATATATTTTTTTTATTTTTGAAAGACTTATTAATAAGGAGAATTATGGTGTGTTGACAGATTAGTCAATATGGACAATTTTACTAATAATCATATTAAATTTATTAGCTTGGAATTAAAAGTAAAATAGAAGCTCCAAGAAAGAATTTATCTTTAAACTTTAGGTATCACTTTTATTTTTACATATGTGACTTTCAAAATCCATAAGATTTATTTTAGTGCATATTAATAATAAATATATAAATAAATAAAAAAAAAAACAAAAAACAAAACAAACTAGAAATCAATTGAATTTTTTTTTACAATTTATTAACCCCTTTCTGGGTTATTTTAAAGCCAAAACATTTTGTACTGTAAGTCCTTTTTTTCTTTTTTTTAAAAAAGTAAAAATGGCATTAACATTTTTTTGAGAATAACAATGATTTTTTTCAGATACAACCCGTTATTTAACCCATAGCTTGGGGAAGGAGATTGATTCATGCCTTTCACCCAAAGGCATTTTCGCATAAGTGAATGTAGTGAACCTGACTGGTATTTGAACTCAACGGATTTCTCATTCCGAGTCAATATCCATTACACAGAGGGGTAAAGGCTTTAGTTTAATTGATAATTTTGCTCAAATAGGGGTGGAATGGAGCTCTACTTAAAATTATTCTATTTTTCTTTAATAGAAGATAAAATTCAGCAAGATTATAAAACTTTTTAGCTTGAATCTATCCCATCAATTATCAAATTTGCTGTTTCTCAGGAATTTATAACCAATTAGATAATTACTAGAAAATTTGATTATTTTCATGTCATAAAAATATTTGTTTAAATAAGTGACAGGTAATAGCAATTAAAATTACTATCAAAACATGTTAGCGTAATTTTTTTGTATCTTTTTTTATCATTTCACCCCAAGCAAGACAATAATACCACTAGGTAACTAGGGTTACAGGGTGTGAAAGAGAATGCAAAGACTTTAGTGAGAAGACAATAATAGAGCAGGATTTAGGAAGACAGATGATGATTGCATTTAAATTTTTGAAGATTGTAGGTGGAAGGGAAGCAATAAATCAGAAGGACGTCCCACAGATGAGAAGTGAGAGAAAAGAAACTGTTACAATGGAAGTGGTGGTTGCATTTATCTAGTTCAACAGTAAAACGGTGATACCAAGTTGCCAATCTAGTAGCATGCTTAAAGTCATATAGTTGAGGCACTAAAGAAAAAAAATCTCAGAACAGTTGCCAGGAAAATAACTGGTGTCTGCTAATTTCAATGTCAATGAAAAAATAAATAAATAAATAAAAGCAAACATTTGTGCAAAATAGTAAACTGTTTGACATTATTAATAAATTAAATTAGTGAAATCTGAAATGACTAAGGAGTGTAAAAATACTAAAAATTCTGTTTATATTACTGCAAGCACCCTAAAATTTAAAATAAGTGGATGAAGTTTTAATAATTTAAATTCCAAATATTTTCAATATTAGTTAATAGAATTTTGCAGTTAAATAATTTTAGGAATGGCAATGTTCCCCATTTCAGTTCATTTTTTATTTTGCAAACTTTTCTAGCAGGTTTTCATTTCTAGTCTTCTTTAAATATGAAAGAAGTGTTTAGTATTCATTTTATTTCAAATAAGGAAATAAATTTCCAAGTGGTGTCTTTAACACTGGATTTAAGAAATGGCTCACAGATGAAATGGTTTCTCTGACCTACATTTCAGTACTGACCACAGTGCAGTTTCAGCTTTAAGTATTTCAATATCTAAAAACAATCCTACTTATGTGACACACTAAATGTTAGCTGATGTCTTTTTCTGTTTTTTTTTTTTTTAACAATATTTTCATAACTCAAAACCCAAAGATTTAATAATCCAATAAGAAGCAACATCAGCTATTTTAACACTTATTTTGGAAGTAAACAATAACGGACTTAAAAGTTACAAACTGGCATTTGGTTAAAGTTGCACATTTGAAGATGTATTATGTGCTCTTTGAAACACCTTACCCCCCCCCCCAAAAAAAAAATTAACCGATATAGAATAGAAGATGATATAAAGCACATTTATATAATAAATTCATTTTCTCCAAAAGTCATAGATAGAACTTTTACCTATTTAATAGCCCTGATTTTACAATATTACATTCATGATTGAAACCATAGTGGTATTCCACTGAATATTTATAAAATAATTTAAAGCTCTTTACCAAATTAGAATTATGCAGGAAGTAACTTCAAGTAGTTGTCTTTTTTTAGCCCCAAAAAATAGAAAGCAATGTTGTCCAAAGAATAGCAACAGCATTTCCTTCTTGACTTAAAATAACAGGAAATGCCAAAAGAATAAAAGAAAACAAAAAGAATCAAATGTTGTATTTATTGATTTAAAAGCAATAATTATTTTTTTTTTTTTAATGAAACAGTCAACCATTTAATTTTGAATAGCATTTTCTTGATTTTTGGGTGCTTTGTCACAACTTAAACTGAAAGCAAGCAAACAGCATAAACAGAAAATAATAAACTCCCAGTAAGACAGATTTGTATCCTTCCTTCAGGGAAGCTTTGAACCTACCAGTTATATGGAATTTCATTCACAATTGTCAAAAAAAAAAAAAAAAAAAAAAAGACATTTTAAAAATATTCAAAAATTAATAATTATATTCCAATATTTATAAAAATACATTTACAAGAGGCAGTATAATTCATTACTCATAATACAGAGCCTAAAACTACCGTAGTGATCAAGTTTCTTTTGATGTTGCTAATAAAAAGACAGGAAATGGATAATAGAGAAGTGTATGCATGTGAGTGGGGAGGCTATTGTTAATAGCTGAATTCTTAATTTCTAATTATAGAAATAATTACCACTTTGAATAAATCAATTTTGTTTTTCATCAGGATAAAACATTGAACTCATTTTACTGCAATTCCAACATGTAAAATTTACAAATAAAAAATTATAGCACATTAATTTAACAGCAAGTGCTATATTGAAGAGATTATGCTCATTGTGAAAGATTTAACGACAAGACTGAATAGTTATATTTCTCGACTTTATTCATAAATGAAAAATAAAGTGTCCAAAAAAAAAAAAAAAATAAAAAACAGTTCTTAAGGCTGTCAATAAATCACCCTATCTTAAAAAAAAAATGATTTTCTGCAATATTTTAAACTAAAAGTAATATTTGTTTCAATTCAGATTAATTGTACTTAAAATCAGTTCAATTTTCTGAACATTTCAGAAAAATTTTTTAATAAAGAGAATTATGTTGTATCGACAGATTCGTCAATATGGACGATTTTACTAATAATCATAAAATTAAAAAATTATTCCAATCAATTTAAAATACAGCAAAGTATTTTGCTTGTTGGAAATATTAAATTTATTAGCTTGGAATTAAAAGTAAAATAGAAGCTCCAAGATAGAATTTATCTTTAAACTTTAGGTATCACTTATTTTTACATATGTGACTTTCAAAATCCTTAAGATTTATTTTAGTGCATATTAATAAAAAAGAAAACATAATTGCACAATCTAAAATTACTTCTTTTTTTTTTTACCCAAACATGTATTCAAATGTCTTTTATAGTAAAAACTAAAAACATAAGTTCTTACAGAGATTTCAAATTGTTAAACTATTTATGCCAAGAGCAGCAATTTAGGCTAAAAGTACAGAAGCAAGGATGATACTCTGAAATATCTGTAGCACTTTATCAAAGCTCACAAGAGTATAGTTATTTATTAAGCTCAGCTTAGTTTGGTATAAGGTCACTAGAATGAGGCAACCAGTAAGGATCGGATTCAAAAGTCAAAACCAGATTATTCATTATAAAGATTAATATCCTTTATGAATACATTTTTTTTTTATTGTGCAAACCTTACAGGTATACATTTTTAAGCAATATTAATTAATTTCATAATGGTAAGAAATATTAGGTTCTTCCAAAATCATGTGAACTTTCAACAAAAAAAAAAAAAAAAAAAAAAAAAAAAATTATATACCCACCGTTTTTAAAAAAAGTTACCAAAATGATTAGATTTCATTGAAATTTTAAGCATTTATTCATCAAGCGAACCATAATGAATTTATTGCTAAGTCTTGCGGGAGTATATACCTTTTAGTTTTCTTTTAACTCGTAGATAATCCATACTAAGTTTTACAATTTTCTAATTTTTACACTTTCATAAAGTTAAATTTCTGAGGGTTAGCATCAGCCATGTTGATGGAAGGAAGAAAGTGGTCTTTAAATTAAATAGTTTCGCTTTGGAGGCGTTACAATTAACAAGCCATACCTTCCTTGTCCCAGTTAACAAAAGATTGTCATTCATTTTTAGATCAACTGCCAATTTGCTTTAAGAAATATATATTTCAATTAAAATCTTTAAAGATGTTTTTAAAACTATTTAAGTTTTTTTTTTTTTACAGATTAACTTTTTAGACTCACTACTATTGTCTTTCAAAGCCAAAATTTAACATTTTGAAATGCGCTTTGAGTTTTTTTTTTTAAGTTCTTTTTTTAGTCCGTGGAGGTACAATAATGTTATTAATTAAAATATGAGATCATAACGTAACTTGTAACAATTCAAACTTCCTGCTTCATTGGTCCTTCAACAGTTGATTTACAATAAAATTAAACCGAGGTGATGAATTTTTTTTTTCCACAAATTCATTTTCTTTAAACATGAATTTGTGGGGAAAAATGAAGGGATACATTCACTTCGATTATTATTGGGAAATAAAGATTTCTAATATGCTAGAAAGAAATAGTAAAAAAAAAATAAAAGCTAAAAATATTTGTCTACAAAATAGTGATCGCGTACACAACTATTAGGTTGGTGCAAAAATAATGACGTAATAATGTCGTTTTTGACGTATTTTTAACGTCAAAAAACATTATTTTTGCACCAACCTAACACAACGTCTTGTAGGTTTGACTCAGACATATCCATTTTTCACACTTTTTAGTAAAATCATTTTTAGCGACTAAATGACAAAATTAAACGCGCATTGTCCTACACTCACACAGACAATAATAGAGAAACAGTAAACACTCAAGTTAAAAGTTAAATAATTTTAAAATAAATAAAACCAGAAAACAAAAACTGCAGGTTGAAACCAAACTGAAGAAAGGGTTTTTAAAGCACAAAAACTTGAACGTTAAGCAGAAGCTAGCAATAATTATTAGCAAATTATTTAATTTAATTTGCTATTCATAAACAGTAAAAACTTTAAAAAGAAACTAAAACACAAATGCCCAGACGTTGTCTCCTTCAGTTTAGAAGTGAACAAGTATTAATTTCATAATATTACAAATTGTTTGTTAGAAATATATTACACGACAGTCAACACAAGAACCCTGAATTGGTGAATTCTGATGTCAGCTCAGAAAATGCAGGAGTTCGCGG
This sequence comes from Acanthosepion lycidas, assembly GCA_963932145.1. Taxonomy (NCBI): domain Eukaryota; kingdom Metazoa; phylum Mollusca; class Cephalopoda; order Sepiida; family Sepiidae; genus Acanthosepion; species Acanthosepion lycidas. The sequence goes on along the minus strand of OZ010582.1, from coordinate 35,233,640 downwards.
GATGAAGGAAAAGTTTGAAAACCCAGCATTGTTTAAAAAAAAAAAAAAAAGAAATTGAGAGTAAAAAAGACGACAAAGAGAACTCCTGCTCTTGCAGACACTCAACAAATGATTAAATTTTCGTCATTTAAAACTAAAAGTTAACATGAGTCTGAACTGAAATAAATTTGTATGCGTGTATTATTCTCTAGAGAGAAGTTAAGTATTTTTATTCAATAGTCTTGTCTGCATCGATATTCTTCTTGCTTGACTGACAGTTTTTTTTTTTTTTGCAGAATTTTCTATACATGCACACGTGACAATTATTACACCGGTTGACGTAAACTAGGTAATAATCGTAAATCCTATTCACATTCAGTAATCGAAACATTTTAAATATCAGAATAATAAAATTTACCCATACGGTTTATCTTAAAAACGCAGTGGTACAGTACACCAATATTTATGAAATTGAAAGTCAACAAACAAGTCAGTCGACGATCCATTTTTTTATTTTTTTTATTTTCCATCATCACTTTTTTTTTTTTACACTTAGTTCTGAAATCATATGTATGTATGGTAGCAGAGAAATACTACAAACTCCAACAATTTTTAAAATCTTTGTTCAGTGAACAATGTTATTGTTCACATAGCAATATTTCTCTAATTCATCCTCACAAAGAAAAAGGTAAAGGCTTTCAGAAAGTTTTTTTTTCGATTATTCCCAACGTTACAATAATTCCAATATAGTTAATGAATCAACTGCAATCTGGTGGAAATAAAAATAAACAATTAAAGAAGACAGAAAGCTAGCTAACAAGCTTTTGTTTTTGTCGCTGTACTAGAGCTCCAGTATCAAAAGGGGTACTTAATGTCGTTAAAAGAAAAAAAAAAAAAAAAAAAAAACTGTTTATTTACAGAAATGGTCTCACTTAAAAGTAAAAACTTACTTTCTCCGGAAAATATCGATCATTTAAAAAAAAAAAAAAATAAAAATAAAAAAAAAAAATGCTTTTGTTATTTAAAATTAAATTTCCACTTTCTCGCATGGAATCTAATTCCTTACGTTTTTTTTTCTTTTTCAATCTACCACTGACCTGAAAACCTAATAAATCAAATTTCGTTTAAAAAAATAAAAATAAATTTAAAAAAAAATAAAAAGTTGTGGGTGATCCACCCAAAATTATTGAAGAGACAATATATATATTTTTTATTTTAGAAGTAAAATAAATACAAAATGTTAAATATATATCACAAAAACCAAATTTTGGGTGTTGGTATTTAATTTTAATGAGCTCGATTTTCTGAAAGTTACGAAAAACTAAAAAATTGATATGTGAAGAAGAGCTAAAGAAGTATTTTCCTCCTTTACAACATAACATTTTCACTTCAAGGTTCATTTATATGCGTAAAAAAAAAAAAAAAAAAAAAAAAAAAAAAAAAAAAAAAAAAAAAGTTTAAAATCTGAAAAATATTATTAACGAGAAAAAAAAAAAAAAAAAAAGATTCATGAGGAGTGACGCGAGAAATAAGGATGGCAGAATCGCAACATATGTTGATGATCAAACAGCAAACTCAACCTAATCAACACCTTGTGTACTTGTAAAAACGATTAAAATTAGTTTGAAAAAGTTATTCAATATATCTATAACATTTACCAGAATGTTAAAAAAAAATAGTTCTTTTTTTTTTCTCGTCTATGCTGCCATGGCTAAAAAAAATCTAATGAATGTTTAATGTTTTTTAGTGAGTCAGCATTTAAATATTTATTTTGAGTGCAATCGGAAAAAAAAGCTATCCAAATATTCAATTGCATACGATTTTTTCTAAAAATATCGAGGTATCTGTTTTAAAACCTAAGACTGTTTTATTCTTTTATTGCCGCGGTAAATAAATCGGTGAAGTTATTGCAACAAGATGTTGACTGGTGAGATGAGGCAAGCCTAAATTTGTCAATTTTGTTTTACTACTTACTTAACTTGGGGTGGACAATTAATTACAATATGTGGACATTTTCTCTGCTTAATTTCACACCATAGATAGCAGCCCTGGTCCGTTGTTACTGATTCTTGGTTTTTGTTATTGATTGATTTTTTAAAAGTGTTCCTTACCTTTAGTTTTTATTTTAGAGATTTTTTTTTTAGCATATTATTTTGTATTTTGCATGAGATTCAAAAATCACTTCCAAGCTGAAGTGTAAATCAACAGCAAGAATAATTTTTAAACATTAAAAAAGTAAATGAAAGAATTATTTGAACATTTATTTTCACATACATTCAAATTTCACGATCGATAATTATCTATTATTAAAAATTAATTACCCGTTGAGAGTAGACAAACTAAACATAGGGGTGAGTAAACAAAAAGTCAACATTCATTTTTACTTTTAATATCATCAGTGATTGGAGAAATCGAGGCCATGGTTATTTATAGGCAAACAAAAATGTATTTTTAATTTTATTTGTTTAATTTTTTTAAAAAAAACTAAAGTCTTACATAAAGTGATTTATTGTAACATTATTAAATTAGTTAGTTAGTTACAACAAAGCACTTTTACGTAAAAAGACTATATAGTGTTTCTGTTTACTGTTGTTAATCATAACACTAAATTTAGTGGCTAAAACGTTTTAAAGCCGATTAGAACGAAAATAATTTAATTTTAATATCAGCTATATAAACAAACATTTAAACGTGCTTAAGCTGCTTTAAAAATATATAATTTCATTGATTTAAAAGAAAAAAATCCTAGAGAGAGAAAGCTATATGTTGGTTAATGTTGTTGTTGAATGTTGATTAAATTATGATTCATTCCTAAAAATAAACTCACTCAGCTGTCTTTTTTAGAGAACGTGGAAAAAACAAGATTATTTGCTTTTAAATGTTTTAAAAACGTTTTCAATAATTGTACATCTATTTCTAAAAAAAATAAATAAAAATAGTAAACAAAAAGAAACGATCAATTTATCGATCAACACGTTTTAATTTCTTTGACTCTCTGTCTAAATGTCAATATTTTTTTTTCATTTCTTCCAGGCATAAATCATTTATAAACATACAAAAAACAAAAAAAAAAATTTTTTTTCTCAATCCGTTAAAAAAATTCAAATCTTTTACAATACAATAGACAACTGATAGAAATAATAATTATTTGAACATTGCTGTCATAAACAACCAAAAACCTAAATGAACGTATTCTTTTCATCGGAACGAGAAATGGCAAAGTGATATATATTTTCTGATCTTTTGAGAGCAAAAGTAGACATACACAGAAGAAATAGATAACAATGAAAATAGTGGAATCCTCGTTCCTTTGTTGTTCTTATAGTGCTTTGTTGTGAGTTAGATTTGAAATAACTGATAAGAACTGATACCAATAATGTAACTTATATAAGATAGAATTTTTTTAAAAAGCTTTGAAAGAACGATGGCGACTATAAACAAACAAACGGTACTTACGAGCAATCTTGATTAAAATTCACGAATAACAAGTCACAGAGTTGGTCTCCGCTATGCGTTGCTAGATTCATTAGGCCAGTGATGCCGTTGGCCACCGTACTAACGTAATCCGTGGTGACAGTCAGGAATGAAAGAATGATACATAAACTAACGAAGCATCTTTATCCGAACTTATATCTATTACAAAGACATCGTCATCGCTGTGTCGAGAATAACCAGTTCGTAGAACAAGGTACCTTAGAAACGCACTCTCCGATTTGTCAATTTAATACCACGTGGTCAGAAAAAAGCAGCCAATCAGAATTTCTGATATACTTCTGTTTTCAGGGTTAGAATTATAAGCGCGGGAAATTTAAAACAAATAACCTCTACAATTTTTGTGACTATAACGAAATTTATTTCTTGAAAAAAAATATGATTTTGTTTCAAACAATTAATTACTTCTAGACATTATTAGCAGTGTCTGTGAGTGACAAAAGCAACACAAATTGTAATTATTTTAAAAATTGTATTCAAATTATAGATAATAAACCAGGTTGATAAGGTTTTTTGTGTATATTTCCTGAGCACATGTATGTTTTATTTATTTTATTTTCTGTAATGATATTACCCATGCATAAAAAAGAATATAGTAATTTTATTTTTAAAAATTTCGCAGCTGATGACTTTTTAAAAACAACAGTTTGTCAACTCCTTCTCACTCTTCCTAATAATTAGTGTGAATCACTGGGAATTAGGAAGAAGTTGAAAGAAAATAATAAGGAGGAGGAGATATTTATCAGTTGCTACAAAAAGGTATCAGAACTGGTCACATAAAAGAAAAAAATCCTAAAGACAAAAATAGTCAATTATCAGTCTCTTTATAATTTGAAACAACAAAATTTTGAAATGAATCAAGCACTTGATTATTTAAGCCTTAGGAGTTGAAATGATTGGCAATTCCACAAATGGGGTGGAGGAAAAAAATAAAGAGAGGCCTTTAGTTAAAGCTTTATTCAATCAAGATAATTCACTGGCTTCTGTTTATCAAACACAAAACCATTTTTAACAATATGGAATATAACATTCTACCACACAGTGGTACGGATGAAAAGGTATATCATTGCATGGGGGAAGTGAAGTGAGCAAAATAATGATTTCATTAACATATACATTTAGTAATTGACAGTCTTTGTAAATAAGAAAAATTAAACTTAGATTTAATAATTGTCATGTTCTGATTGGTACAAAATAAGTTGTGGAAAATAGTATAGTATCTGCTTATGATTCTTTTAAAGAATGAGAGAGAGAGAGAGAGTTATAGCATAAAGGAAGGGGGTGCATAAAAAATCCCAGTGTTACTATTGTATTATATTTGACCTTTGAGTCATTAAAGAGCAATGGTTTCTTTAGAAGATTCTTCTGTTTTCTTATCAATTTTTTATACACTTTTATCTCTATGTAAATCAAGAGTACTTATTAAAAGTGATAAGTTTAACAATCCATCATATTTTCATTTTATCTCATACCTTAGATATGGGTGCCACAAGATAAAAGTCAGGGAAGAGGGCATAAGCTATAAACAAGATGCTAAAAGTGGGGGACAAAGTCAAATGTTAAGTTTTAAAGAATCTTGATATGTTTTATCTGATCTTTTCATAAAGTATATATATATATATTTTAAATGTATTATCTTACTGTAAATCTTTTTTTTAAGTTTGATTTTAAATACACATTTGTTTTTATGTTAATTTGTAGTTATTTCCTGAAATAAGATCTAAAGACTTTTCCCACATTTAAGACTTATATAGCCATTTCAGAAAAATGTTATGAAAAACAAGATTAATTTTTGAAAATTTATTTTGAAAATTAATGGCAGTAATGATTTTAAACAAATGATACACCTAACCCTATAAACATACCCAAAATTTATTTTCTACCCAGTAACAGACAGTATTACAAGCATGTCAAAAAGATTTCATAATACAACACAGTTTAAATCAAAGTATCTAGTGGTTAGAAATTAACATTGCCATGTGAAATATTTGATCAATCAGTGAAAAGTAAAACCCTATTTTCTTTGAGCATACTTTTGAGAAAAATTTCTTATAAAACCCACAGATTTCAATTTTCAACAAGTAGAGTTACAGCTGTCTTCAAGCCATAAAAAGATGTGGTGAAACAGTTTTCTTCCCTCCAACTGAAAGAAACATGTCAAAATGAATCATCAAATGAATCAACATCAACAACAGAGACGGTCAGTGAATCTCTGTTAATGATGAGTCTTTTGTCAACCACAGCCTTTTTCTATGGATCAAATACCCAAACTCAACTAAAGGCTATTTTTAATAATTTTTGGCTCTTTTTGAACATATTTTTATAAATGCAAATGATTTATTTAACAGGCATACTCATGTTTGCTTTATTTTTATTTTATTATTGTTTGGAATTCAGATGTTTGGATATTTAATATAGAAAACCTGGATGACTGAATTTTCTACAGGTTCATCAGTATTGTCATTGATTTAGGCCAAGAAGACAGTTCTTTGTTCAGTTTTCAGTTCCAACAAAAAAATGAGAAAGCTGAAGACCCCACTCCCAGCCTCATAGAGTGCCATGGACACACCTCTGTTGCTTTGTTACAATCATACTATTTCCTATCTTTCACTAATACTATTTATTTTCTCATTTGTACTTTAATTCATATGTCTTTGTAGAAATATTTTGCTCCCTTTTATTTACTGAATAAATCACTTGCCAGTCAATATTATGAAGGAATAACACTTTTTTTAATTAACATGACAAAACACAAATTAGTCAAAAATTTAAGCTTAGAGTGAGGTTTATATTTTTTTAATACAACTTACACCTTAATATAATAGAAATAAGAATGGCTGAAAGAAAATAACAAACATGTATTGTTCTCAAATAAATTTTTTATACTGCTGTGTCATACAAGAAATTATATATTATATACAGGGTGTCCCAAAAGTCACACTGCAATTGAAATAAAATGTACACTTGTGAAATAGCAATCAGAAGAAATTTACATGATATTATGGTGATCACTTACATGTGTCACACCTCCACTTTCTTTAATGTCATTGGTTCATAAATATATGATACTTATTGTATGACAATTTAACCATCGCAAGTAATTCGAATTTTTCTCTAAAATCACAGATTGGTCCATTTCCTGACCAATCGCGTATCTTAGTATCTTTTCTATATTTTTAGCGCCAACCTCTCTGGAGCCTATCCGTAGATATATAAATCCTCTTGCTGTTAGCCAACAGCCAGTAGCAGTTCAATTCTTGGAAAATAAGGCACGGCGCTATATTAACATTTTAATTCTTAAGTATTACTCATTCGAGTAATCATACGAATTCTTATTGATATCACTCATGAACATTACATCTTTCTACACTGATAAAACACTGTGGAACTATTCTTTATTTAGCTAAGGTCTTAATTGAACTTTGTAGTTACATAACATTCAATATTGTACTCAACATTAATTAGCTAAACTTTCTTTATACTTATTGTTGAAATTTGTAAACCATTGTTAATACAATATTTTATTAATGTTCACTGAGCTTGATTATTTTTCTCTCGTGTTTATTGCGCATTATTCATGTGGGGTGTTGTTTTACAAGAACACAGCTTTCCTTCTTGATTATATTCACGGTGACCCTAGCCAACAATACTTACAGCACCACTACAATATCATCTTCCATAATTAACCAATAAAATTTTCTAATAATATATTTTCAAATACGAAAACATTATTTCATTTGGTAAATAAATATAAAATTCACAAAGTTTTCCAATGGTAGTGTGACTTTTGGGACACCCTGTATATACCTGTCACTATTAGTCACGCACAGAGAAATTATAACAAAAATATAACAAGCAGTGTGACAGTAAAAATTTAGAGTCTTGTAATATGCCCTGAAGGGAAAATGATCAGGCTGGTGGTGTAATCTATGTTCCTGGTAGGACCATGTGGTTTCCTCTATTTGAGCTTGTGATGACATCTATCATTTTAGCATTTTAACAACTGGTGTTTGCCACCCCATGAACTAATGTCATGTGACCCTCATCGTTCATCGTATCTAAAGGGAGATAATTGCTCTTTGCATCCCTACACAAAAATTTAACTGAAATTTTTCAATTTTATTTTTTATTTTTTTACAATGATGTTCACCCTGTCTAAGTCCTATGAGCCGGTAGAGTGTCATAGTGTAAGAGGTTTCACCCCAAGTAAAGTAATAATGCCACTAAAATGCAAGGAGTCACTGGAAATGAAATATAAGCAAAAGATTTTAGAAGGAACTAGAATTGCAACCCTAAACAGGAAACAAGGGATAAACCTTTTTGGAAGAGTGTGAACAGGACAGTAGGTGAACCTATTTACTATTAAACATGAAATAATATTCAAACTTGAGAATTTCCTGGTATGTAGAATAACAGCTCCTGCACACAAATACAAAATGAAAATTGATGAAATTAAAGAACTGATAAAAGACAATGAGAAATAAATTAATAATAATTTTGTTTGTGAATGATTGTATATAATTATGAATTCATTATTCCTAAAGAAATTTTGTAGATCCTAAAGTTTCATATGTACATATAGAAAATACTGAGAATTGCTTGCTCTGTCTAAACAGGTTTTTAAAAGAAAAAGGCACATACAGAACTCCTCATCAATGGGAGTATATTTGTGAATATTTATTCAGTAAAGAATTTGAAAATAGATTTGCTGCCAGTTAAAATGATCAGTGTACCCATTTTAATCTTTTACTTTCTGTGTGTCTGAGTATGTGTGTGTGCGGGAGGGATGGCATCAATATGCATTTTTACCAATTTCCTGGTTCTAAAAAATTAATCATGCAATTCAAATTTGTGTGACTGCATATAATTAAACAAATATTCATCCTATTTTTCTAGAATAATTTGTTTGTTTCTTGGCAATCAAAATAATGTTAAAATATAGTGTAAGAGGCCAGTTACTTTGTGTGACCTCTCAAATGTATATTTATGCAAAATACCACAAAATATAAAACAATAAGAAGGCACACAAGACAGTTTTATAACAAGAATATTCATATTTATGTATGTCAATGATATACAAGCATAATTAATAGGAGTTACTTCCCTTTGACTGGAATTAAAGTCTTTATTAAGGAAATATTTTTTTTTTTAATATTTTTTTTTTATTTTTGCTGCTCACAATGTTAACTGTGAGAGAATTGAAAGAATTCTGGAAAGCTGAAAATATGTTGATAAACTTTTAGCTTCAGAAAAGCTGAAAGAGTGAATGTTCTGTAATGTTTAATTAGTTTCCATTTCTTGTAGTTGAATATTCGTAGTATGTTGATGCTTGTAATGTTCTGTAATGTTCGTAATGTTTGTAATTAAGTGTGTGTGTGTGTGTGTGATATTTTCATAGTGTTTGCCCACATAGGGGTTGAAATGGGATTTCTTAAACAGCTACATTTTAGTAAGCAAGTGAAATCAAAAAGAGAGAAAGCACAAGCTTGTGTCTGGTATTTATAATCAATGTAATCACGTGATCGGCTCTGGAAAGCATTTCTGATTTTTGGCAGAAAAATGGTTTTGAATAACACATCGGTGTTGTACACACATAAGCAAGAACATAATGGGAGTCTCAAGATAGAAAATTAAATAGATTCATTTAAAAACCTTCCTTTCGATAAAGCAAGTTTAATTTAATTTAGTTCACCACAGTCAGGTGTAAATTATAAAAAAAAAATTTTAGAATTTGTAAAACGAAAATTGATAAATAAAATAAAAAAGTATTTCCTAAGAGAAAAAAATAAAAGGTGCCATTTTGGAGAAGATATCGAAGATATTTCAAACAATGATAATTTATATACGTATAATTGTGATACCAGTTTTCAAAGACAAACAAGAAGTCATATTACATGCAATTCAACTTAGATGATAAAATGAGTATTACTAGTTAAAATACTTCTGATATAGATAATAAAAAAAATTCAAAGAATTTTTAGGAAGATAACTTGGGAAAAATATGTTTTGATTTTATTGTATTTTTGTTTCATTTACTATTAGAAATTCTACAGAAATTGCTCCATAACTTGAACAGGAACTATTGTTTGAAGATTCAAAATTTAATCATTAAAATAAGTAGTATGTAAAGATTTCCAAGGTGTGGGAAAAATCCACAGAAAAAGAGAATCATTACAAATGGCAGGTTTCAGGAAAACTAATAGTAATATTAACCATTTCCTTATAAGGAAACATTTGGCATACACTGACTGAACAGTTAGTGCTACTATCAGTTGAAAATCATGAAAATCTTTCTAATAATTTTTCAGGAAAACTAGTTTTTCAAGTTCACTGTGATTGCTCTTTCTAACATTAATAAGAGCTTCCTTCCTAGCCTTTTGTTTGAAGTAGTGTGGAATGTCTACATCTTGATTATTTTCTTTGAGTTACATGTGCTATCCATTTTAGTTGTTGCTGCTGTTGAAAGTCCTCAAGTAATGTAGTTTCTGTTATTTGGTACAGTTTCTTGTTTGTGATTCTGTAGCACCAGTCCACAAAGTCCAAAGAATTATGGTTCTCTCTAACAACTACTGGAAAAATAGCTGAGTGGATTAAAGTTCGTAAATTTGGTGATGGAGCAATTGTGAGTTCAATCCCTGGGCAGGGCAATGTGTACTTAGAGTCAGTGGAAGTAAGTACTAAGAATAAGAACTAGATGAGATATCCCTAGATATGGGTAGTAAAACAAGAACGGTCCAATTAAATAAAGTGTTTAGTCTGGAATTCCCTGTAGATAACCTGAATTGATGAAAGCCATAGAGCACAATGACCAAAACATTGTGATAATGACAAAGATAAGGACAATAGTCTGCAGGTAAGTAAGACATTTTTTATTGATCTGAGAAAGTGGTTGTATACAGTGAACAGTTTAGATATTTCTGAGCGCTGCTAAAAGTAAAAACTAAAAGTAAATGAGAAAATTGAATATAGAGCAGAAAACAGATGAAGAGGTTTTGAGAAGAGAATTTTTCAATGGATCATTATTGGTTTGAGTATAATTAAAAAATTTTCAAATTTGTATCTCCTGAAAACAAATAAATATGAAACTTTAGAACAGGTCAAAGTCGGTCAACTCAAAAATGTTAGCTTGTCTTCAAAAATCTATGCAAAAATATTTCTTTAACCAAAGAAGGAAGTAAAGTGTCGAGAGACCAAAACACATCAACGACTCAAATTACATGTTACCTTTTATAAGGCAATATATTTGTTCTTCTTTTTTTCTTATAAATTGTAAGTTCTCTAGCTTTGGTTGGCAACCAGACTATTAGCAGGGCAATTTTAAATTCCAAACCAGTCAGGTATGGCACTAGCAACTTCACATTATTAACTAGCTAAAGAAACCAGCATTTACTAACCCCTGAACATTGCTGATTTATTTAAGATCGAATGATCTGTTATGACATCTCTAATTTCTATTTAGTTACTTTATATTTATTTTCAATTTTTCAAGTTAAACTGTTCATCTACATTGCATATGATCCATTATTGTACATAATTAGGTTACAACCGCATAAAATGTGTATTTTATGAATACAACCTTTTTGTATCCTTAAAGAGGTTACAAACAGACAAAGGTGGTACTCAAGTAAAGGAAGAGCAAGAAACGTGTAGATGAAGGAAAGATTTATTGTAAAAGACAGAAAATTGGGTGGCAGGCTAGTAATTCCCAAAGGAAGCCCCCAGGTATATCCTGTGCTCACTATATATAGCTACTGGTATAGTCAGTCCACAAAGGTGATACGGAATGTGGGACATCCCATTACAACAAACCTTATGAAAATTGAGATATTGTAAACTTGGAGGCTCCATGCCACAGATTCAGTGGGGGCCCAGAGAACCCTTGCACCAGCCATGGGTAGGTAGATATGGAAATAGTTCACACCATGGGGAGTAAATAAAAGTTACTAAAGAACTGTTGAAGTTAATTTTAATTATTTTAATCACTAATGCTGTCAGTTTGTTCTTTTTAAAGTTACAAGGGATAAATGTGTACCTGTTAGAAATATTTCAGTTTCTATTGTGTAAATTTTTAAAAAGTCCCTTGTATTGTAGAAATGTCTTCCTTTGTGTCCCTCCACTAATGTGTGTGTGTGTATATAACATTTGGAAAACTTCAATTTGAAAGGTCTTGCTTTAGAGTTATCAGAAAAAGCATCTATTCTATGAATAAAATTTTATTTCCAATAAAATGTTTTTCTGATGAATGCCAGTTCATTCTAGAAACATGTCAAATTGATGTTTTCGAAATTGTCATACAAGAAACGTGATTGAAAGTAAGTAATAATTGTATATTTTTTCATAATTGTACATGTTAATTTGACATTTATTCTTTTCAAATGATGTTGATCATAATTGGAAAAGATAATTGCTTTTAAATTTTATTTTAGAATTACTTTTTTTTCTTTACTTTAAAATTAACTAATGAACAAAGTTTAGCCATGTAAAGAAAAATATTAGGTTGGTGCAGAAATAATGACGTAATAATGTCGTTTTTTGACATTAAAAAATACGTCAAAAAACGACATTATTACGTCATTATTTTTGCACCAACCTAATAGATCCATAAAAGTGAATATTTATTAGACAGATCACAATTACATTTAAACAATTATAAATACATTATATGAAGAGATGACAAAATTTGAGTGTTTCTTTCAGCAATTCTAGTTAACAGGTAACTCTATCATAGCATTGAAGATTAACATCATAAAAGGCCAATCAGTTAATTTTAGAGTTATTCTGCTCAATGCAAAATGTCATAAGTTAATTAGGACTGAAATTCACATAGTGAACATAAAGTGATTTAAACATTACTATTCTTTTTTTTCTTTTTTTTTTTAAACTTCCTATGCTAAGATCTGGTAGAATCTGTCACTGATTCCAATCATGTGAGTTGTTAATGGATCATTTGGCAATGGTCCTCAGGGATAAGGAGACAGATTTTTTTTTCCCACATTTTCTGGCATTTTGCTATCAATTGCTTGCCATGAACCTTGACCTGACATTTAACAAGCTTTGAAATGCATAGCAGTCAAAAACTGGTATTCAATCTAAAGAATATTCATTAAAAGGAAGCATTTCATTTGGATGCAGGAATGATGTTCAAATTGCTCAGCCATTGTAAAGATTACAGAGCCATTCCAATATTGTTGCAAAAATTTCACATAATTGAACATCACTAGATAGCATGAAGGCTATTGGCAGGCTGACTCAGTAAGTTAGACACCAATGAACATTCACTACATCAGTCAGTCAGTTATGTGCCAGGCATGATACACACACAGGCAATCATGTATCTTTCGATACATGACTTACGATGCAGATTTTTTCCTGCAGTAGGTTGCCATGTCTTTCTGCAGTAGACAAATTACCATCCAAAGCTAAATAACCCGGTCTGTCCTGCTATTTGCCCATAACTGGGGAGAGAAGAAGAGGATTCATACCTTTCCCAAGGGTATTAGCACATAAGTGAATGTCATGGATTCAACTGGAATTCGAACTCGGCTCTTTGATTCCTCAATCCGAGCCACTATCCATTACTCCATCATACACATTTATTGAGTAGTTCAATTACACTATGTACAATCTAATTCCAGTACCATCTCATATTTTATATGTATACATTTCAAACTAGTCACAACACATTACATTGCATCTAGATATGGTTCTGTTGTTATGTAGTAGGACGTCATAGAACCACATCATGAATTTACGACCTGCGTCTGCTATTCCATGACCGTTATTATCACATAGCAATCTTCTATGTCAACATAACAGAATATCATCTTTGATGGTGAATATCTGTTTAAATGTTTGTATAATCACTCTGAATATGTGAGCCAAAAGCTTAGATCAAGGAACAGCTTAATAAAATAAACCAAATATTGGACAATTTTTGTCTTTATTTTCACCTGAAATTAAAGCAAATATACAGAGTTTAGAATGGCTGAGGATCAAATATATTAGACATTCATTGTCTGTTATATCTAACAATATATATATATACACACACACACAAAGAAAAAAGCCACTCCATATAAAATCATTTATCATTTATGAAATATCTCTTGGCATCATCTTATATTTAGATAAAATTTCAGTGATAATGTTTTCTACTGTAAGAACTAAATCCTGAAAATTTCATTTTGATTGAACAAATGATTCAGAAGTTAGGACAATTTCTTTAAATATCCATGTTGCAAACCACAAGCATAATGAAATAATGTACTATAAATGCTTTCGACATTTAAGATATCAAACTGAAATGTGCTGGTGGGGTTTTCTATCCAAATAAGTCTTCTGACTTCGTTTTACCTCTATTCTAAGTAGTTTTGAAATTATCAATATTGCATATATATAGCTTTTTTTTTTCTTCTTTTTTGTTTTTCTGTGTGGTTGCTGATTTTATAGCCAGCCATAAAAAAGCTAGGTCATCATAAGTTTGCTTTATTTCCATTTAATGTATTCATTCCTTTGTAGTTAGCACATTTTGTGTCACTGTGGTCACCACTCCCCACCAATTCATAATTATGATTCATAGTGACATTCAATGCAGAATACTACAAAGACTTATCAGTTCCTTTTGCACCAAGAATGTTGAAATTACCTTATCCCTCCTTTGATAAGTTAAAGAAGCAAGACCTACAAAGCAGCAAGTGGTTTGAATTCATAGTTTTTCTTCTAGACTGGTGATCGTATACAAAGGCTGTGCACTGCCAAGACTACACGGCCTCCCATCTTGGCCATACTAACAAGATTCAAAGGAATACAGGGCATTATATTTGGGAAGGCTTAGCTGCAGGAGCTTCCAGAAAGTTGTCAGCATTGGGCTTCACTTTGAATTTTCTGGCTGGATTTACTTCCATAGCCTTTTCTATGCTTTGAATATGACCACAAAATGGACTGCCTTCCTGGGGTGGTGTGCTTCATCTACCCAAAACAACCGGTTATGAGGCACAGTTTTCCGCCTTTGCCCATTCTCCCATAATCAAATGGCTCTGACAAAAAAGAGCACATGAGAATCTCCACGGAATGACATCCGATATTTTCACTACATTGAAACATATTACAGAATGTACCACTGTCTAAAGCCCAGAGACATATTGTGCATTGAATGTTACTAGATTACTATTGCCCAAAGATGTTGAAAGAAATTTTTTTTTTATCAGAATATCTATTATCCCCTAGCATGCACAGGTCAAAATTTGCATTGTCTTTCAGGATATTGCTTTTTGTTCTTTCATTTCTTTAAACTAAATTTTACTAAATACAAGGCTTGAGAGTCACTCAAGAAAGAGTTACAGTTGAAATGAATGAGGCATACAAATAGAAGAGAATGTGGTAGAATATAGAGATTATGAAGATAAGACTGAATGACTGCTTGAAAAAGTCAAGATTAAAATGTTCATGGAAGCACCCATGTAAGAGTCTGTTACACTCATCTCACTAGCATTTAGACTTTGAATTTCTCAATTGTTCAATGACTCACTCAAATAGATTTCCCTACTTGTTTCACTAGTAATTCTGATGGACACACCTTTACTCAATCCATTCTTTACCACTTCTTGGGACTCTTTTTGCATGGTAGTGTCTCTAGATTGTGCTTTCTGCTCATCTATTAAGCAAGAACACCCTCCCTATTTACCAGACATCTTTTTGTTACCAATTCACTGATAGGGACTTATTTCATGATTTTCTTCACAACACCCCTTGGAGTTAAATTTTTAATCTTTCTGTTGAAAATTGTGCCATCAAAGTTTCTTCTTTAACAAGTGAAACCACAATCTTCTTGGTTCACAGGAATCACTTCTGGCTATACTAACTTTACAGTTCAGATCATAACAGACTCCTCTTTGTATCTGCTAGTAATGAAGTTATTGGTCATCAATAGAATAAAACACTATATAGTCTACTTTGGTTCTTGAGATTACTGGCTACTGTAAGAGTGTGTGGAACAAGGGTAAATTCTGAATCCCTCTGCTCTTCAGTCAGTATGAAGTATTGATATCTATTGCTTATAAAGCAGAATGCCCTTTTTTTTCATTTTGTTTTTTAAATCATTTCACTTCAGGCAAGGGAATGAAGCCACTAGGATGCAAGAGATTACTGAATATTGCAGAATATGAGAAAAACTAGTATTAAGGAGAGAGGACAATAAGAGAACAAAAATTTAGAAAACCATTGACATTGATCTTCAAAAGTTTAAATGCAAAGTTGACTGGAAAGCATGGAGCCAGAAGAGAGTTCCACAAATGAGAAGAAACTGTTGGCATAGAAAGTACAATTACATCTAGCCGTTTCAACTGTAAAATGATGAGACCTTGCTGCCAATCTAGTATTGCACTTAAATTCATAAAGTCTAGGTACTATAGTGGAAAATTCATCAGGACAATTACATTAAAGTATTTATAGAAAAAACACAGGGAAGCTATGTTATGTTGGCGAGAAAGGGAATGAAGTTGAGATGCCAGGTCAGGACCAATAACTTTGCTTAGAAATACTTTTCCAACTCCAGTCTCAACTCTTTAGGAGTATCTTTGCGTGATCCCCCCCACCCTTAGAACAGATATGCACATAACTTTATCTATGGTTTCTGCTATCATCTACAAACTAGATCCTCACAAGGTATGCAAACCTGATGGTATCTCTGCAATGGTCCAAAGGAAATTTAATCCTGAAATGTTCTCTCCAAACTACAACAAATGCCTTGCTGCTTCTTGTTTTCCACCTTGTTGGATATTCTCTTCTATAGTTCCTGTCCTTAAGAACTCCGAATATTCTGATCCTTTGAATTACCATCCTATTAGTCTTTTACCTCTTTTTGGCAAAGCACTAGAGACTGCAGTAAACTCTGAAATGTTTAAGCATCTCATTGTACAGCCTCCTTTCAGATAGACAATATGGCTGCTCTTTCTCTAGGTCAACTGCAAATGTGTTAATTATTACTAAATTTGTCTTTAGCATTCTGCTACCACTTGCTTTCAACTGCAAATTTTTAACACCAAAGTGGATCAGAGAACCTTGATATTTCTCTGACTCCTGATTGGTCAATTAATGCCAATATAGTTTCCACTATGTCTGCATGGTTAAAACTAATTTACCACCCAAAATCTGTCTGTGTGTTTTGAGCCTATCATGTGACATACAACAAATATTTAGCGACATCTTCAACTCTTTCTCTCAGAACCACAACAATGTAGTTCAATGAAGAGCCTGCGTTTGTTCCTTATGGGAAGACGTTATGACACACGTGCATACACATGTATGTATGAACATTACACATCTCATTCACTCAACTATAAGAACACAGAAAACTTCTAACAGTGAGCTTCACGGTATCAAACAATTTGACAAACAAATTCACACCATTCAAATTTTTGAAATTTCTATGTTAGATTCCCTAACATAATCCCAAACTTCAAATTCACTCCCTCACTAACAAACTACACTTAAATTTTAATATCTACGATTTTTATTGAGACAAGAATTCTTTTCAAGGAACATACAGTTTGCTAAACAAACATTTTATTCAAAAAGCAACTTTGAACATTTCTTTCATTGAGACTGAACTTTATTTCATGAACTGAAATCTTTTCTACGAATTCAGATGAAAATATTAAGAGAAAATATTTTTAAGTTAAAAAGGTAAATAACTCCTGCTATATTATTAATGCTACATATTAGCATACACTTTGTAACAATTTGTAACTCAGTTTAAATTACCTGAGTAAATTCATTCTTCAGTTTTGTATATTGTGGATATAAATGTTTTGTTATTTCTATAAAATAAAGTTTTATATTTTGAATTTGATAGCCTTGTGCCATACCCAAAGTTAAATGTTTGTGGAGAAGTTTATTTTCATGCAGCCAACACAAATAATACCTTCTGATATATACATATTTTTCCTAATAACCTACTCCTCCACAACATGTCTATTACATTTTAAATAAGAATGGCAAGTCTTGTCCTGTGGCTTTAAATATCTCATATCTTAAATAAAGCATTTGACAGGGTTTAGCACGCTGGCCTTGTTCACAATCTGAAGGACTATGGTGTTCCTGGTCAAATATTTAATTTAATCCAATTGTTCATAACATATCATGTAATGAAAATTGTATTGAATGACCATACTTCTACATCCTTTCACATTAATGTGGGGTTCCATCCTTGAACCTATATTGTTTCTTATCTTCATCAATGACTTTCCTGATGTCATTAGTTCCCAACTCGGTATTTAGGCTGATGCCAACTATTTACTCTTGTCTTAATAGTTAATCCAATATGTATGAAAAGGTAAAATGAGCATCTTGAAAATGACATCTAATCAGTTGTTAAATTGGGCAAGAAATGGCTTGTAAATTGTAACACTTCCAAAACAAAACTGCCATCTTTTAATCATCATAGACAACCAATATTACCTTTCATCAGCATGACTGATACTACCCCCACCAGGGGAGCAACTCATTGCATTTTTTTGGTCTCATGTTTTCTACAGCCATCTTGCACATTTATAAATCTACCATTCATCCATATATTGAATATTGATACCATATCTGTTCTGATTAGTAAATAGGTTTCATTATTTTACTGTTGAAATAGCTAGATGTATCAATAAGTTACATTTTAATAGTTTTTCTCCAACTTCCAGCATTTGGAACTCTTACAGTTTCTTGCTTATCTTGCCACCTACGATTTTCAAAAATTTAAATGCAACGTCAATCACCAATTTCTGTCTTCCTGAATCTGGTTCTTTTATTATCCTTTCTCATCAAAGGATTCTCATTTCTCTTTCCTCTGGCGTCTTAGTGGCATTATCGCCTTGCTTTGGGTGAATGATTAATACAATAAAAATAATAAAACAAAACAATGGCTGGATGCAGAAAAAAATTCAGAACAAAATATCAAAAAACAAAACGACATCAAGGATTATGACAAGGGAGGTCATTCCTGATATCAGCAAATTTTAAAATCTTAGAGTAGCCTCCCCTATTTTCGCTTCTGACGTTAGTCTTTCTTTATTTGACTATTCATGAACACATTACAATCAAATGAAAATTATAGCCACATTCAGTTTACACGAAAATTGTTTTCAAAATTCAAAATTGAAATATTTTCTATTCAGTTTTAATTCAGTAATGTATACTTTGCGAGAGTAAAACAAAAAAAAATTATCTTTAAACAAATATTAACAATGCAAGTCAATTTTGAAATATATTGACACCAATATGAGAGAAATAAGCCAAATTCTTTATTTTGCTTGTGATGATATTTATTGATTTTTAATGATGAGGATATTAATTAATGAAGAACTAATAATTTTGTAACAATTTCATATCAGTTAATTACAATTACACCAATGTGCCAAAAGCTATAGAGTAGTTGCCTACTAAAATGTAGGATCCTTGTAGCCGAACAAAATGCATCAAATTTGTATCAGCAACTGTTAACAACTCCCTGATATTTATAAGTGAAGATAAACCTCTTCAATAAAATGTTTGATCGGGCTCATGTTTGGGGAACATGGTAGCTATACTATTTGATGGAAGTTTCAAAAATGCTTCTCAAACTAATTCTGGACAAGTTGGGCCCTGTTTCATGGTGCCTGGTCCTGATGCAATGAACCCATTCTTACTGCAGTACACAGAGTTCATGGATAGGTACAGTGTAGTGATTTAGACAGACCCAACTCCTGACATGTGAACACACATGGAACTAACACCAGCCTACATGTTATCTTGATTAGGTCCATGGATTCATAGGGGTTTGCGATACACCTAAATCATATAATCACACCAAAACAAATGGAATTGTGACTCATTGGATACAATGACTCACAATTGCCAGTATGTTAATATCCAATTAGCAACATCATGATTCAAGGTGAAGAACTGCACCTGGTGGCATCATGTTTACAGGTGCACCCTAGTGGCTTTTCTGCTCTCATATTCCAAGCAAGTTAAAAGAACACTGAACTGACCTGCTGGGCATGAGTCCGATACCCACTTGTATTGAATATAGATGCAAGTTAAGCAAATATCACTTGTCTTTTATCACAGACAATTCTAACTAGCCATGTCTGATAATTAAGAATACATGGTTAGTGGTGGGACTGCCTGTGGTGGACATTCCATTAGGTATTCCTTGTTCATATGTTACTGTTGTGGGATGTCAAAATGTTCCCACAATTTCAGAAATTAAATGTTCAGTCCACTTGCACCCAGCATTATACCCAGTTGCTTCGGATGACAGAACTCAACTAATATAGGTTTGGACATTTCTATTATGTCAAGGTATCACGGTTCTACCCTTACCTTTACATATTTCTAATCAAAGACTTTTGGCAAATCAGTCTATATAGAATGGGTGACAAGCTTAATCATAGCAATAATTAAACACATTTTAATCATAGCAATAATTAAACACATTTTAATCATAGCAATAATTAAACACATTTTAATCATAGCAATAATTAAACACATTTTAATCATAGCAATAATTAAACACATTTTAATCATAGCAATAATTAAACACATTAATCACCATACTGAATGAAGTGAGAGAATAATTTGACATTAAATTTGTTTTTCTTTTTACATATATAAAATATATCACAATGAAATAAAAACATTGAAATTTTTAAATTTTTAGTATCAAATCAGTTTTGTAATTTTGTTTTGAGATAAATGAATGTTATAGTTAGAGAAAAACAAAGCAAATATCGTTACAATTTAAACATTTGAATAAAAATTTTTTTAACATGTTTTTAATATTGAATACATTACAAAATATTTAAGTACATTGTAAGCAAATTTGAAAAATATATATAAAGTTGCAATGAAATGATTTTGAATTTAGCAAGTTAAATATTACATTTTTACAATTCTTGGAAAGCTAGAAGTTTAACCAAAATTTCTGACCATATCAATTTAAACTTTGATATCATAAAAATGTTTTAATATGAATTGAATGGATGTAAAATTGAAGCAAAAATTACAAAATAAAAATAACTCACTTAAAAGTATAAATGACTGAAGTGTTTATATTTTAATAAATGATAGACTGGCAGTCTGTAGTTATGAAAATGAAAAAAAAAAACCTGATCATTAGAAATTGTGATATGAATTTTTAAAAAATAAAAAATTCTTGAATTTTCAGAAAGAGAATTTGAATCCTGAAATAATTGATGTAGCGAAATGACATTGCCAAAATGTCCTTCAAAAAGGATTTAAGTTAATCTCGAAATTAATAAAAAATAAATAAGCAAAATGTTTTATAAAAGTTTTTATAACGTCAAAAAAAAAAAAAAAAAAAAAAAAAATTAAAAAATCTGCAACGGCTTGTAAGAGATTATTACAATAAATTTGTCAGTCAGTTGAAATGGCTGAAGAGGAAATGACAGTTCCCAGTTTGACTTGGGACAAGAGTGTCAATATAAACTGGAAGGAAGTAGATTGCAGTCATGTTAAAGAATTTTAATAACGAAATTGTCTTTGGAGCATCTTTGGATTCTGTTCAATAACACTAACAAGCAGATCATCAATATAAGTTTCCAATCCTCGGATGTATTGGTCCTTTCGGATTAGTTGTGCCTTCTGGTTTACTATCAAATTAACCATTTCCTAAAAGGAGAAAAAGCCATCAATGTTTGAAGTTTGAATAGTTTTAAAGTTAAAACAAATATAAAATCCAATGTACAGGCAAAGTGTTTAGCACTTAAAGAGATTGGTCCACTTTAAAAAAACAAAATAGGGAAAAACTTTTCAGGCAACAATTTTTGAAGAATTAGACTTTCTCCAAACCACATTTGTCAAAATAAAAAAAATATTGATTTCTTATTGATTTAGAAGAGGGCTCTTGTTAAATTAAAAAAGTTATAAGTTAAATACAGTCACAAATCGATTCCCGACTTTTACAGAGTTATTGGACATATATGTTATTTACAAATGTCAAATTTGTAACTGCTTACATGATATCTACAATTTTTTTTTTCCTGAATTTCTTAAACTTTATTAAAAACTGCTTTTTTTTGGGATGGGATTTTTTCTGAAACTCATGCACAAACATTAAGGGGTAATAATTATTTTTCTTGAATAAAGAATAAGGGATATAGACTTAGTAATTTATGTAAATTTTTGTTCTTTAATAAAAAAAAATGTATATATCTGTTCTTTATTTAAAAGAAACATTAAAAAAAAATTTCTCAGAATTAAAAAATATTGATGTTTTATTGGTTGAGAAGGGGAGGGGGGCCCTGTTCAGAATAATGATAGAGTGTAAAATCGATTCCTGACTTTTTACAGAATTATTGAACCTAAGTGTTATTTACAAACGTCAAGTTTAAAACTGCTTCTTACATGATTGATATCTACAATTTTTTTTTTTTTTTTTTTTTTTAATTTTCTGAATTTTTAAAACTTTATTAAAAACTTTTTTTTGTGGGAGTGGGGAGAATTTTCTCCAAATCACATGCACAAACATTAAGGAATGATAATTATTTATCTTGAATAGAGAATAAGGAGATATAGACTTATTAATTCATGTCAATTTTTGTTCTTTAATTAAAAATGTATATATCTGTTCTTTATTTAAAAGAAATATTTTTGTAACAATAAAAAAAAAAAAAAAAGAAAAACACAGAATAAGTTGTTTTTTTTGTTTTTTTTATACATAGACTAGCCATATCCAAATAACTCTTTATAAGCCAGGGATCAATTTGATACTGTATCAATATAATAAACAGGACATCTTTTCTAAAATAATAAAATATTTTTCAATTTTGACAAGTGTTGTGGCTAATGAAATTAGGTCTACAAATAAAATGAATGTCTACAAAAATTATTTCCCCAAAAATATCTCTTTTCTATTCAACAAGTGGACCAGTTTATTTAAGTAGTTGCAAGTATTTTAAAAGCAAGCAAAACTTATTGCATTGATTTTAAAAATATCAGTTTATTTTTAAATAGATACAAACTTAATGTTTGTATTTCCTTTCATGAAATATTTTTTTTTTTTTAAACTGGTTAAATATCTTCTATAGAACGCAAAATCATTTTGCTATTTCCTTTTTGAATATATATGAAAATAAAGTTTGAAATTAAATTAAACCATTTAGAATGATTTAATGTGCAGAATAATGTTAAAACTATGAATTTATATATAAAGTAATTTTGAGAAGGAAAAATAGTAAAATTAAAGTATTATAATATATATATATATATATATATATATATATATATATATATATATATAGTATTATTATAATAGTAAAATTTATTTTTATTGAAAAGTGTTTACAACATTGATTCTCAAATAGAAGACACTTGATTCACAAAAGAGGAATTTCAACAGACCTGTCAACCTAAAAAGCCTTTCAAATATCACGCCACCTGTGATCATCATCAGGGGGCGATAAGCCAAGAAAATATTAAGATATCCAAATAAATTTAAAATAAAAAGATATGCTTGATGGTAGGAAAAAGCTTAATGGATATTTTGTTAAAATTGATAGTAAAATAGTAGAGTATTATGAAAATGAATAAGATTGCTAGATTCTATTTGAGCAACAGTTAGAAATCAAGGAAATTATTATCTTACCTCTTTGTGCATGCTTCTGTATCGTCCTATTAAGTCTTCAGTTGGAAAGTTGTCAGAATTATACTCAAACATTGAGTCAGAGAAATCTGGCAGCCGTCCATCAAAACTAAATGAAATTGGTCGTCTCCTTAATCCAACTATATTACGATTTTCTGTTTAGAGAAAAATAAGCAGTTTTAGACATATAAAATAAAAATGAAATGAATTAAGTTAATATGCCTTCATTTAAATTTAATTTTGTTGCTACAGCATGTTTTTTTCATTAATAATATATTAATAATACATTTTATTGGACAAATGTTTGAATAGATGACCTGATTTTTTTTCTTAAAAAAGAAAGACAAAAAAAAAAAAAAAAAAAAAAAAAAAAAAAAAAATCAAAAAAAAATCTACTAGCCAGTGCATTAAAGTTTTAATAAAGAAAACATACCCTCCAGCAGAGTGTGAACTTGTGTCTCCCTTCATAGCAGAAACTACCATCTGATCTGGCATGCTTCATACTTCTTGGCCACAGAGAGCTTCACAGCTCAGCAAAGTTCAATGACCCCTTTTAAGGAATGCATATCTTCATTTGGATCTTTTCAAAAGCCCGCATATATATATATATATATATATATATTTTTTTTTTTCAAGCATGTTTGGTTGAATAACATTGACAAGTTTTATCAATTTTTTTATTAAAATTTTTCAAATTTCTGAAGTAGTTGTTTTATGTTATTGGTAAATTTGCCAAAGTTCATATTGATTTTATATTATTCCCCTCTTCCAAGTACTTTCAAAATTTGCTAAATTCATTTTCAAGGATTTTGTTTGTGTATGTTTACACAACCAATTTCAAGTCACTGAAGGTGATGTTTAAACAGTCAAACTAGAATTATTATTATTATTTTTTTTTTTTAAAAACACTTCAGTATGTGAATTTGTCAATATTATTCAACCAAACATGTTTGAAAAAATTATTGCTGTTGAAATACACACATATTATATATTATACATACTTGAATGTTTATATATGCCAACTATTTTTGTATCTGAAATGTGAATTATACCTTTGAACCTGAGCAGCTGGTATATTGACTGCAGTGTGAAAGTGCATATACTCATCATGGAGTCAGGGTTCAAAAGATAATGTATTTTGATATTTGAATTTCTGTGATGAGGAGTTTACATTATTTACATATGGATGTTTGTCGTCATCTTTGTCGTTATATTTTGGCCATTATGCCTTCTGGCTGTCATCAAGTGTATATCAATCATATATATATATTTTAACTAGTATACTACAAAGGTTGACAGAGAAAATAGTGGGTGAGTAAGGACTTGAGTAAACCACTCTCGTAAATACTTTACCTGTCAGGTAGTAAAAAGTTGTTACCTTCATAGTCAACATTGTCAGAGGTCAATCAAAATAGGTGAGTAAGTACTTAAGGAAACAACTCTCCCATAAGTACCTTACCTAATTAGAGAGTAGCAACAAAAAGCTGTTACCCTCATAGTCAACCTTGTCAGAGGTCAATCGCAATAATAGGTGAGAAAGCACTTAGGAAAATCACTCTCTCACAACTACATTACCTAATTAGACAATAGCTGCAAAAATGTCCATCAGAAGTCAATAAGTTCAATCTGCAATAAAATAATGCAAATATATTTAAGAAGTGGCAGAAAGAGGCTCAACAAACTTACGTGGTCGTTTCAAACCAAAATCAATCTCAGCTCTTGATTTACGTCCTTGGATTCCATTTGTGACCTTTTCATCAGCAAGATCCTTGGGGTTTGTGTTGGATCCAGCCAGTCCATTACAGCTGCCAGATCTTTGGGTCAAATTTGCTGGAAACCGTGGATACTGAAGAGGGATTTTGAAATTAAAATCATCACTATGGATTCCATTGGGCTTACCACCTGTCTCATCATTAGATTTTCTGTGGCCAGTACCATTTTCCTCAGCTTCTGATTCTGAATCTGCATCCTGGTCATAGCTGTATGGACTGTGCTTGCGTAAACGGCGTTGTTTTCGTTTTGTTTTGTGCTGAGCTGTTGATTCTTTTGAGGCATCATTTGCAGCATAGGTCTCTAAGGGATGAGAACCATTGGTATTTGTCACACTTGTAACAATGCAAGAGGAGGGACGTAATTTCAGCTGTGAAGAAGGGTCTTTGTGAGTGCCATGTGAAGTAGTGGTATTTGAAACACTAGTTTCCAGAGGGTGGACAGATGAATTACTGTTGCCACCAATAATGCACGAAGAAGGACGGGATTTTAAGCAAGAGGGAGCAGGCCCACTAGATTGAGGCATACTTGGTCTTCGGTTTTCCTTATGTTCTGGAACTGATTGAAGGTATGTATCTAAGGTATTGGCTGGAGTCACAGATTTATCTGGCTTTGGTAGAGTATATGACTTGCCATTGTAATGGTCTTTGCATGACAATGCGAGGTTTTCAAGAGATTTATGTAAAACCTTCTGGTTTTCTGTAAAATAAATAAATAAATTTGATTACAAAAAATTTTTATTTTTAAATAGAATTTAATTAATTCAAAACAATTAAAACATCAAAACTCTAAATTTAAACTTCTGATAAAAAAAAAAAGTAAAAAAAAAAGAAGAAAGTCAAATGTTTTCTTCAACAATTTAAAAAATTTCAAGTTACTTTAATTCTCATGTATTTACTGACAAATTATTTCACTACTATGGTTGGGGTACCCATGTGAGGAATGGGAGCTTATTTTGATCCCAAGTATTTCTGCTTTTATGTTGGTTTTTAAAGTTGAATTTTCTGGGTGGCACTCACTAGTTAAGGTACAGAGACTCATTGTTGAGTCTTCTGGGTGATACTTACCAATTTAAGGTAGAGAGACTGCTGCTATTTCAGAGGAAAGAGACAAAGAGGGACTGATAGTTCTTTTTATACATATGGATTAAAAAAAGAACTAATTAAGACAGTTAAATTGTTCTGATGAATTAATTCAGTAAAAATAGTTCATGAGGATTGAACCCAAACTGAGCTCAGAGTTCCTCCAGATAGTTTGAGTATAAACTGAACTCACTCCACTCACTCTGATGACTACTTATATGTACTGGGAAAATTTGGAAGGGAACACTTGCCTAATGTCTGGACTTTGACAAAACTAACCTGAGATAAACCAAAAGATTAGTATAGGAAATTTTAGTATGTGTTTTGCAGTGAACAAAAACATTGATTTGCAAATTCTTACAAAATCAAGTAATTGTCAGATTTTAATGAAACATTAAATAAATGAATAAAATTATTTTAGAAATGTTTCTTTTTTTTTTTCTTTTTTAGAAAATCTTAGTAAAAACATTTTTAAAAATTTTCTTACATCCATTACCTTTGACTTTAATTTCATGAAATTTCGAGAAATTAATTTTTGTACAGCTTAATGTTTATATTAGTTATCTGCAGAAGTCCTTGGAGAATCTAAATCATCAATTTTTCTTTTGTTACTGAAAATTTGCTCTGAATCATAATATAAAAAATGCAATAAAACTGACATTATTTAATTAGAAAAGATTTTAATTGCTTTTATGAATAAGATTCATGATGGACAGTATTGTCTTAAGAAAAAAATTTTTCTGATGAGTAATGAATTTTTCCAAGAATTGTTTTTATTTTTTTAAAATTAGAATAATTTATAGAGTTTTAAATTTTTTAAATTCATGTATTAATTTGTACCGATTAGGCTATATTGTTATTAAGTAAAAACTATATTTACTAATCATAAATGGAAAAGTTGATTACGATTTATTGACCCCTAATATTTTAAGAATTTTGAATTTTTTGTATGTGTATAAATGTGTCATTTTTTGTATTAGGTTGGTGCAAAAATAATGACGCAATAATGTCGTTTTTTGACGTATTTTTTAACGTCAAAAAACGTTACGTCATTATTTTTGCACCAACCTAATAGATATAGATCTTCATACACAACATTACTAGAAAACTATAACTATAGTAAATTTAAAGCCAAAGTATCTAAAATTCGATAAATCATGAAAATATTTTCTTAAATTATTAAGATTACTGGGTAGTAAAAAAATATATAAAAAAGGCACTCATGTTATATTCCTCAAGTAATTTTTAAAGATATATCTACTGTAGAAAAAAATGGATAATCTTCTGTCAATACCTTAAATAAACAACTCGGTGCTAAAAAATGCATTTTTGTAATTTCAGATGAGATTAATTAAACTCAGCTAGTATTCTTCAAATAAAGTTGCAGAAAAGTATACTTTATCTTTGAAAGATTTTTTTAATAAAAGATAATTACAGTGTGTTGACAGATGACTAAGAATGGCACTAAAATCAGTGATTTTTTTAGCAATTTAAAAAACAAAAAATCTCCTTGTCAATTTAAGTTATTTTTTAAATACAGCAAAATATTTTACTTATTAAAAATATTAAATTTAATCTACAAGCTTGAAATTAAAAATAAAATAAAAGCTTCAAGAAAGGTTTTTCATCTTAAAAAATTCATTTTAAACTGCAGGTATTGAATTTCTGTGGAGGTACCTAATTTATAGCATTTATCTGGGTGGTAGAGAAAAACTGCAAGACACCATTTTTCTCTTTGGATTTCTTTTAATTAAAAAACATCCATTGCATAAGTTGGAGCTAATAATAATAATGTCAAAATTTGATGTATGGATTATATTTGGTAGGTATTTTAATCTCAACTAATAAAGTTTTGTTGACACAATTAAATCAATTATTGTATACACATTCATCAGAGACAATGAATAGAGACTGATGAGAGCTTGACACCTTTAGTACATTTAATGTTTTATGGGTTTTTTTTTGTTTTTTTTTTTATATCAAACTTCTCCCTTTTCTGATTTACTTTCTTCGACAAACATCCTTTAAAATATAATCTGAGTAGAGTTCAAAGTTTGTTATTGCACAATGACGTTTTAAAGATATTATTCTCTATATGAATTGTTTTATGATTGTTCAATTACAAACACACACACACACACATATGATTAATATAAATATAAAATTTGTCACTTAGCTGATTGAGGTTATATTCAGTACCCTGACTCCAGAGTTTCAAAGAAACCTTTCTTGCAATGATTTGGTCCATTTGTCAAAGTTTCAGAACAGATTTTTTATTTTTAGGTAAAAAGAAAACTGTTGAACTCCATATTATTGAAAGATAGTGCTTTTAAGGCAAACAGGTTTTTTCTAAGTATTAGATATTAAGAAATAGAGGCTTAATTTTAAATAAATTGAAATAAAATTTACCATATATATATATATATATATATATAGGAAGAATGGTGGAGTAATGGATTATGTCTCAGATTGAAGAGTCAGAGATCCAAGCACAAATTCCAGTCAAGTTTATTACATTCACTTAAATGCTAATACCGTTGGAAATGGGTATAAATCCATTTCTTCTCTTCCCAGCTATGAGTAAATAGCAGGACAGACTGAGTTTTATGGCCTTGGGTGACAACTGTTATAGAAGGAAAACTGAATTCAAACCAGTCTGGAAAGGGTTGGGATCCATCAAGCTGTCTTGCCCAAGACACACCACTTCTAATGTGGCTGCAGTACATCTGGTGCCCTTACAACTAAAGATTTATGGGATTTGTGACAGATATATATATATATATATTTGTGTGTGTTATGGTAATTTACCCACACATACATGGACTCTTCCAGCTGTAAGTAGGAGCAGGTACTGCCTTTTGGAGAGGGAACTTTCTGAGCTCAGATTCAGACTGAACATTCTTGCTGTAACACTCATTTGTATATGTTTGTATTACTGTTTCTGTTAATATATTTCTTTAACTCAATTCCTCTCTTTCTGGCCCTAACAAGGCCGCAACTATATATATATATATATATATATATATATATATATATACACACACACACACACACACACAGGTCAGTGCCATTACACCATGCACCAATAAATTACAATGTTGCATAAGCCATGCATGTGTGATGGACCCCAAAATCTTTGTCATGTTCATATTAGAATCATAAGTAGATCCCAATTTGAAACAAATTCAAACATGATTGTGATGCTTTTTAAAAGTTTTATTTTTTCTGTATAATGTTTTATTTTAATAAATTCATTAAATTGAGACAAGTGTATCAGAATCTACATTGAGAGGTTGGCTCAAAAATGAAGAAAAGCTAGAAAGTTTTTTAGATGGGCTAGATGAAGGAGGTTTGAAGAGGAAGAGGGCTAGAAGTGCCATGGATCCTGATTTTGACAAGGCAACATTTAACATTCTGTGAAGCTAGAAATAATGGGATACACATGTCAGGGACCATTATACAAGCCTACGCTGAAAAAAATATATCAACAACTTTGTTTCCATTACGTAGATGTAAATTTATTAAAAATGTTTTGTATAAATTCCATAACATTTGTATTGTATCATTACATTGTACAGAAACCTGTGTGTGTGTGTGTGTACATAGATGTTACTACATTGTATTGTTATATTATTTTTATTAATACATTACAATACAATGTATTGTAATGTTTTTATTCAAAATCTTAAAACCATAAAAAAAAAAATTAACTTAATTTTTTCTTGTTAAAATGTTAAAATCTCATGCATACGAGATTTCCACCATCTTTTACCGTCATTGATGATGGGTCTATTGACACGGCGATTTATAATCGGAATCATTTTAGGCCGTTGTCTTTCAAATTTATTCACATTGGTGCAGATTTTTATCTGAAATTAAAGGCTAGTTTTAAGAAATGTTTTTCAAAACTACCAACATTCAAATCTTAGTATTGAATACACATTTTGCATGCTTAGTCATTATGTTACCCATTTTCATGGATAACTCCATGGACTTGACAAGCTTTGTTTTGGTTGTCTAAGCTGGCAATCCTGACATTGTGGCTCACTTTTGATTTAAACTGAACATTCTAAATCGCAGATAGAAGTTTTGGACCCCAACTATTGCAGTTTATTGGCGCTGAACTGTACGTGTATATATGTAAAAAAATTTTTAAATGTTATAGAAAGGAAAAGAAATTATGGAGTATAATTTCTGTTTTTTGAATTCTAGTTATTATCAGTAGTAGTATTTACATGCAGAAAATTCATTGCTTTGAAATGCTTTTGTAAATTGGTATATTTCTGAACCAGCACAGAAACTCCCAAAAATTGATGATTGAAAATGGTTAATGACAAGAATTCCCTTTTCATTACCAATTTAAGAAAAATTATATCATTTAGTGCCTTCTATAATTTACTTTTTTAATCTGAATTTTTTTAAACATTTGAATCTTCCGAGATTTGAATTTGAAAACATTATGTAATTTTTTTAATGATATTTTTTATGTGTGGACACACCTTGCCTCCACATCTATTCTGGTGCTTCAGCTATGTTTTTACAGATTCTTGATAAAATATAAAGAAGAATCTGGAATATTACTGATCCTGACCTGGTATCTTGACTTCAGTCACTTTCACAAAGCCATAATGTAGCTTCCCTGTGTCTTTGCTATAAATTTAAATGTAATGTTAGTCAATCATTATCTTCTGCCTTAATTCCTGTTCTTTTATTGTTCTCTCTCCTTAATGTTTTTTTTTATCTCATATTCTCTCACTCAGTAAGCCCTTGCATCTTAGTAGCTTTATTGCCTTAAGATTTTTTTTAAAAAAAATGAAGCTTTGTTTACATTATTGTTCAAACTGTTGTCCTCATCTTTATTGCCATATTCACAACATTTCAGCCATTGTACACTCCAGCCTTCTTAAGGGGATTGGAATTTTGAACTGAACCCTTTATTTCATCCACCAGGGTAAGATTGTTCTAGTTCCACGTGCCATGCCTCTCCTGGTCGTCTCAGTTATCTCCCTTTAACTCAACTCTCCAAGTGTTTGTTCACTACTGCAGTAGCCAGGAGCTGAAGTCCCAAATCTTTGGGTAAAGTTACTGGATCCAACCAACGCTTTTATCCACTGGGCCATGTTGTGAATATGGCAATAAAGAGGAGGATAACAGTCTAAATAATGTAAATAATTACAATACCTCATCTCAGAAATATGAATAAAAAATGAATCTTTGTAATTTGCCTATTTGAGGAAGTTCCTGAAGGAATCCAATATGTTACAAAAATAAATTTTCTATTTTGTCAGTTCTTAAGATATGAAGTAATAAAAATAAGTTGAATTAAAAAATAAAATCCTTTAATTTATATATATATATATATATATATATATATATACACATATAAAAATAAGAGAGAAACCACAAACGTTTTTGGTTATAATGTGGATCTGTTTTAGTGTACATATTTTATTTTTCATATTTTTGCTACACACGTTTCTCATTTTGCGACCATCAGGAAAATAAAAAGAATCAATTTTTAAATGAATAAATTTTTCTTATGTTCTTTTAATGTTACATTATTCATTTTCTGTGATCACATTTCTGTACTGAATGAAATTGTTAGAAAGATTCTGTGTGTATGAGTATATATATATATATATATATATATATATATATATATATATATATATATATAAAATACATAAAAGGTTAATGGCCAGAGTTGAACAGACCAGGAAATGGTAGCAGTAAAAAGTGCTCAATACATGTATAAAAGAATAAAAGTAAAAAAATAACATGTAGAGCTAACTTGGTTTCAACCTTATGGTGTCCTCCGTTGATTTTTTATCAAATGATCACCTAATGCTTTTTTATTTTTCAAAAAAAAAACAAAAACAAAAAACGTTATTGTTTTAAAAAATAAACAAATGTACAATGTTGGGTGTAAAAAGGGAAAAAGAAGATGAAGAAAGAAGAAAAGGGGAAGAAAAGAAAAGCAGGTGTATTGTAAGTGCATCAGTGGGCAGTTAAATTACTTCTTTTTATCCAGCTTCATTTGCTGTGCATTTGTTTATTTAAAAAAAAAAAAAAAAAAAAAAACAATAATGTAGCATTAATTTTTTTTTTAAAAAATAAAAGTGATAGGTGGTCATTTGATAAAAAAAAAAAAAAAAAAAAATAAAAAAAAAAAAAAAAAATCGCCTGAGGATACCGTAAAGTTGTACCAAGGTAGCAGATTCAACTGACCTCCTGATTTTTAAAGTTATATATATATATATATATATATATATATATATACACACACACACACACACACACACACAATACAAAAAATTGCATATTTTTTATAACTTTCAGAATGATCTTTTTACAGCCCTTTTCTTGTTAACAATGTTTAATAAAACTGTTTTGAAAATTACTAATACCATTATAAATAAATCCATTATACATAATGCAAAGTATCAGATATCATTATATGTCCAGCTATTTTATTAGAAGTGAAAGTAAATATCAGTATGACTTTTGTTGTACATAATGAAATAATACAAATATTGTTAGAATCTAATTTTCTGTACTAATCTCATCTATAAACTTAAGTTTCTGAAAATTAGTAAAAAAAAAAATAAATAAAAATAAATAAAAACAATAGAAAGATATGAAACAATAGACAAGCTATTAAATGGATATACCTTTCATGATTATAGCCATTTTCTTTTCAAGAGAATGTCTTTCTTATAACTTCATATAAGTCATCTTGGAGTATATTAACCATAATTGATAAAAATTATACAAAAATATTTGTTGACCAAACAAAATTGTTGTTAGTAAATAAGAGAACAATAATCGTTTTCTAAGAGAATTTAGAAGTTCTTACCTGTTTGCACTTCATCTATTGTAGCATAGGAAGACTTTAAGAACTTTTCATTCAAAGTCATTGTTTTTAATTTCTCATCTTGACAGTGATACAACTTAGATTCCTGTACAAAGATAAAATCAGATAAAAAATCACAAGTGGGCTGCTTTTTTCCTTTATAAAACTGTTTTAATAAGAATTGAGATGGTTTACTTTTGGAGAAACAAATATTTTAATGTTTAGATGTAATTTACATAAACCCCCCCACCCAAAATCTTTTTGTTTTCAGTACCAAATCAATTACCTATTTTAAATCTATATTGAAAGGAGTATCACTAGAAAGAGTATCCAGGGTTGTCCAAATTTAAAAGGGTTTCCATGATTAAAGTGTTACTTAAGCATCTGAATATTTTCAATGACAAATTGTTGGAGCTAATAAAATATTTAATTTTTTTTTTTTTTATTTAATTAAAATTTAAATCATTTCACTTGAGTAAAAAAAGAACAGTAATACCTGAATTTTTCAAACTAATTTCTGATTAAGAAAATGAATTGTTATTTTAGCCTATTTTAAATATAATTTTTGTATTTATTTATTAGTTATTTCTTTAGTACAAGTTGGTAAGTATCACTAAGCAGAATTTTGTGACTTTGCATACAAATCAATTTAGAAATCAAGAGAGTAATAAGCAAAAACTTGCTGTTTCATCTGCTCTAATTATTGAATTTACACATTTAATTATCAATAAAATTAAATAAATAGCAAGTTATTCTTTTAAGTTTGTAGCATATTTACTGTAGAAAAAAATTGAAATTAGAATGAATTTTTGTATAAAAGAATGGAGCAAAAAGATATAAGACAAATAAATGTGTGAAAAAAAAAATTTAAAGATAAAAAACAGTAATTGTACAGTAATGAAGGATTTTTATTTTATCTATAAAATCAAATATTGGGACATGTAACAAAGAATTGTGATTATTAAATCATAAAAAGTAAAAATAGCCACAAAAAAGTAATAGCAGATTGATCTCCCCTGATTACTAATAAGAAATTTCATTATAGCAATGCAAGCAGTGCAGAGTACAGGCTTAGCAGGCTGAAGCTTAGGGCCTCAATCCAAGGTGTATAATATTTTTGATATGATCATAGGACTTTCTTACACATGCTGTCATAATGCATTGTAGACTCTAAACAGCCATTCAGTAATTTTCCTTATATTCCATTTCAGAATAATTTAAGCTGATAACTTCATTTTAGCATTTATGCATTTTTCAATCACATACTGTATTTAACAATGTCTTTTTAGAGGAGGAATTGTCAACTGTGGAATTTTAAACACCCGTCATCATCCTTGGCTTTACTTAAATTGTTTAATTTAACACTTCCATTTTCCTCTACTCGTGAAAATGGGGGATTTGGAGGGGTCTTACAAGTGGAAGAGCCAAGGGACACTCTTCATCTAAATCTGGCCCTGAATGCAAGACATGCTTGTTGCTTATTACATGTTTGGGATCAAGTTATATTAGGTTGGTGCAAAAATAATGACGTAATAATGTTGTTTTTTGACGTATATTTTAACGTCAAAAAACGACATTATTACATCATTATTTTTTCACCAACCTAATACATCCTGTTTCCATAACAGAACTAACAGGGGGGGGGAGATCATGACATGACAGTGAGATACAATGTGCATCAGAAATGCCATCCACATCCAAGACATTAGTGGCAATATTGTCTTCATCTAGTTAACCTTATTATGTGGGAGCTATTTCTGCTGTTCACTGTATAGTAAATCACATTGTGTTTTTAAGAGTTACCAAGCTTTTAACCCAGCATCCTCTTTGTTGCTGTTTTTAATTCAAAATATTGAGTAATGCTTTCTTTAGCCTTCATATGATGTGGCAATTTCTATCAAGCAATATTTTTAATAAGCCCTAGAGTGTAGTGAATGCAAAATAATAACTCCTTCAAATTTAGAGGACTGAGGAAAAAGAAAGGAATTTGTGAACATATGTGAAATTTTCTTTGGCACTATGAAAACCTTGCCTTTACAGAAATTGACCAGTGAGCTGAAAAGAAGGAAGAAATAAATTTGCGAGCCTATGTGAAATTGTTTTGGACCAATGAAAACCTTGTCTTCACAGAAATTAGCCATTGAGGAAAGAAAAAGTAGTGAGTCTATCTGAAGTTCCTTTTGATATAAAATGAGGAGAAACATTAAATAAGAGAAGAGTGTCTGAAGTCATGTGAAAAGTTTCATTTCAGTTTCTTGCTAACAGCTTTCCAGTACAGTGTAAAATTATTCACCAATTATATTACTGGATTTTAACCAAGCATGCAACACTTCAAAGAATTTTCTCTCAACAATCCAAGAAAGCTAAGTATTTTAAACTCTCTTCATCTACTTTTGAACATATGCAAACCATATATCCCTTCTGAGAGCAACAAACTCTCTTACCTTTGTTTTAGACATTTTTTTAATATTATTTTGTGTCAGATCATTTAATCTGTTGTATGAACATTTCCTCTTCATGACAATTTGTTAAAATTACAGACTTTAAAAATTTGATTTATTTTCCTGAAACAAGCTACTGACAACTTTAGATGTGTAAATTCATAAATAAATTCCTTGGTTTTGTTAAAATTTACCTGTGTTTCCTAGTCATTATCAACCTTCATTAATCTTCTTGGCATGGGTAAATCAATTGTTCATTTTAACCCTGAGACCCATGCCACTATAAGAGAAGCCTTTTATTAATAAATACATTATTTTCTAATTTACTAAACTGTTTTCATTTCTATTTCCTTGGCTTAAACTGAGATTGTATATCAACATTTTTGATCAACTGTTCATACATTGAAGATGGGCACAAAAATGATGTTCCCTCAACAGAATACAAGCTAACAAGCATTTCAAAGGATTTAACTCACAATAGAAAATATTACAGATTAGATGAAAGGAACTGACACTGATCCATTAATCTTTTATTCAATTAAACAAGATTTTGTAATACTACCCCCCTGACTATAATAGTTACATGTGTGTTGTACTCTGATGGAACTCAATTTCTTTAACTTGTTCCAGGAATCACCACTTTTGTTGAAAGACAGACATTTTTTCAGTAAATATTTAATGGCTCCCAGTACATTTTTATGCAAACAATATTGGCGGACACATGGGAATCCCAGCAAAATTAAGGATTTTAAACAAGTATTAATAAATATATTAAACAGACATGTGAAACAAAGGTAAATGAGAAATGAAGTTGAAGTATGACGAGTTCAAAGCAACCTTCAGCATGCTGCAAAATAAGAGAATCTCTTGTTGCTTCCAAAGTCAAAAAGGAAAGAGGGAGAAGCTTTCAAATCTTGCACCACCTGTGATTATCGTCAGGAGCCAGTAATCCAAGAAACGACAGATTTCACAACAGGCAAATTAACTGAACACAGAAAACTACATAACTACTTAGGACATTATCAGTAAGACCAAAGTTCTATCAACAGCAATGCCTTTAGCCAGTGATGAAACCAGTGGCAGCAGCTGATACTAACCCTTGACTATTACAATGTGATAGTCAATGGAATATTTCTTTCACTCGACTACAAATATGTGTTGATTTTTTCCTTGTGTTTATTTTGAGTACTACCTTGTGTTACCTCCTGTAATAAACTCAATCTCCCATGACTAATATAAGATACTCAGTAACAAGCAAACATTTGAACCTTGAAAATCACAAGGAAATAAAAACTTATCTCCACCACGTCTCGCCATTTATTTTGTCACTTCCACTTTATTTCTTGTTAACACTAAGGCTGCCATTACAAGTGTATATAAATTTCATACACTAAATGTCAAAACTATTATAGGACAGAGATACTAACATTTTTAACAGTTCTACTGCCTAAGTAACCCTTTTGTTGACTTCAAATGACAGACATTAGAGAAGTTGCTTTTATTGTTTAAATATTCAGTACTAAATCTGATTGACCTGAAAAGTAATTTGCTGCAATCTTTGGTATCTGGGGACATCCGAGAGCTATGGATCAAAATATACATTGTATTTGTAAAATGTTACTGATGTGATTTGTGAAGTGTTTAGGACAAATGCATCAAAAGAGGTTTTGGTCAATATGTTGGAGAACCTAATTGGTTAGATTTAACCCAAGAGGTTCAACAGTGTATTATCTGCATTAACTGCAAAAAAAATAGGATAGTCTTAACCAGAGAAATATATAAGAGCCATTCAGGACTTATTGTAAACACCATCCAGAATAGCAATTTCTCCATCAAACCAGTTCAACTTCTGATGGAATTTAAAGAAAGAACAATGAACTAAAATTAGCATTTCTTTGAAAATCAAAAAGTAAAATCTTTCTATTGGCAGCTCAAAAATCATTAAGATGCTTTGGATCATTAGCATCAGCTATATATTAAACATTGATAAAAACTGATGTACAAGTTTATATTAACATTTAGCACTCTGCATTATTAATATTACTTCCCTTTCCACTGCATTCTCTTTCAATGCCTCTCAGTTGCAGTATCCTTAATGTTAATTTCACTCAAAGTTGTTTTTTGTTGCCATAGAAGGATATGACAACACAACTATGAAATTCAAACACTATTATTTAGGGATCAGAGCTTTTTGCATGGCAAATGAAGTCACAGAGTGATAAAGGTTAACATTTGTATGAATATGGATTTATGTGAAATCTTTCTTTGACATGATTTTCAATGCCTTTATGATCAACAGGGAAATAAAAACTTCTCAACCATCTCTCTTGAATTGGGGGGAAAAGTTTGGCAACTGGAATCATTGTTAAAACTCTGGAGGAGGATGCTGGCTTAAAAATGAAATTGAAACTTATTTATAATTTAACAAATTTTAACAACACTTTTTTTATATTGCCATGAGTCACATTTGAAATTGTGTTGGTAAAAAGGTTATTTCAATGCTTTTAAAACAATTCATGATCAATAAAAACCTTTAGAAATTTAAGCAGTGGTTAACCTATTGTACACAGCTTTCATGTTAAAAATAAATTACAAAATAAATTTAAATAGAAACAAATTTAATGTCTTGTTTAAGAGATCATGTTAGAACAAAACAGAAGAGAAAACAAAAATGAAATTATTACTGTAAGTGAATAGCAAGAAACTTTTAGTAATATTAGTAATAATTTGTTAATTGTGTTTTGAGTAAGCAAATCACCTGTTAATGTTAAGTATAACTTGAGTTAGAAATAGCATTACAACAGATCAAAAAATGAAATAAAGACTATATAACTGAAGATAATTTTATGATCAGAAACAAAGATTTATACATAATGAAGATCAATAAAGAATCTGATATATAAAAAAAAAAAAAAAAAAATCAAAGATAATACAATTAGTATCACTGATGATGCGTGTCAAATCATCTGAGAGAAGTATTTCACATAATATATATATATATATATATATATAATTAGACAGGAAAAGAAAAATAGTACCTGTAAAAATGTTAGCACAACAGTCTTCTTAATGACCTTTAGAGTTTGATTGTCAATTGGCCTTATACCATGCCAAGCTCAAAAGATATCAATAAAAATTAAGAGAAATACAGGAACTTGGGAAATATGGATAAATGTGCCCACAAAAACAAAATGGAGTGTCAAAAGGACAACTTTTCCATTGACCCTTATTTTAATGACCTTTACTCTTCAGTAATGTTTGTTTCAAAAAGTGATAATTAGAATTGTAATGAAACCTAAACATATTAAAAGGGAATTTATACATTTTATTGTTCTTGAGAATTTACAACAATATTAAAACACTATTAGATTTATTTGCAATAATAATTTTATATTCACAACATTCTAAAACCTAATACAATTAAAACTAATATTTATCACTTACAAATTTATGAAGAAATAATGATGGAAACAATTTTTATTTATAAATGTATAAACATTTACTCCATTATTAAAATGTGAACTAACTATAAGTAAATCCTAATTTACCATTTTATAAAGTTTTAATCAATTGGTAATTAGCTTTTGTTTTGCCAACCATTCCAATAAACATAATAAATAGTGTAAATAAGCAATCTAATAAATAGTGTTTATTATTTTTGTTGTCAATTCTCAAGAACAAAAAAAAAAAAAAAAAAAAAAAAAAAAAAAAAATGTATAAATTCACTTACATATGCTTAAGTTTTATCATAATTCTAATCATCACTTTAAAACAATAAACATTGATGAGGAGTGAAGGTAGTTAAAATAATAGAGGTGTCAATGGAAAAACTTCTATTTGACACTCCATTTTTTTTTTTACAGGCATGAAGGTCCACATTTGCCATAAACTTAATACATTGTCAGAAAATAAAATCTCAACACCATAAATACAGATACGGATTTTTTACCTGGGCAGAGAATATGTACTGTGTCTTTTTATAGGATTCATGTGGGGGATTTTAAATGTTTTTAGATTAAAAGCGAAAAATGGAGGAAAATTAAATGCATTTTTGTTATATGATGCTCGTTCCTGGAAAGATAAAAAATGCTTCACAAACTGTAAAAAGATGTGCCATTCATGAAGATGGTGCCAATGTTCAGAGTACTGTCCTGAAGTGGTTCACTAAGTTCAGGAGTGGAAATTTTGATCTGGAAAACCAAGTACATTCTAGCAGTCTTTGATGATCGTTAGATTGAAATGCTGATTAAAATAATCCAGGTCACATGACACAGGACATCACAGAGATACTTTGTATATTCCACATGAGCAATAAAAACATATGAAAATACTTGGATACATGAATTGCTACAATATTTGGGTGCTGCAAGATATAATGGAAAAAAATTAGTAGGTTGCATTTCCACCTACAATTCTTTGCATAACAAAAATAACTCATTTTTGAAAAGAATAATCACAAGCAATGAAAAATGGATTATTTACAACAATGTGGAGCAAAAAATGTCCCACGGAAAATAAAATGAGCCATAACTAATCACTCCAAAAATTGGTCTACATCCAAAGATGGTGGGGTTGGAAGGGTACTGTGCATGATAACTCCTCCTGCAAATCAGACAATGAATTCAGACAAATACTATTCTCTTTTGGGCTGATTAAAGGTAGCAATCAATGAAAATTGTCCAGAATCAGCCAACCAGAAGGATGTTTGTATTCACTACTATTTCTCTAGTAGTTTCATTTTCAAAGTAAGGATTAGTTTAGCCTTTAGCTGTATCAACTAAAATTTAAATGGCGGTTGGCATACAAATACAACAGTGCCATTTTTTCATCAGGACAACACTAGACCTCATACCATTTTGCAGACCTGGAAGAAATTGGTACAGTCAGATTACCACATTTCTGGGAGAATGCAATCATGAAGCTGCCTCAAAGACATCAAAAGATAGTAGTTGAATAAATCTATGTACAAATATCTAAATATTGTCTCTGAAATTCACTTAAAAAAAAAAAAAAAAAAAATTATATATATATATATATATATATATATATATAAAATCACTATGCCTTTTTGTTTCAAATCTATATTTGAACAGCATTTTTTATTTATGCATGTTTGGTTGAAAACCAACAAAAGTTTTTGGAAAGATTTTTTTATCTAATTTTTTTTTTTTTGCAAACCATTTTTAGTTTTCAAAATTTTTTTTTTTTTTTTTACAATAATGTTCACTTTGTACAAGGATCAAGGGCCACTCAAAGTAGAGGGTTAAGACAGAATATCAAAATAAATTGTCCAATGTCTTCTGAGAGGTTTCAGCTTTCATAAGACATTATCAAATAATTTTGTCTGGATGGATGGGTCTTTCTTTTGGTATACATTGTTACTTTGGTGTTTTTAGAGTTTAGTGTTTTTACACATCAGTGGGTGCGATGATGGGTCTTCCCCTCAAATTTCATGCCTCCATGCATCAGCTTTTGGTATTGTATGTTTTTTTTTTAAATTGTGAAATATATTTAGTATGTTTACTCCTAAATTGAATAAGATTTAATTGATGCCAGGTTGTTTTTTATGATTAAAACTTATATTTGTAATCATTTTTTTTTTTTTTTTTACACTTTATGTAATTTACAGTTGTTTTTGTCCTAAACCAATATCTTGCCAACCATTCCAGGACAACCATTGCTTTCACTCCAACATTTGTCCTTCAAAAAAACTGAAGAGAATCATTTTCTTGCACACATGGCATTTGGTCACTGTAGAGACATCTTATATAAAAGCAGCCTGTCACATCTATTTTGATTTGTTGGCTGTTATGTTAAAAAGAAACAAAAAGTGTATGGCAAACATGCAGAGGTATAAAATAGGCCCTACTGTGTGTTTGTTCACTGGAGGTAGGTAAATGATGCTGGTAATATCACTACTATTATAGTTTTCTGCTATTTATATTTCATTGTCATACTGTTTGGGAATTATTAATAACAGAAAGTATAAAGAATTGTATAAAATCATCAGAAAAATAAATTTATTTTGGCATGTATATTTTTTGCAATATATTTGCTTAATTTAACCACCAGTCTATTTTTGATAGGTAATATGTTAGTCATATCAAAAAAATATAAAATATTCTCAAGTTAATTACTCTGCTTACATTCATATAACAAACCTCATTCAATAACCCTCTACCTTGAATGACTCTTTGGCCTTATACTGATTGAACAATTAAAAAAAAATATATAAAGAATATGCTTTAGAAGTAAACAAATTATTCTGACCAAAAGGCACCAAAGCTTCAAAATTATAAAAAATAATAACATTAAGAATCATAATTTGGGAAGAGGGAGGAAATTTGTCAGCACTGACAAATACAAACCAGATAAGCCATGGTAAGGGGAGTAACAGCAGCTTGTTGCTGCCACTGTTGCTTGAGAAAAATATTATCAACTGAATGACTGCATCCTGTATTTTTGTAACCTTGGTTAGATACATTGAGTTCATCTCTAGAACTGAACTCTAAAACCTGTTAAAAAAAAGAAAAAGAAAAAAAGAACAAGCAAGAAAAAAAATGTCTATCATACATGAAAGTAATAAAGTGTTTTTGTCCTTGTTTCAAATTGCATTCCTTACTTTTTGTTAAGAGTTTTTAACTATAATACATCCAAGATCTATAAAGGATAAATTCTGAAATGTTTATAGATTCTACAGAAGATAAATGAAATTAACTAGGGTTGAACTAAAGTTACATGCACAACACCATGCTTCTTACTTCATTGGTGTTTGTAGAATTAATTTGAGCTTCTTTTTCCCTTTCGTTCATCAAAAATGTTGTCAAATAAAATCCTGTTTTCAGTGCCTTTAGAAAAAAAGAAAAACAACAATAATGAACATAACTGAGGCTTATTGAGCTGCTTTGTTAGTCATCAAAAAGGAAGTTGTGAGTGGGAAAATTTTAGAAACTTCCTTGCATTGGAAAGCAACATGCACATTACTTGATCTAGCCATTTAGATCAAATATAATGGAATAATAGATATTGAGGAAAGAATTCACAAAATTTATTTTAAATGGCTGTTTTTTTTTTCATTAATAAATAAAAAAAACCTCAACAGCAAAGTGCTTAAAACATTTTTTTATATTACTAGTGTAATTAACATTTTAGTTAATAAATTCTTTGGAATTTATTTTTATTTGAGCAAAGTTATACAGTGTATATGCTTGTGTATAAGCTGACTTCATGTATAGTTCAACCCCTGAAATTTCTTGCACGAATTTTAACCCCAACTGAAAGAATTTACCCATATATATTGTGTAACACTACCACCTATTTTTTTGCATTAAAAAACTGATCGTAAAAAGTTGCACTATATTGGAGTATATACAATATTTCAAAAAATTTAGTTTGCATATTATTTTTAAACCAGATCTGGTCAACTTTAAAGTTTTGAAGGTAATTTTCAATGAACATTTTAAGTATTAGATGAGAAATTTTCCTTCTGATGAGGTAAAATTCATAAAGACTGAATTATGTAATTTGAATAAATTTTTGGTCAAGTGCATTAATTTTACAAACTGTGAGAATATCTATGTCTTAATTCTGAAAGAATATCTGTGTCTTAATTGTGAAAGAATATCTATGTCTTAATTGTGAAAGAATATCTATGTCTTAATTATGAAAGAATATCTATGTCTTAATTATGAAAGATTTAATTTTTTGCTGTCTTAGGGAAAGCCATGTTC
This sequence comes from Acanthosepion lycidas, assembly GCA_963932145.1. Classification (NCBI taxonomy): domain Eukaryota; kingdom Metazoa; phylum Mollusca; class Cephalopoda; order Sepiida; family Sepiidae; genus Acanthosepion; species Acanthosepion lycidas. The sequence continues at coordinate 35,190,663 of OZ010582.1, read as the reverse complement.
TGGTTTTCATATCAAAACTTCTATGAGGAATTATTTTATTTTGGATGAAAATGCAGATTAGCTCAGCAAAATCAAGTAAAATTGTGTGCTAAAGTGCATCATTGAATATAGCAATTGTTTGTTAAATAATTTTTATTCACTCTGTCAGGCTTAAAGTTCTTTGCAAATATGTTAGGACTAAATTTTTATTTATAAAACTTGAATTTTCTTGTGTCTACAGCAATTGTTAAAGTTATTTTTGTTTTCTTTATGGTTTATAAAAAAAAGAAAAAACAGGTACATGATACATGTAAAAATATAAAAATACATGTGAAGGATTTAAAAAGAGAGAACTGATTCTTAAAAGATGCAAAATTAAAACCATGAATTGCAATTGTTTTAGTAATGTTAATACTACTTTCTAATTCCGGTCATTTTGTTACTTTTAAGACATTTAAGCTCTAAACATACAAGGACACCACAACACATGACATTAAGTATTAAAAAGAAAGGGAGGTAATTCAAAATAAAATTACTGAAAATACAAATATACAAGGGAGTATACAAATGTTAGACAATGGGAAAAGTTATTTTTTTTAGTTGATAACTTTTTTTCAAAAAGAATTTATAATCTGGTTCATGCCTTAAAACAGAATTATTCCTTTCTGGTCCAAAGTTTGTTTTTTTTTTTTTTTATTATTATTTGATTATGAAAATTGATTGATTGGTTTCCTATGGATTATAAACCCTTTGCAGGTTATTTAAAACCAGAAAACATTTTTAGATTGTAAGAATTGTTATTTTTTGAGATAACCTTTTAGTGATACAAGTCTTATTAATTAACCCATAACTGGGGGAGAAGAGGTGGATTCATATCTTTACTAAGGGTATTTGCATGTAAGTGAATATAACAAACCTAATGGGAATTGGAACTTGGTTCTCTGATTATTAATTTCAAACCATTATCAATTACACCACCCACACATCCAAGCTTACTATTCCTGGTATTCTCAAGGAGTCCCCCATCTATGTACGAACCAAGCTTAATGTTGCTTAACTTTGGTGATTGTATGGGAACCAGTGTTTCAACTTGATGTGGTCATAAGCCATGAAAATGAAAAATTTCTTTTAAAATGATTTCTTCACATGCATAAATGATTGAGTTACTGGTGCTAAACTAACAATTAAAACACTCCCTGTTTAACAAACTAAATCCCTGGTGACAACAGAATGAAATATATATATATATATATATATATATATATAATGTGCCTTTTTAAATTGACATGTCCTTTCATAGCTCATCAGTTTCCTATGAACTGTAATGATTTCTTGAGAAAAATAGTGGAATAGTTTCCCATTCTCTTTTCCATGGTTTTAAATTCAGGCCTCTATTAGACTGGCTGACATCCAGTTGATCCTGCTATTTAACCCATACATGAGAGACAAGAGAAATTTATGTCTTTCCTGAGGGTATCAGTGCAGGTGAATGCAACAGATTTAGGCTCACTGATTTCTCTTTTCATAATGGTAACAGCTTATGGCCATACCATGTTGAAACATTGGTTCTCTGAAGTTTAGTAACATCAAACCTGTTCAGTATCTAGAAGGGTAACCACTTGGGAACACCAGGTGCTGTAAATTTGTGTAACGGATAAACACTCAGAGTTGAAAATCAGAGATCGACATTCCAATTTCACTCCGGTTCATTATATTCACTTATGTGCAAATACTCTGAAGAAAGGTATAAATCTAACTATACTCCCCTAGCTATGGGTTAATTAATAATACTTGTATCACTAAACCATTATTATCTAAAAGAAAAAAAATTCTTCAGTATCTGTCTATATTTCTGAGATGAGGAATTATGTACACTATTTACATTATTCTGACTATTGTCCTCATCTTTGTTGCAATATTTATTACAACATTTTGGCCATTGTACACTTCGGTCTTATCAGGTGGTTGGAATGTCGAACTGAACCCTTTATTTCACTCACTGGGGTAGATTGTTCTAGTTCCATGTTTAATGGATGTCAATTATCAGTTATCTCCTGTTAATTCCTCTCTGTAAATTCTTACAATCTAAAAATATTTTCTGGCTTTAAATAACTTGCAAAAGGTTGCTAAACTGTAAAAATACAATTCAGACAATCATGTTGATAACAATTACACAACCTGGTTATAATTATAAATTAAAATAATATTTCTGGGTGCCCACACTTGGAACCTTCTGCCACATCTAAGCTATGCTTAGTAAATCACTATAAATTAAAATAATGTTAAAATATAACTTTCCCCATGAAAGCTTTCAACAGGGTTTGACATACAGGTCTTTTACACAAATTGAAAAGTTATGGTGCCTCCGGACAAATTTTTGAACTGATTCAGTCTTTCTTATCAAAACATGAAATGAAAGTTATCCTAAATGGCCACCTCTGGATCCTTTTGTACTAATGCAGTTCTCCCTTAGTGCTCTGCTCTTGGTCCTACTTTGTTTTTAATTATCATTTATAATTTCCCCCCAATAGCATCAGTTCCCAACTTGGTATCTATACTGATGAGACAACTATTTGTCCTGTCTCGATAGCAAGTCTGATAAGGTCAAATTGGCAGCTGATGTCAAAAACAACCTTCAGTCTGTTGTTAACTGGAGCAAAGGATGTTTTGTTAATTTTAAAACCTCCAAAAACTAAACTGCTCTATTAATTGCTAGAGAGACCCCTTTCTGCCTTCCACCAGCATGGCTGATGCTAACCTCCAGGAGAGCGATTTGTTGCACTTTCTTAGGCTAATGTTCTTGGCAGATATGAAGTGGAAAATCCATTGCTAGGTCTGCTGTTAAAAAAGTTGATTCACTGCATCACGCTAAACAATTTTTCTCTCCAGAATCTATCTTACATATCTATAAGTCTAGGCTTGGAATATTGATGCTACATATGAACTGGTGCTTTTGCTATATATCTAGAGATCCTTGATAAAATTCAAAGAAGAATCAACAATATTATTGGTCCTGATATGGCATCTTGGCTTTAGTCACTGCTATAAAGTTGCCTCACTGTGCCTTTTCTATAAATACTTCCATGGCAACTGTTTGGAGGAGTTCTTCATTATAGTAGCTACATTTTATGAATTTAAGTATGGCACTAGACTAGCAATGAGGTCTCATCAATTTACAGTTGAGTTGGTTAGATCTAACTGTAAATTCTATGCTAACAGTTTCTTTTCTCACACTTCTTGCTTATGGAACTCTCTTCACACTCCATACTTTCCTGTCAACTTTAATCTTCAAAAATTTAAATGCAATATCAATTGCTATCTACTGTTCTCCTTATTACTCTTCTTTTGTTTTATCTCCTTATTAATGGTTCTGTTTTCTAATTCTTCCACACTCAGTCATAGTGGCTTTACTGCCTTGTTTGGGGTGAACTTGATAAAAAATAAACATTTAAGATTAAAGGAAAGTATTTTGTATCATAGAGGTTCAGTTTAAACTTTCTTTTTCTTACTCAAGGTTAAAAGCCAGAAGATTCAATAGTACCTTTCTATTTCACTCGAAAGGAAGAAGTCAAGATATTGCCTGATGTCATCAACTTAATAAAGAATATCTCATATTTATACAAATTTTATATTGAATAACAGTACCAATAGTATGTCCCACACCAAATGAGGACAGGATTACATATGTAGGTCAATAAATCCATAGCCTAATAATAAAAAAAAAAGCATTTAACTTAGAAAATAAATGTTTTTTGACAATATTATCAATGCACTTAACTCAATGTTAATAACATTGGATTGAACCCTATAGTCATAAATTAAAATCAAATACAGATAATAACTGCACTGAATTATGGATCTATTGATCTGCCTTCATAAATGGACCTTTCCCATTACTTATACCAAAAATATGTACGAAAAAGGAAAAAAAAAAAAAAAAAAAATCCCCCAGCAATATATTTTTCTGCTGACATTTGAATATTAAGAAAGTGATGGTAGCAAGTTGTCAAATGCTATAGATTGCTTGAAATAAACTATTCTATAATAAACTATTCCTAAAATGAAACTTTGTACGCAAAGAATAATCTGGTTTAGAACTGCCAGTTGTATGACAAGTTCATTCAATTAGAATGAATGAATGAATGAATGAATGAAAGGGAAAGTAAACAAGATTATTCAAGACTGAACTTAAAACTAAAATTGTTGAGGGGAGGAGTGAAGAAAAGTGGAAATGGAGAGTAGTAGGTAATAAATGAAGTAAACCAAACTTTTGTAAGTAAATCAGTGACCAAACAACCATAACTGAGTTTGTTTAATATTTTAGTAAAATCAGATTATTACGTTGGTTATGATGTCAGTTAACAAATACTGTAAGTATTATATGAAAACATTCCCATATCAACATGCAATACTACTAGTCTTTTTTTTTTTAAACAAGGGAGATAATTTCATGACATAGGGAATACACAAATAGACAAGAAAGCACTAATCTACAAGTAACAAGAGAATGATTTTTTACAAGGTCTTTGTCAGGAGATCATATACATAAAAGTTGTATTTTACCTTGGAAGATACTGTAATAAAGGGAGAAATAGTGGCATGCATTATCTATAACATAAAATGTAAGAGAAGGGTGTGTATTTTTATATATATATATATATATATATATATATATATATGTGTGTGTGTGTGTATGTGTGTGTGTGTGTATGTGTGTGTGTGTGTATGTGTGTGTGTGTGTGTGTGTGTTACCTGTGATGATGTATTAGAATCTGAGCTCTTAGGAGTGTTGGACATAGTCAGGGTTGGTTTTGTTTTGTCTTTTCGATAGATCAGTGACTGGCTTCGTTTTAGCTTTCCAGCTGAAAAAATAAAATAAAGATGAATGAAAGAGATAACAAATTGGACGGCAATGAAGGATAGAGTTAAAGAAGAGTGTAATTAACATCATTTAATTATTTACTTGTGACATTAATTAAAAGAAAAACAAAAGAGGACAAACAAAAAAAAAACAGGTAAAAATATAAATGGCGATGAAAAATCAGGCAGAGAATTTTGTCTTCTTCATAATAAACAGATTTACTGTCCTTTATCAATAACTAGCAGACAGATAAAAATCAGAAAGAAGCAAGCAGCTATTACTTACCTCACATCTCTAACACATTATTATACACAGATTTATTCCAATTATTGTCCATATGGTTGCTATAGTCACCATATTTTGGCTATTGTATCTGATGTAATGAATATACATACACCTGGTTCCCCCTTACAGTAATATGATTGGCTGGTGTCAGCCATAAATACAGACTGATGTGGAGGTACAGGGTCGATGCCTATTGTCTTCGCCTATTGCATACCACTACGACGAGGACCAGTCCATTACGGTTACCTGCTAGATTGTCCTACTCAGTTACAGTAGTCCAAAACCACTTTGCTACTTTGAACAAATATATCTCTTTCCGGGGACATATCAGTATCTTCCCATCTTAAGGTGCCTGTTGGATTCTCTAACATTACCATAATTTTATTTTATTGGATCCATGGGTTAGACTTCTTTTTCCATTGTCTATACTAGAGAATAACACATTAATTCATTCTTCTGTTATTTCATCTTGTTTTAATTTATCCTTTTCATATTATTTCTACTTATTCCACTGGACAGTAGAACGAAAACAATCAACCCATCACCATGGATGGGATAAAGAGTTTAGTTCAAAATTCCAATGCAAAGAAAATCCAATGGTATAATAGTAAAAAACATTGTGACTATAACAACCAAGATCAGGATAACAGTCCTAGAGCATAATGATAATTCCTCATTTAATAAATTCAGATGAAATTTCCAATAGACAAAAACATTATATAATTATACAGACATGTTAATGCCAATAAAATTTGCTGCAGGAACCGTTTTTAAAAATTTTTTTCAATTTTCCAATAGAGGTTTGTAAACAGTATGAGTTATATATACAGTAGCGTCCAAAACTAAGGGACAAAATTTTGAAACCTAATATTTGTTAGAAATAACAACTGTGAAAAGCTGAAATTTTGACAACTGGTAGTCGTTATCATCCATAATAACATACTAAAATTTGAATCATTTGCAAAGGATAGAAAAAGAATTATAACAATTATTTATTTATTTTTAAAATAGGATCCTCCAAAAGTAAGGGACAAAATTGAGAAAAACAATGTAAACAGTATGCTATATTCAAATTTTTTGATTTTCTCTAAAGAATAAGTCTTACTTAGTCATTTGTAAACGTTGCATCAGCTGGCACCATGGCGAAACGCCAAAAACTTGATTACTCTGTGAGACAAGCTATTGTGAAGCTACACAAGGAAAAGCACACCATTAGAGAGATTTCAGAGAAAGTGAAACGTTCCAAGAGTGTTGTAGGCAGGGTTGTTAAATCCTACAATGATACTGGCAAAATAGTTAGCGCTTTTAAAACCGGCAGACCCCGCAAAACTTTGGCAAGAGAAGATCGAATAATGCAGCGTATGTCATTAAAGGACCGTTTTAAGTCTTGCACAGAAATTAAAAGGGTTATGAATAGTACCTCATGTGTTAATGTGTCAAGACTGACTGTTTCTAGACGACTGCAAGAAATAGGGCTGTTTAATGGAACCCCAGGGAAGAAACCACTTGTTAGTTCGAAGAATAAGAAGAAGAGATTAGAGTTTGCAAATAGGTATGTAATTTGGACATATGAAAATTGGGCAAAAGTATTTTTCAGTGATGAAAGCAAGTTTAATTTATTTGGAAATGATGGAAAAAAACAATGTAAAGAGACGTATTGGTGAAAGATTAAGTGCAAAGTGTACTAAGAAAACTGTCAAGTTTGGGGGCGGAAGCGTCATGGTATTTGGAATGTTTTCTAGCCAAGGTACAACGCCTCTTGTCCGGTTACAAACTCGTGTAAACGCACAGATCTATAAAAACATTGTTCAAGATCATGTTGTGCCAATCATACAGAATTCAGGTTTCGATAGGGCTACCTTTATGCAAGATAATGCCCCATGTCACAAGGCAAAGGTGGTAATGAGTTACCTTAGCGAGCAAGATTTGGAAATTATGGATTGGCCACCGCAAAGTCCTGACTTAAATCCAATAGAAAATCTTTGGAAGACCTTAGGAGTGAAAGTTATGGAAAGAAATCCCACTAACACGGAGGATTTGTGGGTGAAGCTTCAAGAAGAATGGTCTAAAATTAGTATCGAGGATTGTCAAGAACTGATTTGTTCTTGTAGTCGAAGATGTGCAGCTGTCATTGAGAGCAAGGGCTTATTTACTAAATATTGATTGTACATGTATTATTGTTTTTTTGCCGTTTACATTGTTTTTCTCAATTTTGTCCCTTACTTTTGGACATTCCAAATTTGAAAATAAATAAATGATTGTTATAATTCTTTTTCTATCCTTTGCAAATGATTCAAATTTTAGTATGTTATTACGGATGATAACGACTACCAGTTGTGAAAATTTCAGCTTTTCAAAGTTGTTATTTCTAACAAATATTAGGTTTCAAAATTTTGTCCCTTAGTTTTGGATGCTACTGTATATAAAAGAAAAAACTGGACATTGAGAAACAAATGCAAAACAAAAGAGAGAACTTACCAACACTTGTGGCCAAATGTCGTAAGGAGCCCGTGTAGGATTTTTTTTGTAGGGGATGCAATTCTTCAACTTTGCTTTCAACATGGAATGTTAAACGTACTTCTAGTTCTCCCTGTTCTTTGATAACACCAGTCTTTTTGGACTTTGTTTGCAAAGGAATCCACCTACAATTATCAGAAAGGAAGATATCAAAATAAACGGGAATATTATATGTGTAAGAGTTCTGGGATTGCAAAGGAAGTGTTTGTCGCAGATTACTTCCACAACGCAGAGAACAAATCACTAAGTTCAGACTTGAATATCAGGGACAGAAAAAATGCAAAATCTCAATTCGCAGATACTATCTCATAAATTACAATGCATGTAACCAGTCAAAAAAAAACAAACAAAAAAACTAACCCCTCGATGACCACATTAGCCAAATTACACAAATTTTCTCACTCCCCAGATTCGAGAACACCAACTGCTTTTAGCGGCCAAGCATTTTTTCCATTCGTTGACAACTGGGAGCGGACACCCAATTTTAGCATATCAAAATACTTTTATGGCAACTCCTGCCACTAACTTGTTTCTAATTGAAATATTCTGTCTTCAGCATGTCATGTGGAATATGTGCCCTTTTTTTTGGTAAGTAATTTTCTTTTGCACCACATTTTCCATTGTAGGATACACGCAACATGCTGTCACTTGGTTTGATGAGGTAATTCGCCATTTTCTTCACTATAATATGGTACTACCAAAAGATTTTGAGAACTTAAGATATTAGCTAACTTCCTGAAAGAAAAAAAAAATTATCAAAACAAAGTTTATCATTTCCTGGTGTAAGTGTGTTAAGTGGCATGTGAAATATCTAGAGAAACACAGAGAATGCTGGGTAGCTTCACAGAGGAACTGATTGGTCAAGCCATTCAAATTTCCTGAACTTTTCAGAAGTACTTTGTATATAAGACTTATTTGATTCAGTAACATTTGCCTTAATTCTTGAACCCCTGACATTATTCTGATTTCTAATACCAAAGATACAGACTTTGCCAAAATTTGTTCAAACAAATTTTATGCTAAAAATTATAAAATTCAAATGTATGATGATCAGTTTATTTTCCTACCACTGAGTTTTTTTTGTAATGAAAATTATTAAAATCAAATTGGAGCAAAAATGAAATCATACTTAAAATATATATATATATATATATATATATATATATATAAGTGAGCAATAAGTAAACCGAAAACATTCAAACTCACCCTAGACCTCAAGTGGAACTCTTATATCTGATCTATTGCTAAAAGATACTGGAAAAATGGATGGTCCCCTGTATTGCTCCAGTAAGTATCCGACTCCTCCCGCTATACTGCACTTTTACAAAAACCAGATGAAACCAAAAATGGAGTATTGCTGCTATATCTGGACTGGAGCTGACTAGTCTTCACTTGGCTGTCATGATGGAATTCAAAAGTGTCTACATAGCCTTGTGAGCGAGGAATTATTTCCCACCTTACAAGCCTTTTCTCCCACAGACAAAATGCAGTGAGCCTCTCGTGGCTGTATTGCTATGGCAAGTGTGTCAACGAGCTATATTCTTTGGTTTCACCAGTCCTAACCTTTGCAGCCATGCCATGTATAGAAGGAAGAACCATCCTCATTCCTTTCATATTACATTAGTCAGAAGAGTAAGTTCCACTGACAAGAATTGATGCTTTGTGTAACAGACTCATGGCAGGATGTTTTCCTAATCACTACAATCTTGACCTCTTCAAGTCTAGGGTTAACTGTTATATTTCCTATATAACCTTATGAACTTCACTTCTTGCCTGTTTTTATTTTTTTTTTATTACTGTCATATAGCACCACGCAGTAACCCTCTACCTTGAGTGGTTCTTGAGCCTTGTATTGGGTGAATATTTGTATTAAAAATATGTATAGGAGACCAGTATCCCCAAACTTTCATTTCTTTCCTCAAGTAGGGAATTATAGAAATAACTGAAAAGGTGCAGGAATGAATTTTGAGGCCATTTTATTGATTGTCGTGTTCTGCTACCAATTTAAATTAAGGAACTGACAAGTGAAACATGGAAATAATTATCTACAGAAACACCACATGATTGACAACTGCTATATGCCTATCCTTTTCTGCTGGATAAGACTGTCCGTTTTTTTGGAGGGGGTGGGAGTGTCCAAGTCAATGCTAATTTTTAAAAAATAATGTTCATGTTATATACGGTCCAGAGAAACTTAAGGTAGGTTACTGAATGCAGTTTTTGTGAGAGTGGTAAGAATAAGTATATATATATATATATATATATATATATATAAACACACACACAAGAAATGATATAGGATACCCCAAAATAACAGAGATATAGTATGGACTATTCTTGTTACCATTTGTAATGTTATTGTATCTTTTATGTGCTGTGTCCCTTCAGGACGTAGGCTATCATGGAGCTCCACATCTTCCTTTCCCTTATAGTTCTTAATAGGTCCAATAAGTATCAGATTTTCAAAACCCTCCTTTCTCATTATGTGCTCCAGAAACTTCAATTGCCTCTGGATGTTAAGTAGGTTTCCTACTTTTTTTTTTTTTTTTTTTTTTCAGTTTCTTTAAAATGTTGCTCACATGTTCAGTCTCAGCATCTTTCTGTAGAAATACATTTCTGTTGTTTCAAGTCTCTTCATAATCTTTGAAGACCTTGTCCAGCATTTGCTGTCATAGAAGACAGATATGGTCAAAATTATGTTTGGATAAGGAAATTTATTTTTTTCATAGTCAAACTTTCCAAACCTGAGGTAGTACTTTATATGTACAAACAAAACATTACATATGTATAAAGATATGAACCTAGTGACATTATTGCTTTTCTTGGGGTGAAATAAAAAATAAAAAATAATAAATAAATGGTTCAGTTCAAAATTCCATGAAGGCTACCTGGATTGATAAGCACATGAAGGCTGGAAGCTACAATGGCTGAAACACTGATAAAGATGAGGACAATAGTCCACACGTAAATAACAATAAATCCTTCAGACAGAAAATGCATGTGTTGTTTTGGTGACTTAAGGTTAAAATAAATGTCAGTGCCATAGATTTGACTGTCAGTTGTCTGACCATAACAAATTGGGCATGTCCCCTAGGAGCTGCCACTTTGCATTTTAGTTCATGAGCAGAAGTAGTGTGGGAGCATCAAGAGGACAGTTTTTCCAAGTCTGAAGGACTAGGCAGCCAGGGCAACTTGGGAGTCATATATAGATACTTGGGAACATCTTCAATCAGAGTCTGTCTAGGTTACCTAACCTGAAGGGTTTCTTTTTATTTTCTTTATTATTGGGCCCTACCTGCAGGGTTGTCCACTGCTATTATCAAAACCTCTCACCATATTACATACATTTGGCTGTGATGCATGTGCCTGGTATACCCTTAAACTGGTTGTTATGATGAGTACATTGGGCTTCATATATTTGTAACCCAGTGTCTCTTTGTTGGCATGCTACTCTCAATAACAACACTTAACAAGCATGATTTAAAATGAAATGAAAAGACAGTGTTTAACAATATTTCATCAACATTTGTAATATATCTATAAATTTATCACAAACAACAAATTTCAATGAACATCATCAGGTACACATTCTGAAAAGATATCCAGAATCTAAACTTTCAATGCTTAAAATGCATGAAGATAATTACATATGAAAATTACAAAGAGGGGAAGAGAACAAAATGACAGGAGAGAGTTCCATAAGATTTATACTAAACTATTTGATTAATTGGTTTTACTAACCAATTAACTGACAGAAAATTTCAAGATGAGCACAATACCCAAATGTTATTCATGTTTCAGCTGCATTTCATTTGCTTCATCACATTGATTACCAGTACAACAGTTTTTCTCAAGACAAGCAACGTTTGTACAAAGAGTTGGATTTTGTGTACTTTTTATAGTTTTTATACTGGTATGCAATTTTTAAACATAACTTGAAGACGGACATACTGTCTGAACATTGTTAAAAACTGTTTTCATTTTCTTTTCTTAAAATCACTCTAAGTTTTAAAAAATATTGGAAGAGTTACATCAATCATTTTGTTTAATAACAAAATAATTCTAACTTGGGCTGAATTCTTTTGACAAAATCCAAGAGACGAAGATATTGCATTCATTTGACTTCTACCTTGCATCCTATTAAAAGGAAATGGTTAAATTGTATATAAACAGTTTTCTTGCAAATAGTAAAATTTCCTGGTAGAAATATGTTATTTACTTTCTGTATTTATTAAAAGACTCCATTCAAATTTAATACTGCTTCTGGGGCAAAAGTGAATAGGCATACATTTTTAGTTTTCTTTCAAACTAGCAAAACTTTATTTTTAAATTCTATTGATTCAATATAAACAAGTCCATTTCAAGGAGTCTTCTTGTTTAACATATCCTAATCACATCACTTGTATTGTGTGGAGGGTGTGATAAACATGCATATAGTAGCACAAAACAAACACTGATGTTAAGGAAAAGAAAACAAGAATAATTAATATTAAAATCTTTACATTGTTGATAGAGAGGGTGTGAGTAGAATGTTTCTATGTGGGCCATGAAAGTAATTTGGAAGGTTAGAGTTGGTAAGGTCTGGAGTTGATGCATTTTTGGGTTGGTTGACCAAGGTCAAGGGTGGTTTGTTTGTTTAATGGCATATCAACTCCTTATGGGTCATTTAATGTGGAAATTTAATTTTCTTAGGAGCTTGAGTAACATCTTTTTACAAAAATCTGTTGCTGATTATTTATTCTTTTTTAAATCTATACTTTCAGTTTTTGACTCCAGTTTGGGGGTTCCCTGTTTGCCCATAGCTGGAATCCTAACAGGTGCTAACACCCGGATCAGAGTGGACCTGGGAGCATGTGGCAAAATAAAGAAAACAGCAACCGGCGAGTAAATTCAAGCTCTCCCAGCTGGTATTTCAACCTTGAGTCGTTCCTTCTTGAGTTCTGTCTCAAAATCGCACTAACAAACTGTTCTTGCCGCCAACCGTGAATGTCATTCCAACAACTCACCGCACTGGGGAAAAGTAGTTGCTTTTATATTTGTCCATATACACATAATCCCTTGCGTTTTCATGCGATCCCACAATTCATTGTGTCCATGTCCCATAATGCATTGCATCTTTATTGCATAAAAATGCAATGCAAGTCCCCCCTCATTCTTTTATGTTATCTGGCCGAGGACGGATTACGGCAGAGTGGTAAGTGCTTTTTTCTCCCTTATTTCAACTGCAGGAGCTTTACATGCTAAACAAATACAGGCTCTTTTTTGGCGGGGACAAGGCAAGTCGCGACCAGTTGTGCTTGTCCCAGGTTCTGTTTCATGTTCGCCACAGAGCAATAGCAATTGAGAGGTGGTTCCACACTGCTCAAAACCTCCCAATCAAAGGTTTTGCTGTTGGATGTAGTTTATCGTCATACCCAGGACAAAGTCACAGGTGGTGATGCATGGCTTGTTTGACTTGACAGCTAGCCTGTTTGCCACAATTCTTCTGCAGTCATTTGTAAGCATATATTTTTTTTTTCTAAAGTAATGAACTTTTTATTTATTAATCTAATAGATTTTATCACTTTAATTGCAAAGCGGGACACAGAATCAGATACTGCCGGAGGGTGCATCTTCTTTAAGAAAGTTTCTTGAATATTCAGGATGGTAGACAAAAATAAATATACTGTTTAATAAATGAATGAAGCATCTACTAAAATATAGGTATCCACTAAAAATAACATTTAAAGTGATCAAATATATATTTATTTATTAAGTCTGGTTGAAGCTCAATGAAAGTCTTCAGATTTTTAAAAGGTTTTCTTTCACATATAAACAATTTATAGTTTTTTTTTTTTTTTTTTTACCCTGCCTTTCAAAAGAAATGGTTTTGATTTTTCAGATGTTGCAATAGTAAGATTGACATTTGTTCTTATTTTATAACGAGTTATAATTTAATTCACAAACAATATAAAAAAATAAAGAAACAGCAAAATTGATTCAGTCTTTAGTTTATTTAGTCATTCAAACTTGTACCAATCAATCATTCTACTGACAAAAGAAAAAGTACTAAGGAAAGCATAAACAAGAACAAGGACCTTGTTTATGTTTTTCTTACTAATTTAACCTTTGTATTTGTCAAAGAAAGTTTAAAAAACATACTGATTTTGGGGTCTGTCAAAATTTTTGCACTCTCGCAGTGGTATTATAGCATAACCAAGAGATTCATCAGCAATTTTTCCCCGATGGAATAAATTCACTTTGATTTCTGCATCCATGCTGGTAATTAAGCTGAAAAGAAACAAAAGAGAATTAAGCAAGTAAACAAGACAATCAAAATGTTGTTACAATGCATATCTAGGTAATTGTCGCTGCCTTCATGTAGCTTCCCAGTGTCTTTTCTATAAATACTTTCATGGTAATTGTTTTGATGAAATTTACTCCATGATATCTAGACTTTATGAATTTATGCACAATACTAGATTGGCAGCAAGAACCCATCATTTTACAGTTGAATTGTCGAGATGTAACTGTAAGTTCTATGCTAACAGTCTCTTTACTAGCACTGCACTTGTGGAACTTTCTGACTTCTTGCTTTCCAGACAAATTAAAAAATTTAAATGCAGTGTCAATCATTATCTTCTCTTCCTAATTCCTGTTCTTTTCTCTTCCTTAGATGTTTCTTTACATATTCTCCTACATTCAGTAATTCATTGCGTCTTAGTGGTTTTATTGTCTTGCTTGGGGTGAAATGAGAAGTAGAAGAAAAAGAAGTTTGAATTTCTGATGAAGATTTTTCCTTTATTCCTTTTTGACTAATATTTCTTCCATCTTATTTCATGATTTCTTAAAGTATAAGACTTCAGCAAGATTTGAAATCACCTGCTTTGCATAAAAGTAAAAGACTGTAAGTAAAGGAATAAATTTGGATGACTCTACTGGTTGTCCTTTATAGTCTAGTCCATAGAGAATGGACACAAAAAAGGCAGGCTCCCAAGGTTTTCTTGGGGAAAAAATGAAATTCCAAGTTATACAGGATGTGTGGGTGGTTGTAATAGATAATGGCTCAGAATTGTTAATCAGAGAGATGAGTTCCAATTGCAGTTAGGTTTTTATTTCACTTATGCACAAATACCATTGAGAAAGGTATAAATTCACATCTTCTCCCAGCTATGAGTTAATTGGTAAGACTTGCAGTATTATCAAGAAAAGAAAAAATCTGCATACAAAATATTTACATTTTGGCATTAAATAATCCATAGAGGCCGAGATGCCACTCGACAAAACCAATCAAACAAGCCATATAAGAATGTTCTCAAGATTAAATCTATGCAGCAAGGAAAGTTGTTTTTTTCTGTTGTACTAGACTATTCTTCTTGCCAGAATCTATCTGGCACATTTATAAATCTATTTGTCTGTTCATTGAATATTGCTGCCATATATATATATATATATATATATATATATATATATATATATGGATATATATATATATATGGATTCTTGGTAAAAACCAAAGAAGAATCTGCAATGTTTCATAGTAATTCTTCTAATAAGCTTTCCTTTTTGGTACCTCAACTTTGACACATTTAAGTGCAGTACTAGATTAGCAGCTATGCCTCACTTCACCATTGAAATTCCTCATTGTAGTCATAGTTTCTATGCTAATAATTTCTTCTCTTGTGCTTCTCATTTCAAGCTTCTTGCTTTCTCTGCCAACTAGTTTTCAAAAATTTAATTGCAATGTCAATTATCTTCAGTTTCCTTCAATCCTGTTCTTTTACTGTCCCCACTGCTTATTTCAATCTCAGTAACCCCTCGAGTCTTAGTGGCTTTTATCATCTTACTTAGGGTGAAATGATTAAAAAAAAAAAAAAAAATAAATAAATTTTAAAAACAAAATGAGAAAATGAATTATGAATATTTAATTAAATCAAGGGAGTTAATTTTGTTATTTCAATGTTTACTGGTATCAGCTTTAGAAAACTTAATAATATATGATTAACAAAAATAAATAAATAAATAAAATAAATAGAAATACAATTTCAAGTTTCTTTGGCTTCTTACATATCTGATGCAATCTAGGTCTACAGGTTTGTATTGCAATGAGGTTTCTGTATGAATTTCTGGATGAGGAGTTATCATTATTTACACTATATTTGTATTTGTTGTTGAAGTTTCAGCTATAGTGCCCTCTGGCCTTCCTCAGGTGTATATCAATCAAGGTAATCTACAGGAAATTCTGAACTGAACGCTTTATTTAATCTTTAGGTGTAGATGGTTCTCATTCTACTGCCCATGTCTAGCAGTATCATCTAGTTCTTATTCTTAGTACTGCTCAGTTATTGCTTGCCCATTTCCATTAAGTTCAAGTATACACTACTTGACCCGGGGATTGAACTCACAATTTCTAGGTCACCAAATTCACAAACACTTTAATCAACTAGGCCATTGTTTTGTAGATTAAATAAAAGTTTCAGTTCAGAATTCCCTGTAGGTATCCAGATCAATATATTCCTAAAGAAGGCCAGAGGGTACAACAGCCAAAACATGATAACAAGAATGAGGACAACAGTTCAAATATAAATAGTGTAAATAATGGAATGAGGTTGTTTAAAAAAACTGATGAAGAGGTTGAGAAATTTCAAATAAATTGAATTCAACATTTTCAGAAGGAATAAATTTCAACACGTGGTAGAATTTTACATATATTCTTTTTCTTCTACATGCAGTGTTCCTTTAGGAGGGAGATGGACAATCATGATTCACCACAAGTTCCTGCCCTTTGCCGCTCTTGGTAATGTTTGTCTTTTGCAATCTCCTCATAACATTGTTCTGTCAATCATTTTCACAAGTTCCTTAGTTAGGTTATTTGCCATTTTCCTCTGTTCCTCTTGCCTTCAACATATCCTGTGAGTGTTAAATTTTCTAAGCCCTCTTTCCTATTTTTATATAATGAATAACAATACAAGAGGAGAAGAAATATTCTGTGTGTACTCATAGCCGAAAAGTAGGAAAAACACTTTGCTATTAGACATGCGTGCATGTTAAAAATATAGTATGTGGCAACCTGTTATATCGGAATAATGTGTCACTGCTGACATTTGAGTTTGAACATAGATCACCAGCGAGCAAAAACAGGTGATCTCATTATTGAATTAAGTAGACCACATGACTATAGAGGAAACGCATATATGTAGGAAGTAGCCGACAACTAACGATCTCTATTTCTAGTCTATCCTCTACGCTATACAGATCTCCATTTCTACTATCACTATACGGACCACTATTCTCTACTCTTTTCACTATACTATTTCTCTTTTCAGATCATTATAAGGATTACTTTTTGAGCGAGTATTATCGAGCAAGTACTATTAGTGCAAATGTTATTCAAAGGTATCTGACACCAGTATTGCTCAATGGCGTACTATAGTTGTATCTGCGATTACAAAGTCTCTACTACAAGTATTCGTTAGCATTACAAAAGTTGCAACGAGTGTTTGTTGACATCACAAAACCATCCATGGGAAAGAAATTTCTCCACCAGTGGAGAGAAGGCTTGTGTTGACACTGCTACAGTTCAAAGTAAAAAGAAAAGTTTTATCATCTTGTTCTTTTATAGTTCTAAACAGTGACATTTAACAGGTGACTGGCATATCATGTGGAGGTAAATTCAACACATAACAAAATAAAGAGATGTGCAACTTTTAAAACTTCAGAGAATATAGTGAGATCAAGAAATGTCAGGAGTATGAATCACAGAAATTTCATATTGCATCCTTGTAACTTTGGAATTGAATAATCAATTCAGGTCTTAATAAAACTACAGTTTTGAATAATGCCTTTTCCAGTCATGTCTTTATAGGAGTCAATTAAGTGCTATACATGATACATGCTTGGGCAATCATGTCTTGATTCATGACTGACAAGGCAGAAGATTTTCATTGCAGTAGGTTGCCATTTCTTTCTGCAGTAGACTGGTTGCCAACTAAGGCTATAGGAGCCAGTCTGTCTTGCTATTCATCTCATAGCTTGTGGGTGGGAAGAAGAGATGGATTTATACCTTTCCCAAGGGTATTTGTACATAAGTGAATGTAACAAACCCAACTGGAATTTGAACTCAGCTCTGATTTCTCATTCTGAGCCATTATGTATTACACCACCCACACATCCATAACTTTATATATACCTGTAAAAATTATAATGAATTATTTTGAAGAATTCAGCAAAAAAGAATGCTGTTCCTATTTTTCTTCTGTTTTGTATTTCTGCTTGATTATCATGCTAATGCTTATATTTTGCACTAACCAGGCTGAGGAAAAGCAACAAAACAAAAAAACAAACAAAAAATAAAACAAGCATGTTTATGTTGCCTGAAGCTTCCATATTCCAAACTTGTTGAAATTTCCTCTCAGTGACAGACTAACACAATAAGTTATCATAAGAGGTTGAATTTTAAAATAATCAATAAAAGCCATCATTGAGATTCAAACCCTGAATTAAGCAAGTTAATCAGTAAGTTTCAGTATTACAAGCCATGAGAGATGTTTCCAATTGATTGTCAGTTCTGAACCAAAATGCTGGCCATCTGTGCTGCTTGTGAAAAGTTGTTCTTATGGTTTGTGTATAAATGGCTGGCAGAACAGGGATTAGGAGAGACAGCAAAAAGACAAACTTTATTAAAAGATGCATGTGTCAAGAAATGGTGGAGAGCTGTGATTGCTAACATCATATAAGGTTTGGTTTGTTTTACAGCATATAAGCCTCAATGGGCTATTTAATGCCAACAAAATTTTTATTGCTGGTAATAATTTTTTTTATTCAAAAATATATTGCTGGTAATAATTTTTTTATTCAAAAATATATTGCTGGTAATAATTTTTTTTACAAATTATTTCTGGTATTAAAACCTATTTTTACACTTTCAGTGTTTCAACCCCAGTTTGGGGGTTAACTATTTGCCCATAGCTGGGACTCAAACAGGTGCTACCACTCCGTATCAGGGTGGATCTGGGAACACATGCAATTAAAAGGTGGTTCCATGCCCCTCAAAACCACCTGAACAGAGGCCTTTCTGTCAGATGTAGTTTATCGTTATACCCAGGATGGACGTCATATAAGGGACACAGCATATGGCAAAAGAACAGTTAGGCTACCATATGCATCTTCAGTGTTGATTTATTCAAGGCTACATTGAATATAATATTTGACTATGACAAACACCTCTCTCTTGACATTGTTGATATATCAGGTTTTATGAAATAAAATCATTACTTCACAAATAAAATATGGTTCAAGAGTTTAAATTTCACAAGGCTTTTCATATTTGAACAAGGAAATGTGGCTAGAAATTGTAAGTTTTTACTAGCTACAGTAATGTTTTTATTTTGTCAAGGCAGACAAGTTTCAAATGGCCTCGAGGTATTGAAGCCTGTAGCTCAAGTTCCAGATGATTAATACCCACAAACATGCAATTCAGACTGATTCTAAAGTGGGATATTTCACTCAAAGTGAAGGAAGGATTCTTTTAAGACAAAGTGGTTTTCAAGTTTACTTGTTGTTTCTTTATAGCAATACGTTCAAGAAAATTAAATTCAATGAGAGTGTCTGGGAGATTGACATTGAACTGTCTCAAATTCTTTTATATTAATGGCTATCTATATTCAATTAGTCTTCTGAAGAACTTTCTTAATTGTTCTGGAGATTTAGATTTTTGCCTTCCTCCTCATCATCCGTTTCCATTTGTATTGCCATATCCTGATTATTTTCATTATGTTCATAGTTCCTTATGTCCTTTGACATTTGCTCATCCTTTCTAAAAATTTGTCTTTGAATCTTATTTGATCTACACAGATATACAGCCTTGACTTCTTTTTGTACTAGAAAATGTGCCATTTTTGGATTTGACCCCTTCCTTTTGTACCACATCCTTTCATTTATAGAATATGGCATTGTTAGCAGAACTCGGACTTGTCTTCCCATCAGTGCTGAGGGTGTATAATAGCAGTAGGATTCTGTAACAATCTCAGTAGAAAGATTTCTATTTTCTTTTTTGCTACAAACATGCTGTTCGCCCCATTTTTATGATTTGTACCATCCTTTCTGCTATACCATTTGACTGAGGGTGTTTTGTAAGGCCTGCATCCTATCTATGAGTTGACTGATTAATTCATTCATTTTCTATGGTTTATCAACACATGGGGGTTATTAAAGCCAGATAATATTTTTTCATTGTAAGAATTTTTTTTTTTTTTTTTTTTTTTTTTTGAGATAATGGTTTAGTGATACAAGTCTTACTAATTAACCCATAGCTGGAGGTAGGATTCGTACCTTTCCCAGGAATATTTGCACATAAGTTAATATAACAAACTAATCAAGAATTGAAACTCTGCAATCTGATTAACAATTCCAAGCCATTATCCATTACAAGTGCACATCTAAGCTTACTGCATCTGTTAAGCCCACATGATCACCCATATATGCTTGATGTTGCTTAACCAGTGATTACGTGGGACCGGTGTTTCAACATGAAATGGCCATAAGTGGAGTTCTTAATCTTAAAACTCTGGCACATTGTCAAATACCAGAGTTTTTGGGATTCCATTTTTTTAAAATATGATTTTTAACACATGTTTCACTGTAGAACTCCTTTTGTCTGACACAGAAAAGACTTCAGTCCATCCTGAAAAGGTATCTACTAATATTAAGAAAAAATCCTCTCCACTGATGTATGCATGAGCTATGTGAACTACTTCAGGGCTCTAACTTTTCTGCCACAAAATTTCTTATTTCTTTACATTTGGACCATTGTTTTTACATCTCTTGAATATTCTGACAATTATGCTTCTAATTTTAGCCTTTTTGTATAGCAGCTTTTCTACAATGTATGCCATCATATATACTCTTTATTAAAATCCTTTCTAGAAGCACTACCATATCCCTATTGAAAATTATTTCCTTCTCTACCATCAGATCGCGTCTTACATCTGTGTAGCATCTTTCAGCTCAAGAACAATTAACCCATCTGTTTTTCTAATTATACATTTTATTCTACTTAATACTGAGTTTTGCATGGTTTCCTTAACCATTCACTCCAATGATAAAACATCGGTGTAAAAATAGATCTTCAAATTTTTCATCTGTGTTATTTCAATCTTTATAGAATTGAAATTTTTACAGAGCATCCATTAGAAGTCTATTTTTATGCACATTTTCTACACATTTTTATAAACTGGCCACTTTCTTTCATGTACATTTTTTTTACCAATATTCACCCAATACAAGGTCCAAGAGCCACTCAAGGTAGAGCTTTACTATGTGGAGTTGTATTAGTGTAAGAAAGGGCAAGAAGTGAAGTAGTGAGGAAATTTCAGTGTTCTGGCAGGGATGTTAGAACTATAAAGTCTCAAAGAAATCCACTCTTAAACAGGGAACAAGGGATAAACTTTTACTCCTGTTTAAAAAAGGAGGGGTATGAACCAGACAATAGACAAGCCTATCTACTATAATTATATCCACAATACTGGCAATTGTTTTGTTTTTTTATTCCCTTTAATAAGTACGTATTGACAATTTCCAAATCTTCCTGTTGACTTCCAGACCTGTTGAAATTCTCAATCATTTCCAACTGTTGTATAAATTCCATGAGAGCATTCAAAGACATGTTTGCTAATTGAAATTGCTTAAATATTTTACATTGATGATTTTCATTGCATAATCCTTTGAGAATTTTAATTTGTATCAACTCGTCTCCTATGGTCTGTTCTTCATTCATAAGTATTCCAAAATCACAACACTAGGTAGTCTCTCTTAGGTGATGTAGGTATTTAGTGACTGGTTCAATAGATTCTTGTTCCATAGACATCAATTTTGTTCATTCTGCCACAACCAACCTCTTCTTTGGTTGCAGGTTACTTAATATTATTTGATTTATTTCCTGAAATAATTATAATTTTAGGGTATGAGCCATTATTGAAACTTTTGATACCTCAACTCCTAGTCACCAAAAAATGATCCGTTACCTCATTCCCACCCCTTTTATCATTGTTATCATTCAGCTTCTTGGTTCAAGTACTTGCATCAAAATACCACAACCATATGTCCACAAAATCAGGGTTCTCTATTGCTGGGTTGTTATTGGATAATGGTTCTGTACCTCAAGGAGATCTCAAAATTATAAATTCGAAGTTTGGTTTAGTTTGGTTTACAGCATATCAACTTCAATGGATTATTTAATGCCGACAAAATTTTTTATTGCTGGTAATATTTTGTTTTGTCAAAAATCTGTTTCTGGTAATATTTTTCTTTCAAAATTGTATTGCTGGTAATAATATTTTTCAAAAAGTATTGCTGGTATCAAGAGGTGGTTCCACGCTTCTCAAAACCTCCTGATCAGAGGCCTTGCTGATGGACGCAGTTTATTGTCTTACCCAGGACACAGATGTAGTTTAACGTCTTATCCAGGACGAATAAATTTGAAGTACTGAGAGAAATAAAAGAGGAAGTGGACAAATTAACATTTACTATTTTGTTAATAAACAAATATGAAGAACACATTGAAAGACTACATAAATATAGTACTTATGATGAGGAGTTTTTCATATAGAGTAAAGCTACCTTTATATGAAGATGAGGCTGGTGATTAATACTTAATATCTTTTGTTATTGTATAGATTTTCTTATTAACTACTTCCTGACATTGTTCAGGACATGTCTGACCATTACCATTTCAAACCCCAACTAGTTCTCTAGTTACATTTTATGGTTGGTTGCCTTCTGTTAAGCCTGATAAACACAGTACTTTTATGTAACTTCAACAGGTAACAATAGAATTGTTTAGTATCTGTCGATATTTCCGAGATGAGGTATTAGGTACACTTAAGGAGACATGGCACAGTGGATAAAGGCGTTGGTTAGATCCAGTGACAGGACCCAAAGAGTTGAGTTCAGTACCTGGTTAAGTCAGTGGAAAACTTGGAGAGGTGAATTAACAGGAGATAACTGATATCTTCCTATTAAGGTAGCTATATTCTATATGAAAACCCTATCATAATAAGTACTATATTTATGTATTTTTTCATTGTGTTCTTTATATTTGTTTGTTAATAGCACATGGAACTAGAACATTCTACCCCAGCAAGCAAAATAAAGGTTTCAGTTTGACATTCCAACTATCTGAAGAAGGCCAGAGCATACAATGGCTGAAATGCTGTGATAAAGATGACAATAGTCTGAATAATGTAAATAGTGGAATTGTTTAGATAATTTATAACTGGCTCTTCAGTTTGAAATAAGAGAATAGGCATGCAAAACATCTAAAGAGGAGATAGGAAAGAACACAACGTTAAATGGATTCATACCTTTTCCAAGTGTATTAGTTCAAGAGAGTTACAAGTTATATAGAAATATTGATCATAAGAAATTGTAAATTCTATACTTACAGATCACATTCTTCAAACCATTCAGGATTTCGGGCTTTCTTAATTGTGGTCGTTTGATATTTCTCCTTCCCCAATTGTATGGTTGCAAAGACATCATTATTACCTGGAAACAATGAGGAAAATAAATGTTTATCATTAAGAACATAAAGAATATTTTCTCTATCTCTTATGTAAATACTTTTATACTTTTATATATTAATTTAGATTTACATAGCAAGCTTTTTCTTATTTAGAATTACTGCAATATAATCTATCTACTTGAAATTTCAAAAGCATAAGACACAAAATGGTTTCAACAAAGAAAACAAAAAATTGGTAGTAACTTATTCTCTAGGAAAGGAATTTTAAGAGATGAACAATCTGTTCAAATTCCCCTAACTCTTGGGTAACTTCTCATATTGCAATCAATACTTCAACATCTACACTGTATATCATGTACACAAATTTACATATTTTTACACATTTTTGATTAAATATTCTAGCTGAAAATTTATATAAAAAAAATAAATCTTCAGTTTGATTAAATAATGTAAATTTGATCTGTCATTTTGTGAAACAGACTCCCTAGAAGATGCTTCTCTGACCACTATAATCTTAACCTCTCAATATATATCCTACATATCTTTATCATATGCACCTCTTCCACCTTTATACCCTTATAACAATTTTATTCAGTAACCCTCTCTTTCGAGTGGCTCTTGGACCTTGTATTGGGTGAATAATAGCATATAAAAAATACAAACTTCCATCTCAGAAATTATAACCGAAGCAGCATATTGAAATTTTTTTTAAAAAATAAAAATAATTTTTTTAAAGTTTGCTTTTCAAAAGATTTAAATTAAAATCTGAAAGTTTGGAAAACCTTTTAATGAGTAAAAGTGGAAAAGAGGAGAAAGCACCTAGTAAATTTATAAAAATGATGACCATTAGATTATAATGATAACAGTAATTTAGTATAAAATTATTTGCCTTTCTATGAGGGTAAAATTGGATACAAGGTCTTTCTAATGCACAGTTCTGCACTTACATAGGTTGGATGCTTCTAGAAATTGTCCTGATCCACTTGCTTGTAATGCAGACATCAGGGTGTATTGTTGACCCTACCCTTTTAGATTTGAGAATTAAGGTTCAGATACTTAAAAATTAGTCTTTAAAAAGTAGCAGGAGTTATAAATAGTTGCAGTAGCAGTACTAATACCTAAAGATTAACTGGAGACTAAACCCAAAGTCAACATACTATATATATTTAGATAATTACATGCATAAAAATTAAGAGACTTGAGAATATTTCAATATCATTTCCATAATTCAATCAAGCAAAAGTTGTATCATTTTGTTATGTATGAGTTAATTTATTTATAGAGGTTAATCAATTCAATTTCATGAAAAATTGCATTTAATTAACATTATAAACAGTCTTTATTTCTGTTTCTTGATTGAATTAATTATGGAAATGATATTAAAATGTTGATAAGTTCTCAAGTCTCCTAATTTGCTATAAATGAAAACAATTCTAAGAAACTGATTTTTAATATATACATATATTTAAACATAACTTTAAAGTATATTTTATTGAGTCTGTACAAGTTAAGAATTCCTTTAACATTTCTAGCACACACACATGGGACATTTCTACTATTGCTATATAGATAGTCTTCTGGTGACAGAAAAATGTTATATATTTCACTGTCAAAACGGTTAAATGTAGCCATCTCTTCTACTCAAACAACTTCTCTCACACTTCTCGTCTGTGGAACTCCCTTCCCCTTACTTGCTTCCCCAATGACTATAATCTTCAAATATTCAAGTGTAATGTCAATCGACATCTGACACCCTGAGCTTGTTCCCCATCCTTCTCTGTATCTTTTCCCCAAACATGTCTCTTTACTCTTGTTTTCAATCTTCTCTGTAACACCCTTGCATACTAGTGGCACTCCCACCTAGCTTGGGGTGAACTGCTTTAAAAAAAAAAAAAAATATTATATATGTGTGAGAGAGAGTGATTTGTGTGGATTTAAAAAAAATGCTATGTCCATTCAGGCTGTAAGTGATCATAGCTCTCCACAGCTTTCTTTTCTTCATCTATGAATTTCCCTGATTTCTTGAGGAGAAAATAGTGATTTTTCTGTTGAAAGTTTTTCTTCTCTTAGTTTGGTTGCCACCCAATACTATAGAGCCAACTCTAACCTGTTATTTAACCCATAGGTGAAGGACTAGAAAAGACAGGGCATCAGTGCAAAAGTGAATACAATATACTAACCCAAAATTTAGACTCCTCTATCATTATCCACACATTTGCACATGTGTGGATGAGCAGTTGAATTATATCAATGTGTTATAATAATTAACCAAAACCAAATTTAAATATTTTTTTTCTTGTTCTCCAATTATAGAATCATGTTGAGACTGATTTTGAAGGATGTTCTGTCTACCCATCATTAGTTTTATAATTATAAATTCAGATATCAGTGCAATACTGACTATGTAGGCAAAATGTATCAAAGATTTGAGGTATGGATCAACCAACAACTATCAGCTAATATTCACAAGGGAAAGGTGGAAAGGTGGTTACATATGTACAATAATGTATCAAGTTCAGTGATAGCTGAATATTTGATTAAAAACCAGCAGTCAACTCGGTCTTACAGCTCAGTTATGCTCTCAGTGCTGAGTAAAGCTAATACTTATTATAACTTGAAGATTTAGGACTCAATATACATTAAGTCCTACCAGCCATCTCTCTGTAAACATGATGGATGGTAGGCTTAAAGGTAATTAGCCTTTACACTATTTACATTATTCGTACTATTGTCCTCATCTTTGTTGCCATATTTATTACACCGTTTCAGTTGTTGTACACTCTGGCCTTCTTCAGGTGGTTGGAATGTTGAACTGAACCCTTTATTTTGCTCACTGGGGTAGACTGTTCTAGTTCCATGTGCCATGTTTAATGCTTGTCAGTTATCTCCTGTTAATTCACCTCTCCACTGCATTAACCAGGTATTAAACTCGCATTCTTTGGGTCCTGTCACTGGATTTAACTAATGCCTTTATCCACTGTGCCATGTGTCCTCAAGGTGGATAAAGGCGTTAGTTAGATCCAGTGACAGGACCCAAAGAGTGTGAGTTCAATACCCGGTTAAAGCAGTGGAGAACTTGGAGAGGGGAATTAACAGGAGATAACTACCAGCCAAGTTTTAAAATATCAGTACCAAACTTAACCGAGCTCTGTACATTAAATCCTCTCTAAAAGAACTTCATCATTCAGATAGTTTGCATAGACAAATGAGCAAATTTCAAGTAAAATTAGTTGCTTATTCACTGTCAACTGAGTAAACCCATGAGAGAGTGGTCACACCTGTGCAGTAAGGATCACCGGATTTGATGGGTCACCCAATTGGTTCTTGAGAGATCCAAAATGTTCATATTACAATTATGACAAGAGATTACTGGCCAATGCCTTCAAAGTTCAACACTTGTCCTGAATCTGATGCAAAAAAATAAAATTATTTCTATCTTTGCAAAGTGAGACAGAAGAGTTCACCAACAATGTTATATGCAATGCTATGTCAAATCTTTGGCATTATGTGTCATTTTTCTCTTTTCGGAGTAGAGAATGGCATTGTCATTTCCCTTTAAAAAAAAGGTGGAGAAATAGTAATGAGAGTAATGAACAGCACATAGAAGGACTTATTAATTCAGTTGTATATCGGCACACAATCCAATACACAGACATATATATGTATTACACACATATTACATATGCACACATACATACATATATATATATATATATATTACACACACATCTCAAACACGCATTACGCATAAATTATATATATATATTACACACACACACACATATATAGATATATATATATATATTGCACACACACGTATATATTACACATGCACAGCTTGCT
Source organism: Acanthosepion lycidas (assembly GCA_963932145.1). Taxonomy (NCBI): domain Eukaryota; kingdom Metazoa; phylum Mollusca; class Cephalopoda; order Sepiida; family Sepiidae; genus Acanthosepion; species Acanthosepion lycidas. The sequence goes on along the minus strand of OZ010582.1, from coordinate 35,163,679 downwards.
ATAATTACAGGGTAAGAGTGCTCAATATTGGAGAGAGCATTTATAGATATAGACAGTGTAGGCATAAGAATCAACACTGCATGCTGAGAGACACAAGTGCAATTAGTCGGCAACACTATCAGTAAGAGAGGGTTAACACAAATACACAAGGAGCAATTGGTAGATGATACTTTCACCCCAAAAGAAACAATTTGCATCTGGAACAAACACTCGAATGGAACACTGACTTATCACCATCTGCCTGACTGAACACATTTGTATTGATAAGTGATGTGTGGCAAAAGCCTGGATGGAAAACACTATCGACAGGAGTGCAGATGTAACAATTTTCAAACTAGCATCACATTTCTACCCATTTTTTCTTTTCCCTTGGCCAATATGAATGCTATTCAGTGCCTTTTTCACAAACAGACGAGTCTTTGCCACAAACTGATAACACAGAAATTATGCACAGTGTGCCATAATTATTTGATTTGATTTTTTTTTTTATGGCTTTTTTTACAGTTTATCAACCTTTTGTAGAATATTTGAAGCTGAAATAATTTGGATTGTAATTTTTTTTTTTTTTGGACATGTAAAGATACAGATACAAGTCCTACTATTTAATCCATTACTTTCAGGGGTATTTGCATGCAGGTCAATGTAACATACTTGATAGCAATTCAAACTGATTTCTCATTCTGACTACTACTCATCACATCACCCACATACCCCTGTGTGCAATCACGTTTCCAAAAAAATCCTCAGGTTTAAAGTCAGTTTTCTTTCTCCTGCCCTATTATTTAACTCACAGCTTGAAGAATATGGATTCATGCCTTTTTTTTTCCAAAGGTATGAGCACAAATTAAACAAAACAGAATTGACTAATTTAAACGGCTCAATAATTTCACTTTCTGCATCAATAACTGTTACACTATTTGCATAGTTACTTTAGGGGCATACATTAAATTTCAAACTACCCGAATGCGAATTTTTTAACTGACAGTTGATAATACAATACTGAACAAGTTAGCAAGCACATGTAGAGACATACAAGATAAAATTCATTGGCTAGAAGACTATTTTAGTTATTTACAGCAAAAGTGCACCTACTATTAAAGAAAAAAAACTGGTTTTAGCAAGTGACCTATAATTAAAAAAAAAAAATAGTGAGCTGACCCAGTAAGTGTGTGTGTGTGGGGGGGATAATTACAACAATAACAGTTAAAGTTAAAAAAAAAAAAAAATTCAAAGTATATGTCACTGAAAAACAGTTACTGAAGATAGGTAAAGAAACTAAAATCATTTTAAAAACTGCATATTATTTTCCATGGGACAGCACAATGGTTAAAAAAATTTAAACCAAAAGATCAATGCTTGAACTCTTAGTGTCAAGTAAGTAAAGCTTGATAATTAATGCTACTAACAAGAAAGGGATTTTTATTTATAACTAGCTTAAAAGTCTGGACTTTTAAGCTAATTCATGTAAAAGGCTAATTGGATTTCTGGCTCAAAACTAAAAAAACCTCTGGTCCCATTTAGGAAACAGCAATGATAATTTTGAAGAAAAGTTTGAATTCCTCAATTCACTCGATGGAATTTCAAAACCTCACTTTAACTCTGATAAAAGCTATAAGTCCAATTCCAACGAAACGACTGAAATTCCAATTTAGGCTGAAAATTGAGTTCTTCAAATCACAAACTCCATGGAACTTCAAATGAGTTGACTTCATTTCATCAATTCAGAAAGTTTTGGAGATATTTTAAACGGAATTTAAAAGAAAATTTTTTAAATTCAAAGTTTTTGTGCTACCTTAAACTTGATACAAATTAAAAACTTTTAAAATCACTAATTATTTTCAGTTATTTTAAAAATTTGAATTTTTAACTGTTCCATCCTCATCTGAACACAAACCCCAATGCTGGATGCTTAAGCCCTAGATGAAGAGCAGATTTTTAGTCCCAGGATCATCCCGATTCCAAAATGTTATGTCTATATAGAGCAAGTGTGGCCTCAGAGGGCTTTCAGACACATGGATGGACAAACAGAATTTGCCATTTACTTATTTAGTAAATAGAAACATAACTGACCCTATTGTTCTATCAGATAAATTAATAAATTTTTTCTTCACAATCCCAAAGATAGGAATGAAACTCCTGATATAGGGCAATGCTTAGCAAGCTATTTCTTTAAAAGTTCAATCATGCAGTAAATACTTGACTCTTCCTGCTATCCTCTGCAAGACTCAGATTAGGCCAAAAATTGAGTATTGTTGCCATATACAGGCAGGAGCTGCACAGTCTTCACTTTCTAGTCTCGATAGTCTAAAAGCATGTTTGGATCCCTGTAGGTGAAAAATTATTTTTCACCCTGCAACCCCTTTCTCACAGATGAAACATTGCATGCATCTCAATGTTCTATTGCTATTTTCATGGAAAGTTATCAGATAAACTACATTCCTTAGTTCCAACAGTCCTCACCTTCATGACTAAGACCCATCATGGTATGCATATTGTAGCCAACCACCCTCATTCCTTTTGTATTCCATTGGTGAGATGCAAGTTCCACTCAAGCAGCTTCTTCCCATAAATCACTGCTTTGTGAAACTGACTCCCAAAAGGATATTACAATCTTAACCTGTTAAAGCCTATGGTTAACCGTTATCTTCCCCACATATTTGCAGAAACTGTAACCCACTACCTTGAGTGGTTCCCGGGCCTTGTACAGAGTGAACATCATCGTAAAAAAAAAAAAAAAAAAAAAAAAAAAAAAAAAAAACTAGCCACTAAATATATTGATTTTTTTAGCTTTAACCAGAAAATTTCTACAAGGACATGGGTAGCAAGACATGAAAGCATACAGTTCATAGGTAAAATAAACACTAGTTAATTTCCTTTACTAAGTCTAAATACTGAGAGTAAGATTAACTAACCAGTAATTGCTTTTTAAAAGTTAAAACAATTCACCTACAAGTATCCAAAGTATACATACTAAGAAACACTCTTCATAACTTTTGTCATACTAAAGCAAATAGATATCTAAAATTAACAAGTGAATCCTTGTCAGATTTGAATGTCTGACCTTGAAGTCAGTAGGCAAGTGATATATCCATAATAACTGTATTCTGCTGTGTGAACAGCATAGTAAAATTTACAAATCCTAAGTTAGGCAAGGTACACAGGTATGATTGATTGTAGGCAGAATTGCGGATTCATAGGTAAATAATCCCAGCATTTTCACATGTACTATGCTAATTTCTGTCAGAATTTCTTGAATGTGAAGATATTTGCATTTAGACTGATGTCCTCATCTTCCTTTTTGACAACAAAATTTAGGACATTATTCTAAATGTAAATAATAATACTATGCTTGATGTTATTTATAAGAAACTATTTCTCAATTTTTTTTATGGTTCAAACGTGTCCTAAACTGGAAAAAAAAAAAAAAAAAAAAGAAAAAAAAGGGGGGAATTACTTACCTAGGCTCGAGGTCAGAGTAGAACTGATTATATATATATATATATATATATATATATATATATATATATATATACATACACACACACACAAGGTTGGTGCAAAAATAATGTCGTTTTCTCACATATGTTACTATGTGAGAAAACGACATTATTTTTGCACCAACCTAATATAAGCATACACTAAAAAAACAAAAACAAAAAAACATCGATGTTGGTTTGACCAACAGAAAACTTGCCAGATGACCAAATACCTTAGACAAGAAAAAATCCTGAACAAGAAAGAAAATGAAAGACCAAAAGGCAAATCCCTACCCACCTACCTATGCAGTAAATTAAAGTACTCAATGCCTAGACAGACCAAAAAGTACTTCATGTCAGCACTCAGTGAAGGACAGCTCAAGTTGCTACTAAATTTTCACACTCTTGCAATCTTCAAGACTAGTGTATATATCTATATATATAAATATATATATATATACGTATGTATGTTTAAAATGTAGTATATTTATAGGTGAAGAATGCTCAATATTGGACATCAAAATTTAAAAAAAAAAAAAACAAACTGGGAAGAGTTGGTTTCCTTTTCTTCTTATAAAGTACTGGCACTTAGTCTGAAGATGGAATTGAGATTGTGAAGTTGACAGTTATACAGTATTGACATTATATAAAGATTTTAAATTTGTTATATTTATGTGGAGAGAATTCTTAAAATTGGAAAGTATCTCTAGATACAAAAAGTCTGAAAATAAAATGTGAAGTTAACACTCACCATCAGTGTTGATCTCTGTATGTATGTATAAAGTGGACATTGAAGTCCACACCCACTGTAAACAGTGATCATGATTAAATGCATTGTGTTTTGGCCTGACTATTTATATATATTGTTTAATGGTGCATTATGGGTAGGTCTTTTGTATTATTCTAATGGTTATTTGGGTGAACAATAATGGTTATGTTTTGAATTATTCTAGAGGCCATTGAGTGGCAATAATTGTGGATCTGAATGCAATTTAATGGCTATTTTATTGTGTTCACTTTTTACTCATTGATTATTTTATTACTTGTTGCTGGTTGGTATTACATTTATTTGTGTTTATGTGCATGCTCACAGTTGATTTGTTTATTATTATTTAATGATTTGGATCATTTTATTTATACTTATGTCTATTTTTTTTTAATCTATTTTTACCTATTTTTGTTTGTTCTTAGTTTTCAATTTTTAAGTAATGTAATAAAAATTTGTTTTCATGTCTGTATTTTGAGATGAGTTCTGATCATTTATTTAGTAATTTATGTTGATCTGGGGCAGAGACTACATTTTTGGATTTATTGTTGCAGGTTGATGCAGTTTTCCATGATATTTTTGTTTGATTTGGTTTTTGTTTTTAATTTCCCAGATTTGTTTAGAAAGCATTGTGCTATTCACATATTTACTATTTTGAAAGAATGTTTTGTGTTTTTGTTTTCCATGATCCTTCAATTACTCCTATGTATATTTTTTCTTTGTTATCTGCTGATTTTACAGTGGCTTGGTATATTACATTGTTCTGCAAGCAATTGCCATTTAAGAGACATCCATTCTTTACTCTGCAGTTACATGTGGGTTTGATTTGTATGGGTGGTTTGTTTTCCTGTTGTGCTTTTTTTTATTATTTGTGCGATGTTCTCGGTGCAACAATAGCTGATTTTTACTGTGGAGAGTGCTCAATAGGGCAGGGTGTGTTTGTGTACGAGTTTAATGAATATTTTTCCTAGGTTTGGTTTAGGTTATTGTTATATGATGAGTTATACGATGTTTCTTTTCCTTTGGCTTTTTTGGTGGTGTGGTATGTATGTGAATGTTGCTGAAAATCCACTATCTTTTAGTGCCATTTCATAATCTTTCATGGCTACATTGAAGATGGTTTCACTGGAAGAATTGTCAGATAACCCATGGTTAATTGATTGTGGGATCTGCTTGATTATTGATGGCAGGTGGTTGAAGATGTGTGTATATAAAGTGGTTTGTAATTAGGTTTTCTGTATGGTTTGTGTACCTTTTCTTAGGTTATAAGATGAGACCATCGTCCCTATAGAGGCCTGTATCATTTTTATCCATTATTTTATTTAGGTCATGTAGCAAATGTATATCTATGGGTTCACAGATTCCCATTGTGATGTCAAAAGGCCCCTTTTCTTTATCCATGTGTCTTTTGTTGTCAAATAGAAATTTTCAGGTGTGTTTAATGATTTTTATTTCATTCGTGTTTAATTTTATTTGTTCTTGAGCAAAGGAGACAGCCTTATCTAGCATGGGTTTTGTTATAGAAGGGTAAAAATCTTATATCTAGTTGTATGAATTTTTTTTTTTTTAAGGGTGTGGAACCAGTCTATAGTTGTATAGTTGTTTTTGTGTTTTCCTACTGATTTACTCTTAACTTCTTTAGCTCCGAAATAATTCTTCTTAGTATTATTTTACCTTCTTCACTTTTGGTTGGTTTGTTCTGAAAATTTTGTTTTTGATTTTTAGTGTAATAAATGCTTGTGATTTAGCAATGCAATTTATTTGGCTGTGTAGGTCTAATGTTTGAGCAATTGTTTTAGCTTTCATATTACAATCATATTCTGTTGTTTTTGGTGCTTTTCTATATGTCTTAGTTGCCCTCGAGTAATTTGTTGTACTTTTGGGGCCTTAGTTCATATACATTTCTAGTTTTGTCTGCTGCAATAAATACACTAGATGAATTGTTTAAGTTATATTTCCTTTTAGTTTTTATTCTGGATGTAATTGTTTATGAAATTTTGTTTCTCACTATGTTTATTAAAGTTGTCTAGTTCCTTGTGTTGTGGGGGGAGGTCATTTTTTGGTTTTAAAGCCATATTTTCCTTGAGTGTGTTATTTGTGTTTAATTCTTGGTTTCAAAAGAAATTTGCTTTGCATCTCATTTATTTTTTCTATAATTCTTAGCTTGATTGTGGATGGTGATGGAATGTTTTTTTTTTTTTTTTTTTTTTAGGAAAATTTAGCCTAGACTACTCCCTATGTCCATAAGTTGTAAATGTAGTGAAAGTGCTCCTGTTTATCAGTGGCTAAATACGCTAAAAATATAGCTTTAAGGTATGCTATATTTAGCCCATAAATATTTAAAACCTAAAGGGAAAAAATTTTTTTGATGAAAAGTTTTGCAACATATAAAATGGTTAAAATGTCTTACAATTCAAAAAATCTCTTGAGTGGAACCATAAAGTCTCTGGTAATTCTTCAAAGAGTTAAAAAAAAAAAAAAAAAAAAAAAAAAAAAAAAAAAAATACAAAAATTTACAGCAGCAATTTTTATTGCTGCTGTAAATTTTTTTTTTTTTTTTCAAAAAAGAAAGAACATTCATTAAGAAAAAAAGCTGGGGGCAACAGAAAATACACATTACCAGAAATTAGTAATACTGAAATATAACAAAAACAGTTAAATCAGCTTGGTTTATCAGTCTGCTCTGATAGGAGCAGAAAAAAAAAAAAAAAAAAAAAAAGCAACAAAAAAATTGTACAACCACTAAAATAAATGTAGCACCCAAGACTAAGTTTATATGCAAACACACACACACACACACATATATATATATATATATATATATATATATATATATATATATATGTATATAATTATTTATTCGAAAATTATAACATTGATTTGAACCTTTTAAAACCCCTTATTCTACATTCAACATCATCACTTGATAAGACATCAGAAGTGTTGAAATAAAATGGCTATATTTGTAGCGATTTTATAACATATTTATGTTATAATTTTCAAATAAATAATTATATTTGCTCTACTCTGTATTGAGCACTCTTAAGAATAGTATTTGATGGTTAAATAAATAAATAAATCTCCATAGACACTTAGCCAGACTAGACAATGTCATCGTCCGCTTTGAATTTAGACACTCCAACCTTACCCTGACTTGACCTCTTTGAATGTAACCGAGATATTGATACAAATTATTAACCCTTACACCCCTTTTTTTTTTAAAAAATTGCTCTATCCGTTACCATAGTAATTTTAATTTTAATAATGAATATGCTTCTAAAAATGTGTAAATTTCAAGAATTACTTCAAAAAAAAAAAAAAAAAAAAAAAAAAATAATTTTGCTTGAAGATGCAACAGAGCTTGGTACTTTAATTCAAATAATTATATTGAAATTTTCGGCTCTTGTTTTGAAACATGAGAACTCTTATGTAGCGATGGAATCATATTTTTAAATAAATAATTATAAATAAATATAAATAAATAAATGCGAATGTTAGTATGTCACACTTTTTCAACTTTACTCTTAGAGGCTGTAGCCCAACATATACCATCTTGGAATCAGGTAGACTCCATGAGCAAATTAAAAACATTCTGGATTGGCTCCAGACCTACAATCTTGAAATTTTGGATTCCCAAATTTTCATTACAGCAATTGTTTTTTTTAAGTGATTTTTTTGTGACAAATATTTTTGTATGATAATTTTCATAACTTGGAATTAAATTTGAGAATAATAAAAAATAATTGTGAAATCCAGTGAAAGTCAACCATGAAATAAAAATAATTGTTTGTATCGAATAGTAAGGACATATATAAAATTGTTTTTAAATTAAGTGGCAGTAGAAAAATTATCATTGAACTTTTAAAATGCAAGCTTAAATATTAATTCAATATTTAAATGCAGCGATCAATTTTGAGTTCTTCTGCAGTTTATTGTTGCCTATCGCATCTATTCTGCACTACCTAATGTGATGAAGGCCCAGTCAATTGCACTCAGCAGGAGCTAGCTTAAATGGCACCCTATTGGGTGGCTTTTAAGCTTGTACATATAATTTAATATTATAATTTTTGCTTGTATTAGTCTCGGATTGTACATTAACCAGTTTAACTATTTGTAATCATTATATTTCGGTATTACCAATTTACAGTAATCTATATATATATTTTTTTGTTATCCCATATATTTTTTTTATGAATGTTCTTTTAATGTATCTGTTTTTATTGCTGTAAAAGAAAAAAAAAATTTTTCTTTATATACGAGTAGATATACCAATTCTAATTGAGCCAGTTCATCTATGTTTTGTAAATAAACAATGACAAGTCGTATTGGCAGACTTTGGTGACAGGTTTGCGATAAAATTTGACAAATTAGAATAAAATTAATTTCTCAAGTGTGAAATTAATTTTCTTATTCTTTCTATTTCCTTGAAATAAAAAAAAATACAGGCAATAGTGAATTACAAAAATGGCAACTTATGACCATAGAAAGATGTAATAGTCGTATTTGTGTACACATGAAGTTTGTGTAAAAAGGATCTAGCCATTTAATTTTTTGGGGGGTGGGGGAACAAAAAGAAAAACTACCAAGAGCAATAGTGTCAGTCTTCTTCAGAGAACTCTTGAAAACTTGTACTCTTATCCTAACATACCTTCCACTTTAATAAGCATTCTGTAAATTCCTCTTTCAGGATTGCCATCAGTAGCTTTACTGCATTCTTAATTTTGTCCATAATCTGAGATTCCTTGTTTTCAATGGCAACTACTTACACAAAAGAATTTGCAGGGAACGAAATCTGAACTGTAGAGAGAAATGATAGACCTTTACCAAACCAACCATGCATAAAAATGCAACAGTTGCACAAGCTCAGTTAATAGTCAGTGATTACTGAATAACCCTACAGAAAAGGGTCTGTTCCTGTATGCACAACAAAGTCCCATTTTATTATATTGGTTGCCAAATTATTAGGTTGGTGCAAAATGATGTAATAATGTCGTTTTTTGACGTATTTTTTAACGTCAAAAAACGACATTATTACGTCATTATTTTTGCACCAACCTAATACAATGTCAAAAGCATAAAAATGAAGTGAACAAACATCCTAAGTCAAAATTCAAACTTAGTTTCTCTTTCTCAATGGTACTTTCTCACCTTCAAGTCAGAGACTCAAGATATCGACATCTTGAGATTCATTTATTTTTATTTAATAAATGGGATACAATAAACTTATAACCACAACATTTTTGGAAGATATCACAACTATATACTTAAAATAAAGTGATTTTTTTAATGCAGTGTTCTTTCAGGATACAGGCAATCATAGCTCTCCACAATTCTTGCAAACTGCCATTGGGAAAGAGAGTGAAGTAGTTTTACACGGCTTTCTCCATTGTTTGAATTCAAAATTGCCCTTTTCCTAATTTGGTTGCCAGCCAAAGTTAGAGAATTCAGTTTTCTCTATTATTTAACCAAAAGCAGAAGGAAAAAGAAATTGATTCATGCTTTTCCCAAATGCATTAGTGCAAAATGAATGCAGACTAGGAAGGAATTTGTACACAACTTGTCGATTTCAGTTTTCACATGTTAGCAATGACAAAGTTTTAGAGAAAATGGAAACAAAAAGGACACTTACATTTAATATCAGAAAGAGTTAAAATTTCTAGGGTACATAATGAGGAAAGAGGGCTTAGAAAATTTGACAGTGACAGGACAGATTGAAGGCAAGAGGAAAGCAGTGCATAACCTGCCTAATGAACTTGTGTAAAAAGGTTGGAAGAACAATGATTAGGAAAAATAGCAAAGAGCCAAAATAAAAAAATTTAGTAACAGTTACAAAGGACAGGAAATTGTCATACTCTATCTAGATAGATACAGACTGACCGAGACGTACAGATGGAGACGGACTGACTGACTGACCGAGACGTACAGATGGAGACGGACTGACTGACTGACCGAGACGTACAGATGGAGACGGACTGACTGACTGACCGAGACGTACAGATGGAGACGGACTGACTGACTGACCGAGACGTACAGATGGAGACGGACTGACTGACTGACCGAGACGTACAGATGGAGACGGACTGACTGACTGACCGAGACGTACAGATGGAGACGGACTGACTGACTGACCGAGACGTACAGATGGAGACGGACTGACTGACTGACCGAGACGTACAGATGGAGACGGACTGACTGACTGACCGAGACGTACAGATGGAGACGGACTGACTGACTGACCGAGACGTACAGATGGAGACGGACTGACTGACTGACCGAGACGTACAGATGGAGACGGACTGACTGACTGACCGAGACGTACAGATGGAGACGGACTGACTGACTGACCGAGACGTACAGATGGAGACGGACTGACTGACTGACCGAGACGTACAGATGGAGACGGACTGACTGACTGACCGAGACGTACAGATGGAGACGGACTGACTGACTGACCGAGACGTACAGATGGAGACGGACTGACTGACTGACCGAGACGTACAGATGGAGACGGACTGACTGACTGACTGACCGAGACGTACAGATGGAGACGGACTGACTGACTGACTGACCGAGACGTACAGATGGAGACGGACTGACTGACTGACTGACCGAGACGTACAGATGGAGACGGACTGACTGACTGACTGACCGAGACGTACAGATGGAGACGGACTGACTGACTGACTGACCGAGACGTACAGATGGAGACGGACTGACTGACTGACTGACCGAGACGTACAGATGGAGACGGACTGACTGACTGACTGACCGAGACGTACAGATGGAGACGGACTGACTGACTGACTGACCGAGACGTACAGATGGAGACGGACTGACTGACTGACTGACCGAGACGTACAGATGGAGACGGACTGACTGACTGACTGACCGAGACGTACAGATGGAGACGGACTGACTGACTGACTGACCGAGACGTACAGATGGAGACGGACTGACTGACTGACTGACCGAGACGTACAGATGGAGACGGACTGACTGACTGACTGACCGAGACGTACAGATGGAGACGGACTGACTGACTGACTGACCGAGACGTACAGATGGAGACGGACTGACTGACTGACTGACCGAGACGTACAGATGGAGACGGACTGACTGACTGACTGACCGAGACGTACAGATGGAGACGGACTGACTGACTGACTGACCGAGACGTACAGATGGAGACGGACTGACTGACTGACTGACCGAGACGTACAGATGGAGACGGACTGACTGACTGACTGACCGAGACGTACAGATGGAGACGGACTGACTGACTGACCGAGACGTACAGATGGAGACGGACTGACTGACCGAGACGTACAGATGGAGACGGACTGACTGGCAAACTCAATATAATAAGGAAAGAAAAGAAAATTGTATCAGGAATTTTCAGTGTTCCACTTAAAAGAAGCACTTGACAACTTCTCTTTGGCATAATCAAATTGCCGAAAATCACAATTCTTGTACTTTAGGACTATTAAGTAAAACTTATAAATTGCCGATTTCTGGGGTTTACAGATGGTAAATAAATAATAGCAGATAATGGAGGAAATATGGTATACAAATTAGGTTGGTTGATTTTATGACATGGCAACACTTGTTATTTAATATTGAATTTTGTATGGATACTCAATGATGATTGAACTTAATACTCAGCAGCAATTGCCAATCAATCTAGACTTTCTAATCATGGCCCTATACCAATTGATTTTGTTTTATTTATAGCTTACCAACCATTTGTGGGTTATTTAAAGCTGAAATATATTTTGGATTGTATGTAGAATTTTCTCTCTTCCATCTGCATATATATATATATATATATATATATATATATATATATATATATATATATATATAGTATTAACCAACTGTTTTTAGAATAATAATTTTTTTTCTGGATACAAGGCCTACTATTTAACCCATAGTTGCAGGAGGAGATGGATTTATACCTCTCCCAAGTGTATTTGCTTGTAAGTAAACCCAACTGGAATTTCAACTTAGTAACTCATACTGAGGTATCCACATTGCATGTGAATGTGAGAAAAGCGAGAGAGGAAGTGGGCAGGAGGAGAGAAGATAAAATGTTGCTTGAAGAGGATTACATGCAAGCAGACAGCTTTTTGGGAGAGAAGCCATGGTAATGCTTGAATAAAAATGACAAGTGTTGTACAACCATTTATAACTTCCCTATTACAGGGTTTGTCAGACTAGATAGAAAACTTGACTAAATTTGAAATTCCTTGCTAATAAATTTTGAATTAACTGTCTTATTTGAAGCTCAGCTTATTTTAAAAAGTAGCCCCAAGAGTTGAAAGAAGCAAAATTCTAAATTTAGTAGCACCAAGCTTTCGAAAATAACTATGTGGCATCAACATTATATTAATTCAAGAATTTACTCACCTCCTTTTCCTTTGGACACAAGATTTCTTGCCCGGAGCACTGCAAAGAAAAAAAAAAAAAAAAAAAAAAGGTTATTTGTTTTAATTCATTATAAACAAAAAATATTTCAAAATAAAATTTTTAAATATAAATATAAAATTTAAGAAATATTTTTGTATGCGCCGTGTCCCTTCAGGATGTTGGTGATTATAGCTCTCCACAATTTCTTTCATAGCTCTCATTAAAAGGTCTTTATTATCTCTCCTAAACCTTGTTCCACCATCCATTTACTCAAGCTCACTAGGTAGGTTATGTGTTTTCCTCCATCCCTCTTGCCCTCAATCTGTCCTGTGAGTATCAAATTTTTCAAGCCGTCTGTCCTCATGTGCGCTAGAAATTTCAATTCTTTCTGATGTTAAATGTAAGTGTCCTTTTTATTTCCATTTTCTCTAAAACTTTGTTGTTGCTAACATGTTAAGTTCATGATATTCTCAGCATCCTTCTGTAGAACTACATATCTTGCTTCTAGTCTCTTCATCTTTGAGGAAATTGTCCCACATTTACTGATATTACATAACAGTTAAGTACTCTTTTCTTAGTTTCTAATGAAATTTTTCTGTTTCTTAATACTTTGCTTAGCTTTTGGAAGGCACCTTCAGATATCAGTGTCACACTCTCTATCTTCTGTTAAAACACTTCCTATATATTTAAATTGTATTTGTTAACATGAATCATTGTATTTAAAACTTTAATGAAATTTTTGCAAGAATTTCTGATAGACCATTACTGGCAGTCAGAAATAAGTTTTATTTTAGTCAATAATATGTCATTTATTCTGATGTATTTTTCCATGAAGCAATAAACAAAGACAATCTCAGATTTATAATTATTCTATTTGAGAGCATATAAAAAAAACATGCGTCTTATATGCAAAATTGTGGCCTCCTGTAAGCTGATTTTGTCCTCAAAGCTCACTACCATTCTTCTTCTGCATGTCCCTTCATGCCTCTCTATAATTGCCTATCCTTTGTAGCTCTTAATAACTTTTGTCTTTTGGTCATCTCTCTCAAACCCTGCTCCACCTTCCATTCGATTAAGGTAGATTGTGCATTGATTTCCTCTGGTCCTCTTACCTTCAATTTGTTCTGTGAGTACCAAATTTTCCAAGCCCTCTTTCCTCATTATGTGCCCCAGAAATTTCAGCTGTCTGTTCCTGATGTTAAACTAAAATGTCCTTTTTTTGCCAGTTGCTCATATGTTCAAGTCCATGGTATTGTCAGATAATTTTACATCAGATGGCCACCTGTACGTAAACCGATTCTATAATATTTACTCAACGTTGTTATCATCATCACTAAGTCTTTAAAAGTACTAAAAGTATTGTTGATATTTGTTGGTACTGATTGAGTCATTCATAAATATCCCTATTATTAACCAGCTGAAAACTATAGACTGATTCGTTTTCTACAGCTTATCAACTCTTTGCAAGTTATTTAAAACCAGAAAAGATTCTTAAATTGTAAAAGTTTTTTGGTGAAAATAATAATGGTTTAGTGATACAAATCTTACTAATTAACCCATAGCTGAGGGGAGAAGTGGTGAATTCATACCATTCCCAAGAGTTTTTGCATGTAAATGAATATAAAGAACCAAACAGAAATTGGAACTCAGCTCTCCGATTCAAAATTTTTAGCCATTATCCATTACAGCACCTGCACATCCACACTTGAAGCACTTGGCATTCCCAAATGGTCATCCAAGTACTGACCAGGTTCAATGTTGCTTAACTTTGTACGGGAACTGGTGTTTCAATGTGATGTGGCTGTAAACCACATATCCAAGCTTACAACACCTAGTATTTCAAAGCAGTCACCCATTTAGGTACTGACCAGGCTCAATGTTGCTTAACTTTGGTGATTGTATGGCAACCTGTTTCAATGTGATACAGCTGAAAGCCTTCTATAGAAAAAACAAGTGAAAGGAATATTTCTAATGGTAAAAATTGTTTAATCTTTTTTTTTTTTTTTTTTTTATTATCTATTTTGCATGAAAAAAATATGCAAACTGACAAACACTTTCAAATAAAAATTCTAAAATTTTCAGGAATAAACTAAATTTTCCCCAATTGTTTCACCTGGCAAAAATTTCCCAGTTCTGTGAGCCAGGCATTTCACAAAAAGAAATGTAATGTAACTGAAGAAAATAAAGCCATTTCAATAAAGTTCCATTGCAAAATGAACAGTTTTAGACACTTCTGAAGCTGTTTAGAATCCAACTGAATATTGAGTTGTCTGATGTTCTTCCCAACTTAAAAGTTAGATAACCTATCATGCGTCTCAGAAATCTCAGTTCACCCTAGTTGCATAATGGAACCTGCCCAGCTATAATGTAACTGAGGTAAATAGCAATAGGGAGATTCAAGTCCCCAAAATCTGAAGTCTGAGGTTGTAATTCCAAGGGTTAAAAATCAATCTTGCTAGTCATTTTCAAAAATTACCAGGGTTGAAAATCAAAAGGGTAAAAATTCACATCAACTTGCAACACAAAACTACCTGTTCATGCATGAAGAGTCAAGTGATACTGTGGTCCAAAGTTCCATTCTTTTATCAGGGGTAAGAAAGGCTATGATTGGTTAAGAGTTGTAAGGAAGTGTGAACAGTTACCCTATTTTGAGATCTACTAAGTTGACCTGATCTTGATTTTCTTTTTTGACTGATAGTGCAAAGAACACAATTCTTTTTGATCTTGGTTTTTCTCCTTCATCCCCAACAAGCTTCTGCCACATGTCATCAAGGTCAAAAAAAAAAAAAAAAAAAAAAAAAAAAAAAAAAAATCAATCAATCTTAGTTGTCCTTGGTGCATCCTGTTGCAAGATCATAAAATTTACAATAAATGAAAAACATAAAATGAGAAAGAAGGAAAAATTTATACACTTATAAAAGTATTATTTCCCCATTATTTTTTGATATTTAATGGATTTATTTCATTTCTCTTGACTTATTTAGATATTATTCTTGAAGGAAATTCTGTTAGAAAATATCACATGAAAAGTGGAACAAGTACAGTATTTGATAGCATATAATTTTTATATTTGACAGGATATAAATCCCATTTTACCCACCCACAAAAATCAAGGTATCTGGTGAGATAATGTTTACCCAATCACTATAGATCACAAACACTTGCACCAAGCCTAACTTCATAATATTGTAATATTAATGGTGGTGGTGGTTTTACTGGCCATTGAAAGTGAATAAAAATATATTTGGCAGGATTTTTATTTAGTGTCTAGAGACAAAATGAAAGATTTGGAAACTTTACAAGATATTTCTAAGTTATTTTTAACTATAAATTCTACAAGAAATTTGACCAAATATGTACTGTAAAAACAATCAGAATACTTAACAGACAGTGGAGAGACTATATATATATATATATATATATATATATATATATGTGTGTGTGTGTGTGTGTGTGTGTGCCCACACACACACACAGAGGCAGGGATACCCAGCGTTGCTTGGAAAATCTGAATAATAGTATATTATTGACAATTTATTGATATTTTTCAGCCATCTCATGGAAAATAATTTTTTATTCAATCTTTAAAAAAAATAAACTTCATTGTTTTTTTGTTTTTTTTGGTTTGTTACAAAACCTCCAATTGGTTGTGGACTAGGGCAGGAATTGGCTGGTTAACTAATGCCTCAAAAACAAAACTGCTCTCTATTACTCACCACAGAGAACCATCCCTGCCCCCCATTAGAATGTCTGACGCTCAACTCCATGAGAGCATCTCTTTGCGACTGCTCGGTCTCACATTGTCTGCTGACCTGAGATGGAACAAATGCATTGAGTCAATAGCTTCGTCCACCGCAAGGAAAGTTCGCTCCCTCTGTCGCGCCAGAAAATTTTTCTCGTCGGAGTCGATCCTTCAAATCTACAAATCAACCATTCGCCCTTGTATGGAGTATTGCTGCCATATATGGTCTGGGGCCCTTCTGTTTGTCTGAAGGTCCTTGATAAAATCCAGAGACAGATATGCAATGTAATTGGCCCTGATCTGGCATCTTGTCTGCAGTCACTCTCTCACAGACATGCCATCACCTCCATCTGTCTTTTTTTTTTTACAAATACTTTCACGGTAACTGCTCCAATGAGCTGCTTTCGCTGGTTCCCAGACTTCATGAATTTAAGTGTTCTACTAGGCTGGCATCTCACTCTCACCCTTTCACTGTTGAAACTGTTAAATGTAGCCGTCTCTTCTACTACAATAGCTTCATGCCTTGCACCTCTCGCCTGTGGAACTCCCTCCCCTTTTCCTGTTTCCCTGAAAGCTATAATCTCCAACTATTCAAATGTAATGTCAATCGACGTCTCCAGATGCCCTGATCTATCCCCTATCCTTCTCTTCATCCTTTCCTCTATAACTCCTATCTGCTCTTGCTCCAACTCTATGTAACCCCTTGCGTGCTAGTGGCTTCCTACCTTGCTTGGGGTGAAATGCTTAAAAAAAAATAAAAAAAAAAAAGAGAGAAGATATTATATATATATATATATATATATATTTAGGAAAATACCACACTACCAATATCACGCTCTGGCAGAGGGGGTTGCTTAGTGGATTGAACATCTTATATTTTTATCCAAAAAGACACTTTATTTTCGAATTAAATACTGACTAAAATACTCTTTTAATGTTGTTTTCAAACAAATAAAATCGATTTATCTAAGTTCATTAACTTTTTTTCCAATTATTAATAAAAAAGTAAATAAACTTAAATTTAAACATATTTAATTTAATCATGTCTTCAAACAAAACTTATAGCAAGCCTCACTTCTTTGAAAAATAATTATTTATTTTGGAGGGGAATTTAGATTTTTTTTTTAAAGTAAATAAAGATTACATCAGTGATTATTTTCTTTTTAAAGAAAGTGAAAGAAACAACATTTCTCCATGAATAAATTTAATTACTATTTTTAAAGAGTAGAACTAAGATACATTGAGAATTTAGTTCTGAAAATCAATTATCTTTAAATTTCAAGTTATATTTGTATTTGAAAAGAAAAAAAACTTTAGTTAGATAAAAATTAGGAGAGTCAGACATGAGTTACAGTCAACATTAGTTGTGCTGAATATTTGTTTTATGAATTCAACTATATTTTATTTCAATTTTCGAAAAAACAAGGCTTGCTATAGTTTTTGCTTTAATAAAAATTAATTTAAAATTATTTACTTTATTTTAGTTACAAAACAAAAAGAAAAAAAATGAACACAATGAAGTTTGTTAAAAATTGAATAAAAAATTATTTTTCTATAAGATGGCAAAAAAATATTAATGAAACTAAATTTTTCCTTTTAAATTTACTTTGTTGTTTTAATATTCACGTTTTTTAAAGTTACACTTTTATTTACTATAGATATAGATATAAATTAAAGTAAATAGAAATTTTAAAAATACATATAGTGTTTCGAAATTATCAGCAGAATTAAGAAGTAAAAACTAACTGAATAAGAATTATTCCTGTTCATTTTCATTTATTAATGCTGAGAATTTCAAATCCGTTCTAATGCAATTATTTCATATTTTTAATTTTAAAATATTTTCATAAAATACAAATCGTACAATAACTTTTTTTCAAAAAGGTAGGTTAGGTGATACTGAGTCTGTATATATATTTATTTTGTGGATAATTATTATAGTTTTAGCCAGATACACATACAGACAACTGGCCTTTACGAGTGTGCATATATATATATATATATATTAGACTATAAGAAAATGTAATTAGGATAAGATATAAGCTTTAAAGCAAGATGGTGCAAGACCATTAAAAATAGTGGCAATGATCCTTTAAAACCAATTATTACTTGTTAGCAAAAATAAGATAATATTGATAAGTGGAGAGTAAAGGATTGTATGATTTGATTGTTTAGTGGCATATCAACCCATATAGGTTACTTAATGCTGAAATGTAAATATGAAAATCACTTTAGAATTCAAGAGAATGACATTATTTCATGATTTTTTTTTTTGACACTGTATGTCAGTTCTTTGATATTATAAAATGTATTGTTATTTTACTATTAAAAAAAAAAAAAAAAAAAAAAAAAAAATGTACTGTTGGTAATTTTTTTTTTTTTTAATAAAAATGTGTTGCTGGTAATTTCAATACAAAATTTCTTTTACTATAAAAATGTATTTTAATACTTTCCTAGTGTTTTGATTTTTGTTTGGGGGAATTCACTATTTGCCCATAGCTGCAACCCTAACAGGTGTTACCACCCCTTGTCAGAGTTGACCAAGAAACAACAGCAATAAAGAGGTGGCTCCATGCTGTTCAAAATCTCCACTTGATCCCTTGATCAGAGACCTTGATGCCAGATGTAGTTTATATAAGGGGGGGGGGATGATTACAGACTTTAGATTACTTTAAGTTAATAAAGTTTCTGTAGCCAAAATGGTTGAAGAAACATCCATAAAAAACATCAGGTGTTGGATGTAAGTCTTACTGAAAACTACTTCTTTAGTTCAGATTTTAAGTTGAAGATTATTAACTTTGAACATAATGATAAAAAAATGCTGAGTAAAACTAGTAATAAAATAATAATAATAAAAATCATTTTGAACTCAACTGCAGTGAGAAAAGCAATGTTAATAACATGGAGTACAACTAAGACAAGGTGCAGCAGCTATACCTCCCACATAATGGTAAGACATTAGTAGTAATGGTGTCTTCATTTAGCTAATATCTTACCATTATGTGAGAGGTATTTCTGCTGCACCATGTAAAATACTGAAATTTTAAAATGTTTCAAAGTTTTTGTCTTATGTGTGCTACATATTTTTAAAATGAACATTTTTGAATATCTCTCATATATATATATATATATATATATATATATATATATATATATATATATCTACAAACAGTATTTAGAAATGACAAATTGGAAAAAGTTTCTTCCAATTTGTCATACTTCTTCAGTTATGAATTGAGCACTCTTGGCTATTGATTTTTTTTTATACATCATGTATATAATGCGTTAAAAGATTAGGGGTAGAATCTCTGACGGATGAGCTGTGATATAGCGAAACAGGCTTATATATAGATGACTATATATATATATATATATATACACCCATGAAGTATATCTTACTATGCACTAGTAAATGATGATGAGTTGTGGTATAGCAAAACAGGCTTTTTTTTATATATATATATATATATGAAGTATATCTTACTATGCACTACTAAATGTTTCATGGTGATAAACCAATCAACAACTGCTTAAGAATTTGTTAGTTCCATTGTTCACACATATTTTATGCATGTAGGCATTGACTTTTGGAATTGTTTGAATCAGTTGAATGAATTATAGTTTATGTTGTATATAATTAAATCCAGAAACAAGAGAAGTATTTTATTGTAAAAATCGAAATTTAATAAATTCTCTGTTATCAAGCAAGAGCAACAACATATAAACATCTAAATAGATGAATAAAAATTTGTCTATTTTATTCAATTATAAATGAATTTTTGCACTGAATTCATCTAATAATCTCATAATTCTCCTGCTTGAAAATAACTTATTCAACAAAAAGTCAAATGTTATACAGTGAGCAACAAAAATACCTTCCACCTAATAAGACAGTACAGTATCTTTCTGGGTGGTATTCCTGCGGCACCCTGTATAATGCTGGATCACATTGTTTATGTTAACATTCAAAAATTAAGAAACAACGTCCTGAACACAGTTTCAATTTGAAGTTAGGTTTTCCTTTTTTTTTTATGATCACAAGGGGTTCTTTTAATACTGCAATCCCAAAGGAAGAACTTTCAGTAGAGTAAAATATTAATCTAATCTGTCTAATGTCTTTTACCTAAAGATGGAGGTCTGGGAGACTGTTAGGCAAAGACCAAATACCTCTTTAAAAGAAAAATTGGCTTGTAACTGATTTGAACCATCAATTAAAACACTGCACTTAATTCTTAAGTGCAGTGTACAGTGTTCCTCTGAATAACATCCCTGTAACTAATTAGAACTGTGGATTGCACACTTTACAGGCTTACAGTTATATTACATTAAAAACACCAGTTGTACAATCACTGAAGTTAAGCAACATCCAGCAGGGTAAGCACCTAGATGGCTGACCACTTGTAAAGATTAGGTGCTGTAACTTTGGATATGCGGGTAGTGCAATGAATAATGGCTCGGACTTGGGAATCGGAGAGTCGAGTTCCAATTTCAGTTGGGTTCATTATATTCACTTATGCACCTTTAGAAAAGGTAGGAATCTACCTGTTCTTCCCCCAGCTATGAGTTAATTAGCAAGACTTGTATCAATTATCTCCCAAAAATTCTTACAATCTAAAAAATATTTTCTGGATTTAAATAAACTATAAAATGCCTAATAAACAAAAAACAAATCAATCAATTAATAAATACTTTATATGGGCTCCTTAAAAGGTGCCAGTGAATTTGACCTCAATGGTATTGATTAAAATGTCAGTTGTTGAATATTTTAACTCAAAATGGATTCCACAATGTCATTATTTCTGATGTTCTAATTTTCGGAGGATTGTTAAAAAAAAAAAAAAAAAAAAAAAAAAAAAAATATTATTTCTTAAAACATTAACCCCATGACCTAATTTCTATTGTTTAAAATATAGGCTACGATATCTAATTCTCCACCACAATCACCACACACAAACCCAGCATTATCTGGGTATAAACATTTCTCTGGATTCAATTTTTAACCAGTGCAAAGTTTTTTTTTTTAACTGCTTGTTTGTAAAATCTTAGCTATCCTAAAAGGAAGTGGGCAATGGCTACCATTGTACCACATATCTACTAGAATGGTCGATTGGATAAGTTTTGGTTAAGTGTATGCAGTTAGCTGAAGGTTCAGAGTTCACTTGCTAGGTCAGATAGTGAGATTCATATATTTTGGTTCATTGAAAAGAACATCACAAGGAGTAATTAACTAAGAAGAATTTAGACAAGATATCCTGTAAGAGTCAAATGAGAATAACAAAGAGAAATAACTGGAATTATGTTTTAAACTAAAAGATTTGACAAATCAAGCAAGAGGAAATATTGATATTAGAGATAACATTAATAAATAGATTAAAATGTAAATAAGAAAAATTAAAATTCTGATAATGGAAGATTCTTACTTGCGCAATCAAAACCAGAATTTGATAAGAAATGAATATAAAAAGGTGGTAGTGACATGATAGAGAAAATAATGAGTGCCTCGTAATAAAAATGACATTTGGCATTGTTTACAAAAAACAAAACGCCCAAAAAACCATCAATATTTTTAAAATTGATTTCCTATCAAAAATCAAGCATTTTCAAAATCCAACAGGGTTTCAAAATTAGCAAAGCAGGTTTCTGAACGTTCACTCAACTTTTCAGAAATGCTGCAGTTCTTTGGTCAATAGAACACTTTTAATGTGCTCCTTCATTATGGTTCAAGATTTATGTTAGGATAAAAATTCAGGTGAATTTCCTGGCCACACACAAAATCCACCTTTTTTGAGTGGAGAAAAAACAAAAACCTTTATCTTCATTCAGGGACGCATCAATTGTCTTTATACCATTGACATCATACAGAAAAATCAACTAATCAAATCAGCTCTACCAAAAAAAAAAAAAAAGTTTTAGTAAAATCTGAGAAGATCATATGCATGATGCAAATATCACTCAGTTCTATCAAGAAGAATTTTGGACATAAATATCATGATTAAAAAAAAAAAAAAAAAAAATTATTATTAAGCAACACCCTTGTTAGTTTTTTAGCCCCTTCATAGAGAGAAGCATCATAGGACAAAAAGAAAGCACATTTTCTTTAAGCCCCTCAGAATGCACAGGCTGGTAGATATAAATTTACACTGTTTAAAAAACATGTATATCTACTCAAAACATATGTATCCACTAAATATAGCATTTAAGGTAATAAAAAATAATGCTGGATTATAAATAAAACCCGTTAATTCTTTAGATGTTGATGTGTCAGATAAAAAAAATAAAGCAGATATAGCCTTTGCTGGATTTCAATGAGATATGTACATTTCTTAAATAGAGAAATGTAACTGTGCTTGGCTGTGAAAGCTTTCATGGCTGAATGGGCTAAAGGATACCTCGGTAGACAGTGTTTTCCTCCATAAGGAAATGTTACAAATCCAGCAGAAAAAAAAAAAATTTTCTTTATTAAAACTTGAATTCATAGGCTGGTAGACAAATTCACACTGTTTAAAACACAGTGAAATCTACTGAAGAATATGTATCCACTTAATATAAGGCAAAAAATATAATTCAAAATTTAATGAGAAAGAAAATATACCAGATTTAATAGAAAAACTTTTAGGTAAACATTTTCATTGAATTGACACTATAAGGGTTGAATAAATATATATATATATATATATATATATATATATATATGACAGACGGTGGAGATGTTCTCTGTCTTGTCCCCTTTTTTGTGTGTGTATATGTCTTGGTGCTTATGTATTAGAATCTGTCTGCGTTTGTTTTACGCGCGAGTTTGGGACCCCATTTACACACCATGAGGATTAAAATGTATACATTGTAAAAAGACCGGATATTAAATATAGCTAAAGTAACTTCAATGAAAAAATAAATTGAATAACATATTTCTTCTTTTCTCCTCAGTAATTTTATAGTTGTAAACTTGATAGCGAATAAATGTTAAATTTTGATTTTGTAATTAGCAGTTTTAAATTTTAATATTAAATTTTATCATATAATTTAGTAATTATTCGTTGGAATAAATTATTTTTTAATACTAAACATCTGAATAGATATTATAACATGACTTCGTTATCGAGCTTTTTGAATTTTCCTGTACTTGTGTTCTGATTGGTCCACCTAGCCTTTGTAACAACGTTTTCCCCTTGCGTAGAATATTAATTAATTTGAAACTTTTAAAACCATTTATTTTACATTCAACGTCATCACTTGATAAGACACCGAAGGTGTTGAAAAAAAATGGCTATTTTTGTAGTGATTTTATAACATATTTATGTTATAAATTTTTTTTTTTTTAAAATAAATAATTATATATATATATATATATATATATATATATATATATATGAATAAAAATAGTGCTGGGATTTTTTTAGCAAACTCGTATAATGGAATTTATCTAAATTTAAAATTAACATTATTTACATATGAAAGAATTGCTATGCATTCACCCATTATGTCATCCTTCACAAGTCTGATATTATATAAGTTAAATATTAGTGGAAAATGTGTGTGTGTGTGTGTGTGTGTGTGTTCTGCTACCCTGAGGATAAAACAAGCCTAAAAATAAATAAAACAATATTTGCTTTATTAACAAATAGTTGTACTTTGAATGTGTCTTGGATCTTTTGAGCATTAAATAAATTCAACAAATACTAATAACTTTTTTTTATAAAATGTTGTCATTTGCTTATTTGATCGTTCAAGAAACATCATAAAGAAATTTGTTGTTTAAAAACAGTAATTTTACTTTGCTAACCAGATACATCTGGTTATTGGTCATTTTGATCCACGCCCACATTGTGTTCTTGATCACAAAACAGTGAAAGATCAAACTTCATAGTAATTGAAGTGCTGGGTTGAACTTTAGCAGAAGCTATATTAAGGGAAGAAATATCTTCAAACGAAAAAATAAAAACTTCAATTGGTTTATGTAGTCCTTGATACAACAAAAATTAACCCTTCCTGCATCAATTTCTATAGTGACATTAGGCCTTATCAAAAATTCTGGAAAGGTTAGGTTCAAAGTACTTCTGGCTAACCGACATGGATTCCAGAGGCAATGATGTGGAAAGTCACTGTGCAAGTTTTTGAGCTCTCAAAGCTGTCTGCTTATGTGCATTTTGGCACATAACCAGTGTGAGGCTGACAAGTTCTGGGTGATATGGTGATTCCCCAGTTATTGCATTAATCCCAACAAGGGTTCTTTATCTCCTATTTCTGCTTTCTTAATCAACTTTCCAAATTTAGATAATTATATACTTTCCTTGGGAGTAGTCACAGGGATTGCTCCTCCTCGACTCCAACTATAAACCATCGACTCTTTTTTGCCCACCAATGACAGGATTTGTTTTCATAACTTCTGTCCTAGTTCTAATGTGCATTCAACCCTTAAGAATTATATGTTCTCATTTAACCTTCTGAGGAAGAGATAAAATTATTTCCCAGTTTGTTTCACAGCATACCAGATCCTTGATAGATATAAAAAAAAAAAAAAAAAAAAAATATAAACTCTTGAGTACATCATCCCCTTCATAAGGGAGAGAAAACCTAGATAGATCCTTTCACTTCCAGTCACCACAGGAAAATATTCGTTTGTGCTCTCTCGTTCTCTCTCACCTTATACTCAATCTTAACCACTTCATGGCCTTAGTGTCACAAGACTGTTACAGATAAGAAAAAAAATACATAAGTATCTGCTATATCTCATTTTCTTTTAATCATTTTACCCCAAGCAAGTATAAAAAAAAAAAAAAAAAAAAAAAAAATATTATCAATTACAAAAACTATATTCTTGGGTTCAGAAAAAGGTGACCTGAGTTAATGACATCATGACTCTCTGCCAATCAACACCCTGCCCTTGTGGAAATACCAAGGTTAATAATGAAATTTCCACCAGCCAATCTTTAAATGTCATCATGAGAACTCTGCAAGGCCTATTTAAGGAGTTCAAAAAATTCACAAGATGGAGTTGAATATTACTGCCTTTGCAACATATTGACACTTCAAGCCTAAATTTCTGGTGCTTCAGGAAGACTGAACAACTCATTACCAGTAATTCCATGACAACAAATTCACAACTGCTGCCAACTACTAAACCTCAAGGCCCGAGAAACCCTTCATCCAAACTGAGGAGGACTCATTCAAAGTGAATGATTGTTTCTCCTACTATCCCCATTTTCTATCTTTGGAACTTTTCAGAGATTTACTCATTATTTAAATTAACAATACAATTACTAATGTATTTATTTACATGTGTTCAGGAACTTAGCTATTTATTTTTACAACCACATGGTAATATTGTTTGTTTTTGAAAGTGTCTCTACACAAAGTTAATTGGATTTATTTTTACAATCTGCATGAATGTAATCATCTTTTCCTTATTTCATCAAACTGGTTATTGACCTGACATTTCATATTTTTGGCATACAATTCACTAACATTGTGTATACCCAGAATAATCCAGAGCAGGTATTTTTTCAATAAACTTTTTATAATTCTCCACCTGTGCCTCCTGTATTCCTATATTTTTTCTACTACAAGGCAATAAAGCCACTAATGTGAAAGGGGTTACTGAGTGTGAAAAATATGAGAAAAAGAAAACATTAAAGAGATAGAACAATAAAAGAACATTAATTAAGAAGATAACAATTGACATTACATTTAAATCTTTCAAAGTTGACTGGAAAGCAAGAAGCTAGATGAATTCCACAAGCGAGAAGTGCAATAGAAGGAACTGATAGCATAGAACTTAGTTACATCTATCCATTTCAACTGTAAAATGATGAGACCTTGCTATCAATCTGGTCCAGTGCTTATATTTATAAAGTGTACATACTAAAGAGGAAAGCTCATCACAACAATTACCATGAAAATATTTATAGAAAATGCAATGAGAATGTATGCTATGGTGGTGGGAAAGTGACTGAAGCTAAGATGCCAGGTCAGGACATTGCAGAGTCTTTGTATTTTAACAAGAATCTCTAAATATGGGATTCAAACCCAAACTCATGCATTGAAGAAGCACCAAGACCAGAGCAATTGGAAAGTTAGAGTGAAATTTCTAACCAATACATTTGTCATTTGGTGCTTAACATCTTTTAGTATAATGAAGAACAGAGTCAAGTGTATATTTTCAGGAATGGCCAAAAGTACCAAACAATTTTTTGTTGACCCACCATAAAATGTGACCTTGACCAGTGTGCTTTCTAGGGTGAATACAAAGGTCCTCTTTGCATTAAAAAATATGACCATGTATCACATTCTGCTGTTATGGGATGACATATCAATCAATCAATATTACCAAAGATACAGTTTAACTTCAGGCCAGTTAATAATCAAGACTAATGAAGTAATGTCATATCTGTTTTAGGAAAAAAATATATAAAAGAGGCAAGAAATATTAAAAAAAATATAGAAAAATAGAAAAAAAATAATTGAAGTATCTTTGAACATCAAGAAATTGATCATTTTTTTTTTTTTTTTTTTTATGGCTTAACCCTTTGTGAGTTATTTAAAGCCAAAACATATTTTGGATTGCAATTTGTTTTTTTTTGTGATTGAATATAGCATTAGCATAAGACCTACTATTTAACTGGAGAGTAGAGATGTATTTATACTTTTCCGAAGTTACTTTTTCTTATAGTTACTCATTATGAATGAGTAACTATAAGTATTTATGAATGTAACAAACTTGACTGGAATTCAAACTTGGCTCTCAAGAAAAGAGATATGTCCATACAACAAACAAAGTTATTCGCTTACTATGGAAATACAGAAGTAATTTTATTATTTACTGAATAGTTTAGTTCTGGCACAAGGCCATAAATATAGTGAATACAGTGAGGACAGAACTCAATACAAAGTTTGCTAACCATTATACTAAGACAGATCCAGATTAAGTTTTTAAGGTTAATATAACCTGACCTCTGACCATTACTTGTACTTGTGTTGATCACCAAAATACAACACTCCTGTCTAGGTTTTGAATATCGTACCAGGTGGTCTACAATTCAGTGACGGTGGTTTGTGTTTGGCACAATCAATTTCACTAGTTGATTTCCTTCACCGGGATTTGTATAGTCTAGTGAAATTAGTTTGTTGTTTACCTGTGAGAAAAATCACAAGCCATGACTGTTGATCTGGGCAAGATTTCAATCGTACTATTTCTTCAATGTTAAGTGAGCTTGCTGATAAAAGGTGTAAATGTGCCAAATGAAGAAACAATGCTGTTGAAAAATTATCAGCAATTTAATTAAAGGTGAAATGTAAAAATCATACAACAGCTATGGGAGTTTTTTTCATCCCAAACACTCCTTTTCTACCCTTGAGGCAGTGGGAGATATCTATTTAAGTAATGCTGATATTGGAAACAGCTTAGTAATGAATTACTTTTATGGCAGATTTTCACTTATGCATGATGTTTGAACAGGTCATACAGTTTTTTGTTTTTTTTTTGCAAGGTACACACTCTGAGAACCTCTAGGAAATTATCTCAAACTATTTAAAACTAACTCCAACTGTTTGATTCCTGTGCATGTGTAATACATTTACATAGATTGCCATCTAGGGGTGGTGGGTAGACATAGTTAACTTCTCAAACAAAGAAGCTCCTGTTAAATAACACAGATAGCCATCTATGAAGTGCTTTTCAGTTTGGGCCTGGCTTTTTAAGTTTCTAAAGTTTATATTGAAATCAATGTAAATATTACACATAAACCCCAGAGTAACCAAAGACCTTATGTTATGCCAACTTCCCTGTGGCTAGGGAATTGAGCTGGGGGTATCAGTTATGCTGAATCTTACTAAATTTTACTTAATTTATTTTGAGTTCAAACTCTTCTGAGGCCTTCCTTGTAAATAGCTTTTGCATTTAAATTAAAATTTTTAAACCAGATGTCTTTTTTTCATTTTTTTTTTTTTTCATCAGACTTCAAATGGATTAATCACTTCCATATTTTTGTCCTAAACTCCTTTGCTCAGAATTATTAAGTCTCAATTCTTCAAGTTACTAACCATTTATGCATGTATTAGTAGGACTCAACTGGTACCACTGCCCTGTTGCATTAATCCTCAATAAAATACTAATCTTAAGACTATCTTGTATGGTAGCTTTGTTTGGCCAGTTTACATTAAAGTCATTTCTACTCTCAGGAATTTACAAATGATATGTAGCCATAATTATTTCACTATTTCTTACCAGATACTTGAAATTTATCTCAGTTGGCCGACAGTTTTAACAATAACCTCATATAAACTAAGGTTTTAGATATTTGGAAAATTTTGACTAACATCCTAATCTTTGTCAGTGTCAACATTTTAGCTGTTGTACCCATTAGCCCTCTTAAGGTACATGCCAATCCAGATAACCTTCAGGAAATTTCCAGCTGAATTTTATTTGATCTACAGGAGTAAATTGTTCTTGTCCCATTGAACATCTCTAGGTACATCTCATCTTCAGACAGTGGAAAAAATGTAATCTCCCCACTGCACATTATTTAAAGTGATCAGTTCAAAATTCCTTGAAAGTTACCTAGATCAATATCAAAGATGAGATTAGTCCCAATGTAAATAACAATAACTCCTCATGCCATAAATTCAAAAATTTAAAACTGATTACCAACTTGACAAGCATTTTCATATTCACCATTTCAAGATACAGTTTGCAAGTCTCAATATATATATATATATATATATATATATATATAGAGAGAGAGAGAGAGATCTTGTTGAATAAATCATATGGCTCATTTTTATGAGAGCAAATATTTTTTAGCAAATTCATAGAAGAATGCATCAAAGCTAGTAATAAATAGTAAAATGCTGAAAATTCTTAACCTAAAAATAAATTATTTTTAAAGCAGTTATTCTTAAATTATTTAAGAAAAAAAAAAAAAAAAAAAAGAAAAGAAAAGATGTTATTTCCACTCAAGCAGCTTCTTTCCATGAACTGCTGCTTTGTGGAAATGACACCCAAGAGGATGCTTCCCTGATCATTACAATCTTAACCTGTTCAAGTCTAGGGTAAGCTATTATCTTCCCCACCTATCTTCAGAAACTGTACCTCTTACTCTGCAACGTCCTACCTCGAGTGGCTCTCGGGCCTTGTACAGAGTGAACATCATAAAAAAAACAAAAAAAAAAAACAAAAAAACACTTAAAATATATTAGCATATGGGTCAGTTATATTAAGTTTAGTATAAGAGATAAGGAAACAGAACATAAAATAGGCTGTGCAAAGGGTAGATTTTCTCAACACTAGAAATTGTTACAAAACCAAAATATTAGCCCCAAAACTAAAATCATGTTCTAAGATAAATTGGTGCCATACCTGGTATCCACATCTGTCTCAAACATTTTTAGAAATGGTCAAAGTGTCAGCTGTATAAAACTGCTTTCTCCTATCGATGATTAAAATTGGATTTGAGAGAATGAAATGTGTAGGTCTCAAGAACCATTCTTCTTCAAACCATAAACTATAGAATCATAAAGAAAGAACTTTACCAAATAACAGAAACTATATCACTTGAGGACTTTCAACAGCAGCAACAACTGAAATGTACATCACATGCTGGATGTTCCATGCTAACTCAAATAAAAGGCCAGGAAGGAAACCTCTATCGATACTAGAAAGAGGGGTAACAGCTACTGGATTTGAGAAACCAATTTTGCAGAAAAATAGAAAGATTTTATAAATTTCAACTGAAAGTAGAAGTGGCTGCACAGTAAATGAATATTGAAGGTTTCTTTATGAAGGAAATCACTAATATTACCCTTACTGCTGTAGAGATGTATATACGTCTTTATGAAACTAACAGTGCCTGCCTGTATATTTTATCAAGACATTGTGAAATGTCACTCCTTAGGATTTGTGTTATAAATTACCTTGTGTTTAGTGATATTTCCAAACTTGCATAGTGTGTACAATAGTACCTGCTTTGCAATTAATTTTTTTATTATATGTTGGGAGTGTCATTTAGCATATCCTGTATTGAGAATACAGGATCAAAATCAAGATGGCAGTGCCAATGAGAAATCACTATCAGCATCTTTATAGTCATTTAAAAGAAAGAAAGAAAAATGTTTATAATAAATATATTTGATTAACAGCAAAATATTAAAACCATCATAAATCTTGTTAATTGAATACTGGTAACCTCTAAGCATGTTTAGTTTATCTTTGATAGGACAAGTTAGTATATTCTGTGTGTGAGTGTTCTATATTGGGTCATTGAGAAATTAATTACATATTTAAACTCTACAAGTTATGAATGGGTGAGAACTAAAGCTGAACGTTAGGAAACTACACCTATACTTTATTTCTTCTGACACTATGTTTTTTTTTGTTTTTTTTTTACAGTGAATGTAAAAGTTTTGAGAAAACTTGCAAAGAGAGAATATAATTTCATCATTAATTAGTTATATGTGTGTGTGTGTGTGTTACACAGATTGTCATTCCAATGAGAGAAAAGTGTATATCTTAAAGAGAGAAAAAGCAGCAAACATCTTTTGAGATATATATATGTGTGAAGGAATATAATCTTAAGATATGCTATATTTATGGGATAAAGTGCTCAATATCAGAGAGAGTGTGTTTAAATATAAAAGTGAACATAGAAGTCAACACTTAGAGGCAACAGTGTTTCATGCTAGATGCAATCCTCAGGCCACTATATATATATATATATATATATATATATAGCTACACATGTTATGGGTCTTGTGACTCTTCAGGTGAAGAAGAAAAATGTTTAGTTCCACATATTATTTAAAGGGATGAATTTATATAATTTTTCTTCCTTTAAACTTTTTAATTATTGTTTTTTGTGTGTAGTAGTCATCTGAATCCACGTTAGACTGACAGAAAAATGTTCTGGTTGCCCAGTAATAAAACAATTAAATTTGGTCAGAGAAACGGAAAGATAGCAGGATATCTTTTTATGACCCCCCATCTTTTGGTGATGTCTTCTTTTCTCTATTCTTATATTATATATATATATATATATATATATATATATATATACACATACACATACACATACATACACATACACATAACTTTGTCTAGTGTGTTTTGCCAGTATGTGTGTATATATTTGTTCTCCATACATATACATTATAAGGAAACCTCTATAGTAAATACGTGGATTTTGTATAGTATGTTTGTGTGGTTGAACTAGCATGTTTTGCCAATATATTTGGTTTATGGGGTTCATTTTTTTAGTGCTGGTTTAAATTGTCTATGAAGTTTTTTTTTTTTGTATTTAGAAGCATGAGTATATATTGGCATCATTTTAAAGTTACCCCTGTTGCATTTATGGATGTGTTGCGATACAAAGAGTTTTCTGTTGCCTGGTAATTTAATGTTTGTATAAGGAGACACTGTTGCTTAGTGCTTGAGTGATACCAAACATGCACAAGGATTAAATTGTAAGAGTGTTAGGTGCCAAAACTGCTGCTTTTTTTTTCTGTCATTTATTGGTGAAAAGGCATTTTAGGCAAGCTGTCTGAAAGTGCTTGATATCAAAAGGTAAGTATAGAGCGTTAATAGAATTAATGTGGAGAAACTTCTCACTTAACCGAGTCATGTTATTTCAGTCATGTTGACTTTGAAGTTTTGAGAGTGCATTATTGTAATGCACTCACTATTCAGGGTTATTGGCTTCTCTACTGCTACTTCAACCTTTTCATATTTATATATAGTTTGGTATAATTTGATATCTTTGTGTGAGTGTGATTTTTTTTTTTTTCAATTAATGAGTGTTGTATTATGTTTTTATCTTCTGGGTTTTGTTGTTAAGTGGTGTAGTTTTTTTGGTGATTGTTTGCTTTGATTTGTACTGACTTCTTTTGACTGTGTTTATGTATATTTTATTTATTTTTAGATTATGGTTAGGTGTGTGTGTGTGTGTACACATTTGTTTATGCTTACGTGTTTGAGCTAGTGTGTGTGTGTGTGTGCTGTTTCTTTATTAATATTTGCTGATATTTGTGTATATGTCTATTCCTTTGTGAGCGTGGTGCGTGTTATCTAGTTTTTCCTTTCATTTTGTCTATTTTGTCATCTGGTTGTGATTAAGCATTTATACTCGTGTTCATGTGTATATGTAGTAAGGTTCTTTTTTTTTTTTTTTTAGTGGCGGTTGTGTTTTATATAGTATTTATTTGTTTCTGTTTGTATTGGTATTTAAGTAACAAAGTATTTATTTGAATGTCTATATTTCTCCATTATTTCTTTTTTCTTCCATAGTAGTTTGCTTTGAATTTTTTTTTTTTTTTTTTACAAAAGGTAATTTTGTTAACTTTTCCTTTGGGCATAGTTTACAGTTTCTGTTACTGCTATTATGTGTGGGTGCTCTTTTTATGATTTCTCTTAATTTGGGTGGTAATGTTATTTTCTTTTTGGCTCCATATGTATTTTGATAGTGTTGTATTGTATCTGTTTTAAATAATGTTTTGTGATTTTTAAATCTTTCTTTAAAGATTTTTTCTATGGCTCCTATGTAATTTTTTTTCATTTGTGTTAATGTTTGTTATGATGACTATATATTTTATTGTTGGTTAGACATTTATTGTTAAGTGGGCAGTTGTCTGTTTTGACAGTTGCATTTATTGATGTTTTGCCGAGTTATGTTGTTGTTGCTGCTGTTATTGGTTTTATTGAGTATTTTTTATTGTGTTTGGTTATTTTCTCCATGTTGTTTATGTAGCTATAACTAATTTTGACTCTTTTTGATAATGATTTTTGATAGTTGCATTAGAGGAAATGTTTTTTCAATTATATTGAAGAATATTTTTTCTATTTTTCTTTTTATTATATTGTTGTAGAGTGGATTAAACCAGTTTATGCTTCTTTCTTTGTTGTTTTTGTTTGGTTTGTTTTCATTTATGTATTCCAGTTTGTTTGAATAACTGCTATTTCTTAGTGCTGATTTGAATGTTTCTTTGTTTTCATTGAATATTTTAATGTTGCTGGAATTCATTCATATTCTTTTGTTTGAATGTGTTGGGGGTGGTTACAGTTTTTGTTGAGATATATATATGGGGTTATTGTTTGCTTTCCTGCATGGTTTGTATTGCTGTTTAAATTGAATGTTATATCTAAGAAATTAACTACTTTTAGATTTGATTTTATGTCTATTGTGAATCTTAGTGTGTTGAAGGATTCTATGATTTGTCTTATTTTATCTGTGGTTCTACTGTTACTATTTCTTAGGGTTATTAGTCCGTCGTCTCTGTATATTCTTATATTTTTTTAAGATCGTATTGTTCTTGTAGTATAGTATAGACCTTCTACAGTATTTGATGTTTAGAGCTTCATCCGAGATGTTTATATGTTGCATTGCAAGATCTAGTGCATTTTTCAGTGTTTATTCATTGATGGATGGGTAGAAGTTTTATGTCCAGTTGTACAAAGGCACATTCTTCTTTGTTGTTGTTGCTGTTAAACCAATTAACTGTTTCTGTGTTTTTCCATTGGTTTATTTTTAGTTTGATCATATTTCCACCATATTTGTTTGCTTATTATTCCAAGGTTGGTTTTTGTAGGTTTAATCTGCATGTTGGTTTAAGTTGTCCTTATGGTCTTTTAACTTGAGTGGTTCTAGTTTTGGTAGCTGCTTTGATCCTGTTGTCTAGTTTTGTTTGGCAGCTATATTTTTTGCTTCCTAGTTTATGTTGTTTTCCACATTGTTGCTGGTTTTATAGAACTTGGTGATTTACTTGTTGCTGGTTTTATAGAACTTGGTGATTTACTTGTTGCTGGTTTTATAGAACTTGGTGATTTACTTGTTGCTGGTTTTATAGAACTTGGTGATTTACTTGTTGCTGGTTTTATAGAACTTGGTGATTTACTTGTTGCTGGTTTTATAGAACTTGGTGATTTACTTGTTGCTGGTTTTATAGAACTTGGTGATTTACTTGTTGCTGGTTTTATAGAACTTGGTGATTTACTTGTTGCTGGTTTTATAGAACTTGGTGATTTACTTGTTGCTGGTTTTATAGAACTTGGTGATTTACTTGTTGCTGGTTTTATAGAACTTGGTGATTTACTTGTTGCTGGTTTTATAGAACTTGGTGATTTACTTGTTGCTGGTTTTATAGAACTTGGTGATTTACTTGTTGCTGGTTTTATAGAACTTGGTGATTTACTTGTTGCTGGTTTTATAGAACTTGGTGATTTACTTGTTGCTGGTTTTATAGAACTTGGTGATTTACTTGTTGCTGGTTTTATAGAACTTGGCGATTTACTTTTCAACTAATTTTTTTTATAGTCGTTGGCATCCATTTTGTAGACACTTCTAGATTTGCTGGATTGTATAGAGTTTTTTTTTTGTTTGTCAATTGTTGGTCTTCCAAATGTTTTTGGAATTTGCTGTTTGATTTTCTTATTTCTGGTTTGTTTGTTATGTTTATTTGGTTGTTTTCAAATTCAATAATGTCACTGTTGTGGTGGGCATTTTGTTGATGAAAAGTTATACGTTATTGTAGTTGTTGTCATTGTTGGATTTTTCTTTGTTAAGGAAGTAAAATACTTTCCATCTTATGCATTTTATGAAATGTTCTATTCTTTTGGTGAGCTTGATTTCATAGTCATGTATGTTTGATGTGGGCATGTTTTTTTTAGTGAATAATTCAATTTGTATTTGTTCCATATTGGTGAGAGGCTGGTATTTTGAGGTTGTAGTAACAGGATTGGTTGTTGTCTGAAAGTAGTTGTGTGAAGACAAGTGTCTGCAAAAGTACTTGACTAGGTTTTTTTTTTTTTTTTCTCCTGGAGCTTTGTTGGTGCAAAAATAATGGCGTTTTTTGATGTTAAAAAATACGTCAAAAAACGCCATTATTTTTGCACCAACCTAATATTAAATTCTAAGAATGTTAAGTGCCAAAATTGCTGGTTCTTTTTCTGTAGTTTATTGGTATTTTTAGGTAGGCAGGTTTTTGTCTTAAAATGCTCGATATCAAAAGGTAATGATAGAGTGTTAATAGAAGCAATGCAGAGAAACTTGTCACTTAACCGGGTAGTGTTATTTCAGTCATGCCAACTTCCAAGTTTTGTGAGCACATTGTTGTAATGCATTCACTCTTCAAGAGCCATTGGCTTCTCTGCTGCTATTCAAGTAACACACACACAATATATATATATATATATATATATATTTTTTGAGATTTTTATTACTTCAAATGTTATTATAGTGGATACTCATATTTCAAATATATGTTCCATATTTAGTTTTACATTAAACAGCATGTATAACATGTATTGGTCTGCATATTCAACAAATTTTAAGAAAAGGTGTTTCCAGCAGGGATTGAACCTGCATCTTGTAGAAGAAACCACTATTTGATCCGGTGTGCTTTACTGCTTGGCTACAAAACCTGATCAGTTTTGTATCCGAAGCATAATTAAAGTAATTTCTAAAGAATTATTGTATTTATTTTCAATCAAGGAAAAACAAAAAAAAACAAAAAACAAAACAAAAAAACAAAAAACAAAAAAAAAAACAAACACTTTTACTGTACTAGAGTTATCTCCCCTTACACTAGAAGTGTCTTTGTTATGATAATGGTAACTATTCCAAGATGTTTATGAAAGTGAATAGACAGTGTGAAAGAGCAGAAACTGGGGGAAAATATTTCAAGCGCCACATGTGAAAAACCTAAAATTAGTAGATATCTATCTGCATGCCCACTTAAATGGGATATAGCACAAGGCCAAAAAATGCCTAACAATAGTAAGAGCTTGACAAAATATTCCAGTTATTTTTAATGGGTATATTAATTCTATTATGAAGGCTACTAACATAGAAGAGTGATTGTAGCAATGATGAAAATGCTAACAATATTATGGAAGTTGTTATGCACTGGAAAGAAATTTTTTACGAGATAGAGAGAGAGAGAGAGATAGATTATATATATATATATATATATATATATATATATATATAGAGAGAGAGAGAGAGATACTTGCTTAAGTATCATTAAAAATTAAAAAGGAACATTCCCGTACCTCCCCATCCATATTCATTACAACTGCCATTCCTCATTGTATTGTTTACTGTTTTATTTGTAGTGTTAGACAATATAGTGCAGATTTGTTTTGAACTATCTCTTCATCACTCTTGCAATGTTAAACTCTTTCTTAGAAGGAAATTTTTTGTCAGTATCACTTGATACAATACTCCACAGTTGGGGTGAGGGTATCAACTTTCTGCTTACATGAAATAGTATTTCCTTTACTGACAAGATTACCATTTCTCCATTAAACCCAATTTTCCACTGGTGTTTCTACTTCTCCCATTCCCAGATACAAATCCAACTAAAACATTCAATGCCTCAAAAATGAAACTAGTTACATTCCACTGTTGTCGCTTGGACCATGAACTACCACCAGTCATGATGAATGGATGCTGCCTTGAGAGACTACTGGGCCTTAAACTTACACCTGATTTTAAGTGGAACTTTTACATACAAGCCATCACTACAGATGCAGGTAAAATGGTTAGCTCCCTGTACTGCTCCATTAAGTACCTGACTCCACATGCTATCCTCTACAAGAGCCAGATCAGGCCAAGAATGGAGTACTGTTGTCATATTTGGGTGGAAGCTGCCCAGACAGCACATTCTAGTCTTGACACAGTCCAAAACTATCTCTGAGTCCTTATGATTTTCCACCTGCCAATCTCACAAGTGGGATGTGGCAAGTGTCTATTGCTACTTTCATGGAAAGTGCTCAGACGAACTACATTCCTTGGTTCCGCCAGGCCTAACCTTTACAGCAAGGACCTGCTATGACACTTACATTGTAGAAAACCACCCACATTCCCTCTGTATTCCACTGGTGAGAAGTGAGTTACACTTGAACAGCTTCTACCCATGAAAAACTGCTCTGCAGAACAGACTCCCAAGAGGATGTTTCCCCAATCACTACAATCTTAATCTGTTCAAGTCTAAGGTTAACCATCATCTTCCTGTACAAACTACCTTCTAACATCACCCTCTACCTTGAGTGCCGACCCACAAGGCATTGTAACAAATCTTATTCTCACTAAGCCTGGCTTATCTCGGTGACCTTTCCAGAATAGGTGCTATATACAGTATCTTTATAGTTTTTCACTATTAACAGGTTTTATTTCCACATTTCTATACAATCTGCCCAAGTTAAGTTCAAATGTGGAGTTTGCTTTCTACCCTTTAGTCCCTGATCTTTATAAACCTCTGGCCTCATTATTGATACCTGACAGGTATAGAGTATCAATTAGTGCATTAATTTCTCTTACCTTGGTCTTCCAAATCAAATCAGTCCCCCTGAGTAAATAACCGATGTAGTCTTGTGCTGCTCTTATTCACTTGTGCATAGCCTGTTTCCCATCACTCTCCCAATTTACCCCCGCCACTCTTTATTTTTTCTTCTGTTTTATGCCAAAGAAAAAAATAAAACATTCCCAAATTTCATTCGTCTTCCATCTGTTTCTCCAGTGTTTTCTTTCATTTTCCTTCATTTATTCATCCAACATGGAGAAAGAATTCTTATGTGCTCTTTCACCACACCTTCAACAAGTGAGCTGTATATAATTCCTTCTAGGTCTCACCTGGCCATATTGAAAACAATTACAGTCCTTTGATCATATGCACGGGGGTGGGCTTTCTTCCAACCTCAACCTCTCCATTTCTCACCTGTTACATACTTATTGCATGACTTTTCAGATTCTATTCATGTGTTTAAATGGGCTACCCCACTTTTCCTGGGGGTGGCCCATCAGTTTAAATCTTTCTTTGGTGGTTTAGCCAAGATCCAAGGTTTGCTACTATCTGAGTATTGCATCATCTTCCTTTATACCTAACCTTATTACATTTAACACTTACTACATACTTGTGTGCCAAATACAAGTGCTGTCACAATTAATTCCCTACAACCACCCCCACACATTATTTGATTGGTTCAGCATGCTTATTATTCAAATAGTGTTTAGTATTTACATTTAGACTAATAAAACAATGTCAATTTGATGTCTAACTGTTTGTAAAAAATAAACAAAAAACTGAGAACAAATCAGTCCAGGAAATACCAAATGCTATATAGGAATAAAGTGTCACTGCCGACACTTGAGTTTGAACATAGATTGCTAGTGAAGTGAGCAAACACAGGTGATCCCATTATTGAATCAAGTGGATCACATGACGCACAAGTAGAAAATAGCGTGGTGTCTAAACAATTGCCATTTCCAGCCTATCCTCTATTACTAATGGACTGCTATACTCTA
The DNA here is from genome assembly GCA_963932145.1 of Acanthosepion lycidas. Classification (NCBI taxonomy): domain Eukaryota; kingdom Metazoa; phylum Mollusca; class Cephalopoda; order Sepiida; family Sepiidae; genus Acanthosepion; species Acanthosepion lycidas. Next base: position 35,125,006 of record OZ010582.1, on the reverse strand, counting down.
TTCTATTCACTACACTATTGCTCTATTCAGATCACTATATGGTGGTTACTTTCCAAGTGAGTATTATCAAGCAAGTACTATTAATTCGAGACTATTCGAGGGCGTCTGACACCAGTATTGTTCAGCAGTGTACTATAGTTGTATCTGCAATTACAAAGTCTACTACAATGAGCATTACAAAAGTGACAACAAGTATTTGTTGGCATCACAAAACCTAACTACTGCTGTCATGCTTTATCCTTACAAGAGACAGATCAGACTAAGAATGGAGTGATACAGTCATATCCGAGCTGATGCTATCCTCACAGTCTTGCCTTAATAGAGTTCAAAAGCACTTACACAACCTCTTGGATGAAGAATTATTCTTCACCCTGCAACTCTTATACCACTGATGAAATGTTACTAGCCTCTCACTACTATATAACAACTATTATGACATATGTTCAGATGAGTTACATAGACTCACCAGTTCAGACCTTCACATCTAGGACCTGTCTATGTTCACAGTGGCAAACTATCCCTATTTTCTTTGTGTTCCTTTGATAAAAAGCAAGTCTGACTCAGTTCTGAGAGAAGAAGCTGACTTATTTACACTTATTGGTATCACTCAAAATAAATTATAACAGAAGAAATAATAGGGAAACAAAAATGTGCATGCATATATAATTTATAAATATAATGAAAGATACCAAAATCTTTTGATGGTAGACTTGGAAAGAAAACAGAAATCTCTCAAAACCTTCACTTGTTCAGTTATACTTAAATCATTTATATGATAAGTTAAATGCTAATGGAAAAGCAACTTTTCTATTTGATTTTTGTTATTTGATTAAAATTCAAATGTTCCTTTGATAAAAAGCAAGTTTCTCTTAGACAGCTTCTTCCTCAGAATTGTTACTTTGTGAAAAACACCTGAGTGAATGCTTCCCAGAGAACTACAATTCTTGTGTCTAAGTCCAGGGTCAACTAATATCTATCTTACCCCATCCTCCTTATACTCTTACTTCCCCCTCCCTTATAACAACCTCAATCAGTAACCCTCTACCTTTGGCCTTATACTAGGTGAACTAACAGTAAAAAAAATAAAATAAAAAAAAATAAAATTTTACATTGGAGAGATTTGTTTATTTGGAGAAATTACACATTTTACAGGACATATTTACAAGAAAACAGTGTGTTCAAAAGAATCAAATGGCATTATTATTTTGTTCTGTGTTCATGAAACTTAAAAATTCCCAGTAGAAAACATTTAAAAAATTTCCACCAACAGGACTATTTTTTTTTGTAACAAATACAAGTACTATGTCAAATCATACCAAACTAGGGGAAGCCTTGTTTAATCAATTTATCGTATGTATATAAATCTTGTTTCACAAACAAATTTGCAAACATCAATTTTAATACAGCCTTTTAAACAGTTACCTCCAAAAGGTTTTCTTTCACATTATTGTAGATCTGAAGGTTTGTGGTTGATTTGGAAATTAATCACCTTCTCCCACTGGTTTCTTATGTACTCAGCTTGACTTAATTCCAGATATCCATTTAAGATCAGTTCTTTACAGTTTTGTGATTGGTCAATAGTTTGCATAGAGCTTTGGAATTGCAGAGACTTCTTACAAGATTTTTCTATTAGCTCAGATCTGATACTTAAATGTTGCCTCTGTGACACTATGACTCTTGTGGATATTACAAGGAAGTGAATTCTTTATTTAGTAACCAGTTGGAATTGCAGATTTAATGATCTGGAAAATTTATCTAGATAATTTGGATTTTACAAAGACTTAATTAATACAAAGTGTTATGTTTTATTGTAAGAGAGAATTGAGTTAGCTCAATAAAAGATTCAGAGTTGGCTGTATGTGGTGCTATAAGCACCAACAGTTGTCTCCCCTTCCAGGCTGTTAAGAGAAGACCATGTACTTAGAGTAGGTGGTGCTGCCTATTTGCATATGAACGATACTGGGCAGGTATTAACCAATAGTCAGTGTGGGTCTGGGAGAGCTATATAAGATCAGTACTTTTTTTCAGTCAAAAAGAGAAGTGCTTTGATCATGTAGATGTGCAAAAACCAGACAAGATGAATACATTTATATAAACACAATCTCTTATTTTAAGAGGTTTGAAAGAGAAAACTGAAATTTTAGAAAGAGAAACTAGAATTAACAAAACTGTTATGTTTGTATAAGGCTTAAAATTTGGTCAGTTGGCTGAAGTCAGAAGATAATATTTGAACTTATCTGTCCTGTTGATTAGAGATAAAGAGGCCGTTTATTTGAGAGTGGGTTTATTGAAATAAAAAATGTTGAGTCTGGAAAGTGTATTTGGATTTAAAGAGAAAACTGATATGGATGTATGAATGTTATTTAATACAGATAATTTTAATAGAAAATGGTATTTTTTCTATGGTTCTTAATTGGCTGACAGTGAATTATCTGATGCAATAAGCATCTTTCCACTCTGCGGAAGTGAGAGGATCCTAGACCATAAAGATGGTCGAGAAACAATGCTGGAACTAGGCATGGATTGACAAAGATAGGACACATGAGGAAAGAGGGCTTGGAAAATATTACACTCACAGGACATATTGAAGGAAAAAGAGAGAGGAAAGCAGCAAGTAATCTACCTAATAAGCTTGTGTAGATAAATGGAAGAACAGGTATTGGTAGGGATAGCAAAAAGACAAACCCTACTAATAGTTACAAATGGATGGAAGTTGTGGATAGCCATGATTGCCTGTGTCATGATGAATAGAGTTCATAGAAGAAGTTGGAAGTCCAATACCATAGCTACCTGATCCAATGAACCATTGAAGACTAACTGTAGTAGTAATAGGTGTTGTGATGAAAGAAATGACTTACCCTGGAGATCGAAACGAGCATGGACGTGTCTTGCGTGCAAAGTGCTGAAAAGAAAAGATGGTTGCTCTTGGGGGGCACAATTTATGAGTGCTTGTCTCATCTCTACGAGATGGGATTTGCACATATGCAAATTCTGGCCTGCTTGAGGGGACATGAAAAGCGAGATGCTAAGAGTAATGGGGATGTTTTTTTTGGGTGAAGTACATTTGCTAGTCTGATGAGTGGATCGACAGGAAAAAGAAGGTGAAGGAGACGCAACGGACTTTGTCAACTGAAAAGTGCTGTGTAGTGATGAAGAAATAGAACCCCGGAATCTATTTCCTTGAGGTGAGTGAGAAAGGAGAGTCTGTTTGCTGGCAAACGCCACACTTGAATTTTTTTTTTTTACCCCCCTTATTTATTTTTTTTTGCTACAAGCTATTTCAGCGTTTGCTTTTTCGTTTGTTGTAATGGCAGGCAAGGCATTTGACATCCAGCTAATTCCAGAATTTCATGGCATTTCATCAGATTACAGTGTCTGAATGAATGGAACAGATGGAGCTTGTGTGCGAGATGTGTGGGGTGGACAAGTTGAGTGCATTATACCACTAAGATCGAGAGGTGGAGTTCTGTTGGTGTACCAACGATTGTCCTGTGACCAGAGGGAGGACTTGGAACAGGTAAAACAAGGCCTTCTCGTAGCCTTTGCGCTGGATCCTTTTGTGGCATTTGACAAGTTTATATCTTGTCATTTGCATCCTGGAGAAACCATAGATGAGTATTTGGGTGATTTGCAGAACCTGGTGCGTTTGGTTGGAGGAGGTCTGCCTGATCAATGGATGCTTTATGCGTTTGTCTTGGGACTTCCTAGTCATGTCAAACAGCAATTGCGAGCATCTTCAAGGATGGAAGATACGACATTGGAGCAGGTTCTCACCAGGGCTCAAGTCCTCATAACTGGAAGTGGAGGTTGATGAGCCTGTTGCTGCTGCTATCAGGCAACACAGGGTCCTCCCTTGTGTACCTGTAGACCCACCTTCACCCTCCACCCCCCGAATGAAGGGATGGATTGAATGCTATGCGTGCAGAAGACCTAATCACGGAAGCCTAGGGAGGGGAGGCAAGGTGACAAAGTGAAAAGGACGCTCCCAGAGATAAACTGCTACTGGTGCCAGAAAAGGACTAGTTGCATCAAGGTGTCCGGGAAACAAGGCCAGGGGCAAGAAATAAGCACCATTCTCTCCCCTCATAAACTAAAAGAGGTGCTCCCTGTGATAAAGGGTCCAAATTGATGGGGTAGACTGAACAGTGTTAGTGGACTCTGGCTGCTCTTCGTCCATTGTAAGTGCGTCGATATGTCAGCCCAAAAGACAGAAACGTACCATAATCTTGACAGCAGGCAGGATGTGCCATTTTAGCCGCAGTGTTGGAAGCATCACATTGAAAGTGACCAACAGAAATCCCCTCGAGACAAATGCACTAGTGGTGAACAGCAAGCCATTAGGATTTAACCTCCTCCTAGAAATGGACATCATTAAGGAATTGGACAGTGATGAGTGAGGCAGGGTGCATTTTTCTGAGGTAGCTCTCACTTTGGGTACTACAATAAAATTGGAAGAACTCTATTTTTGTGCAGAATTCGATCAATACACCAAATCCTGGACAGTGTTGTGGAAGTTGTCCTGTAATCAACCTCCAATGCAACAAAGTTCTGGAATACAATGTTCCTGCTAGAGCTTGAGCAGAATATTATAGGGAGTTACAGACATGGATCAGTAATGGGTGGTTGTTACCTTACCCAGAAGAGGAAGAGGAATTGGGGCCCCTAAAAGGTCTGATCCCACTGATGGCAGTCATCCAACAGAATAAAGAAGAGGTAAGACCTGTGCTAGACTATCAAGAATCAAATGAACATGTGGATGCATTCACAGCTTGTGCAGATGTATGTGCACAAAAGCTGAGAAAGTGGTGACGGGCAGGCTCGAACATGTCAGTGTTAGATCTTCAAAAGGCATATCTTCAAGTACATGTACACCGATCACTGTGGCCCTATCAAACTGGGCTAATTAGTGGATGGAAGTATTGTCTGACCTGTATGGGGTTTGGACTTAATGTGGCATCATCCATCATGCAGACAATTGTTGACACCATTTTAACAAAAGACGAATGCATACAACAGGCAATGTCTGCCTATATTTATGACATATTCGTGGATGAGAGTGTTGCACTCACAGCACATGTGAAGGAATAACTCAACTGCTTTAGAATCAGGATCGAAGAACCAGAGAAGCTAAAGGATAGGATGCAAGTGCTTGGTCCTCAGGTCTGGGGGAGCATCATACACTCTACTGGAAAAAAGGGAACAGGATCCCGGATATGCCTCGCGTTGTCACCCGATGCAACATATTTTCATTATGCAGCAAGCTGGTTGGACATCTACCTGTGGGTGGATGGCTTTGTGTGGCTGTGGCCTTCATCAAGTGGAGAGCATCCGAGGTTACTGCTGGTTGGGATAACAAAGTTGATAATGCCCCACTCAACACCATGATCAAGGAGGTTCTAACCACAGTGCACAAGGAGGACCAAGCACGTGGTATGTCAATGGTCAAGACTTTGGTGTATGGGTCGACACAAGCTTTCTTGCTACCGGTGACGTTGGAATGCGGTGGGACTGTAGTAGAGGATGCCTGTTGGTTACAGCCAGAAAAGGACTCCAACATATTAACCTTGCAGAACTTGATGCCATTATTAAAGGGGTGAATTTAGCAATCCTCTGGAAGGCGACTCCCTTGCACCTGGGAGGGCCAGATTGCGAACAAAAGCGATGACTCGACATGCTGATGAAACTGGTGAATGAATATGCATTATCAATGAATGTGACCTCTGTTAAATCTAGCTAAAATAAAGCGGATCGACTGACAAGGGTGCCTCAGAGGTGGATTGATGCAATTAGGAGGGACACTGATCCCATACAGCCTACTTGCACTGCATCCATGAGCTTGGTTGGTCTGACCAAATCAGAACTATACACTGACAGAGTGGCCATCCTGGTGTGAGGCAGACACTACTTCACAAATCAGATTGACCCTACAGTGTCCAAGGCAACTGTAAGAACTATCATCAGAGAGTGCGAGGAATGTCAGTCAATCAACCCATCACCTGTGCACTGGGCAGAGGGTGCTCTGGATGTTGAAGAGACATGGCGCCAGGTAGCAATCGACATTACCCATTATAAGGGAGCCTATTTTTTGACATTAATTGATTGCGAACCCACTCGGTTTACCATCTGGCAACATTGCCACCAGCATGATGCAGCAAGTATGATCAGCCTGTTGAAAGCACAGTTTTGTGAGCAGGGCCCGCTGGCTGAAATTTTGATGGATAACAACACTGCCTTTCGCAGCAGCTTGTTTAAGAATTTCCCAAATGAATGGGGAGTCTGACTCCAGTTCCATTGTGCACACATTCCCTTTGGGTAACAGCATCATCGAGTGATGCCACAGAACTGTGAAAAGGATCACCGGCAGAAAACGGTGTGCTACATCAGAAGCAGTGTATTGGCACAACATCATTCCAAAGGATGACGTAACCACCACTACCAGCCAATATAAATTCGTTGCTATTGGCTGAAAGGGATTACTGGAATGTCAGCATCGGCATCTGAAGAATTGCAGGCTGTCTTCAAAATGGGTGACCAAGAGTGAGTAAAGATCCCCATGGGTGATGTACAACCAAATATTAAGTTGGTGCAAAAATAATGACGTTATAATGTCGTTTTTGACGTATTTTTTAACATCAAAAAACAACATTATTACGTCATTATTTTTGCAACAACCTAATATAAGGTTGGGCGTGTCACCAGAGTTACCAGCGTGCAAACGGTCTTGATTGACGGAATGCCATGCCAAAGATCTGCGGCCTATGATTGGACCAGGCCCTCTGATAGACTTCTCTAACGTGTTTTCAGAGAGTGAGAGAGTTATAGCTGTTGCAAAAATGCCAGATATGCCAGCACCCAGCATAGATGCAGCCAACACCTTGTCTGATGAAAACCCTGTGGCTATACCCCTGTGAAGAAGCACTCAACGCAAGAGACTGCCCCCTGGTTGTATCATACATGATCATGAGATCAGGGGGGAGTGTAGTAGTAATAGGTGTTGTGATGAAAGAAATGACTTAGCCTGGAGATCAAAACGAGCATGGACGTGTCTTGCGTGCAAAGTGCTGAAAAGAAAAGAAAAGATGGCTACTCTTGGACGGCACAATTTATGAGTGCTTGTCTCATTTCTATCAGACGGGATTTGCACATAAGCAAATTCTGGCCTGCTTGAGGAGACATAAAAAGCAAGATGCTAAGAGCAATTGGGATGTTTTTTTGGGCGGAGTACATTTGCTAGCCTGACAAGTGGATTGACAGGAAAAAGAAGGTGAAGGGGAGCGACTGACTTTGTCAACTGAAAAAGTGACCAGTGTGGTAACGAAGAAATAGAACTCTGGAATCTATTTCCTTGAGGCGAGTGAAGAAGAAGAGTCAGTCTGCTGGTGAATGCCACACTTGATTCCCCACTCCCCATTTAGTTTTTTTGCTACACTTACCATAGGAAAATGACAGTACTGCTAAACAACACTGCTGAATGGATAAGGAATGTCTAAAACTTGTAACCGTAACTGGAAAGTTTTTTTTTATTATTATTATTATTAATAATATAATAATTATAATAATAATTATTATTATAATTATAGTAATAATTATAATTAATAAAAAAACAAAAATCAACAAAGCAAACATGCATATTTTGTCTCTCCAGCAAATCATTCCCCACCTCCCCGTTTTTTGTGACATTTCAACTAACTTTGCCCCGTGGTCTAAAATAAATACACAAGAGAAAGAGGCTGATTGCCAGAAAGAGATTAAGCAGCAGAGTGGGGGGAATACATAAATAGTTCCCTGTACTGTCATAGATGGTGCCATGATGACTGGGATTTCAACCTCAGATGCAGCTATAACAAAAAGACCCTGAACAACTTGTAACTTGAAACTACCCAAATGCATTAGTATGGGTTTGATCAGCTCTTTAAAAAAAACAAAAAAAAAAAACAAAAAAACCTGTAAAAATCTTTACACTTTTAAAGGAGTCAAAGAGATTGTGTAATAATATTAAACTAAAGACTAGATGACATAGAAAAAATGAATTCATGACACAAAGTCAAGAACTCATTGATAATAAGATTACTTTTTTTCATCCAGTCAACATCAGATTTTTTTGTAAACAAAGTTTATTTATAGCTCTTTACAGTGAAAAAGAGATTATGATCCACTAAATAAACAATTCATGGATGAAAAATTCCATGAAAGTTATTACAGATTGAAATAAGATAAGTGAACTATTTTAATTTTTAGTAATCGTGTATACATGCTTTTCATATAGAAGAAATTTAATTAATTTTTTTTAGCAACATAATTCATTAGAGAGTGGGGTGAAATGGAACAGCTAAAAAAAAAAAAAAAAAAAAAAATACAACAACCTTGTATAGTGAGTGCACTTGCTATTAGGTTAGTGCAAAAATAATGACGTAATAATGTCGTTTTCTGACATTAAAAAATACATCAAAAAACGACATTATTACGTCATTATTTTTGCACCAACCTAATATTAAGCAGTTTGAACACGTACTATAATGTTTATAAGATTATAAAATTAGCTGTTTCCATTTTGACATCAGTCTAGATAAAAAGCACAAACATTATGTCCAATACAAACAATTTCCAGTTTTAAATTATGCTGGTAGCTGGTTCCTTATTTTAAGTGATTTCTGTTTATTCAGAGCAACTTAGAATATGTTTGCATATGGAAAAAAAAAATAAAGAGATTATTTATTTATTTAAGAAAAACACCAAGAAAAACAAATGCACATAAAATTATACATACAATGACATGACTAAAAATTGTAAACTGGTTTTGCAGAGTATAAGAGATGATCATTGGTAACCAAGTGCATGAAAATTGTAATCTTGTCCCAGACTATACTTAAAAGATAAATAAAAACATCACCATCAGCAACATTTGAAACCAATGGCAAACAATATCCCCTAACTACTAAATAAAAATATAAAAATACTTTATTTCCTATGGGTTCTCCATTCTTTTCTTGTGGAATCAACTTTGTTTTTTTATTCCAGTGTGGAATCCCAAAAGGCAGATTCTTATTTCAGGCTAAAAGATTTAAGTATAAAAAGATGGAATCAAAGGAAATAAGGAATAAAGATAAAATAAAAGAAATAGAGGAACATTTTGGCATTCAGTTATCAAGAGTTCTGCAAGAAAAACGGTTTAGTGATAATCATTAAATGCAATGTTGCCATAAAAAAATGAGTGCTACATTTAATATATTTGATCAAATTTGTATCTAAACTCCATTCTACCTGGTTGTAAATCTAGGATTTATTTTATCTAATTATTTTTTTCTTTTTTTATACTATTTGATTTTATGAAGTTTCATTTCATTAGTGTCTAATCTTAATTTTTTCCTGAAGTCAAAAATAAAATTCAAGAAAAATATTTATATTAATTAAACATTGTCTATATTTCTGAGATGAGGTACTGTAAGTATTTACACTATTTACATTGTTCGGACTAATGTCCTCATCTTTATTGTAATATTCATGACGTTTCAGCAATTTTATGCTCTGGCCTTCTTCAGGTGATATACATTGAAATTTCAAACCAAACCCCTTATTCTGTCCATTGGGGTATATTGTTTTAGTTTCATGTGCCATGCTTTATCGGGATATCACAGTTTTAGCTATCTCCTTTTTAGTAACTCAACTCACCAAGTTTTTGTACAACTCTGTTGGGAAAAAATAAAGGGTTTGGTTTGTGTATCACCTGAAGAAAGTGGGAGTGTACAATGGCCGAAACAGTGTGAATATGACAAAGATGAGGACAATAGTATGAACAATGTAAATAGTGTAAATAGTCAAACATTATTCAGTAAAAATTTCACATCAAAATTTAGCAGGTCAGGTTGCAACCTTACTGAACCACCTGTGTATGTATTTTATAGGAGTAGATAGGATTGCCAGATTTATACTCCTCCCCAGTCTACTGAAGTTTATCTCTTATTTAGGACTGGATTTTTGGTTACTTCTAAAGTCTTCTCATTCTCTTTCACTCCCATTAACCCCTTGCATTTTAGCAGCATTATCACCTTGCTGGGGGTGAAGTGAAGAAAAAGTTCACTGAATGTGTCAGACAGGAAAATTTTTATAATTTTCTTTCTTACAGTTTTTCTTTTATGAAGACTAAGAATGTGTAGAAACTGTAGTGATTATTGTCAGAAGTACTTGCAGCTAATTAACTAGCCATTTTCAAGGGGCTCAACTACTAGTTTAATTTTTATTATATTCTATTCTGTGTTGTATAAAAGTAGTAATAATTGCACGTACCTTCAAAACACACCCAGTATGTCTTGGCTAGTTTTAAAGAAAGAAATGTTAAGTGTAGAACTATAGTATCTTTATAATCTTTTAAAATTTTATATTTTTAAAATGATTGTATTACCGAGAAGGATTTTTCTTATGGCATCAAAGTTTTGCATACAAGTGTTTAAGTGCCTTCTTGTTGAACTAATTGGTTGCTTGTTTAGTTTAGTGGCATATCAACACCTCTATGGGTTATTTAATGCTGAAATCTAAATATTTTGTATGTAATTTTATTATATGGAGATAAGGGTTTTATTGATACAAGTTTTACTAATTAACCCATAGCTGTAGGACAAGGTGGATTTGTACCTTTTCCAAGGGTATTTGCACATAAGTGAACGTAATGAATTCAACTGGAATTAGAACTTGGCTCTCTGATTAACAATTCTGAGCCATCGTCCGTTATATCACCTGCACATTCAAGCTTACAGAATTCGGTATTCTCAAGTGACCATCCAGGCTTGGCATTACACATCTTTGGCGATCAGATGGGAACAAGTGTTTCAATGTGATGTGTCCATAAGCTTTGTTGAACTAAGATCACTTAAGTAGTCAGGTGCCTAAAAAAAAACCCAAAAAACTGAAATATATATATATAAAAAAAAAAAAAAAAATTATTATAAATCCTCCCGTGTTCATCTCATTCAATCAACGAAACAAGTGTTAATGCCCAAATATACTACATATCACACACACACACACACACACACACACTAAATATATAGTGACCCCTACCCACTTCTTTTTTTTTTTATTATGCAAATCAAATAAATCTCAATAACTCAAAAAGTTATGAACCAATATTTGTCAAATTTAAACTTATCCATTTCCACCCTTAGTAAAAAATATTTCAGTAATTTTTTTTTTCCATTTTTATTGGTTAGTTTTTGAGATTTTAACAAACTAGAGTGAGTTATAGCAAAACAACAACTTTTGACCAGTGCTCATATCTTTGAAAAGGCTGGAATTGAGGGTGTCAGAAAGGACAAAAAGTGTAGAATACTTTTTGAATTGGGATCTGTAAAGTAATCTCCTAGGCATCCTTCTCTCACTATAGCAAATATTTTAAAGTGTCAAAATTTGGTCAAGAAATACAGGAAAATTGACTTTTCTAAAGTAATTTTCAAGAACAAATCTTGAGTGACATTTGATGGACCTGATGGATGAGCCAAAGGATGAATTTTATCCAATTCAGACATGCCTGTGGCTAAAAGAAAACAACAAGGTGGAGGTAGTGTTATGATATAGGCTGAAATTGTTGACCAAACCATTATTAGAAAATTCGATTAAGGAGTTAAACTGAACAGTCCTAACTATTAAGATTTTATGAAGACTTTCTTTGCATGGTACAAGTCCTAGTCTCAAAGTGAAGTGTGTATTTATGCACAACATTGCTCCTCATGTATCTAAGCTTACCCATGAATTCTTTGAGCATAAAAGATTTACAGGAGAAGATAATGGAATGGCCACCATCAAGTCCTGATCTGAATCCGATTGAAAATCTATGGTGAATTGTGAAGATGAAAATATATGAAGGGGGCAAACAGTATAACAGCAAAGCAGACCTATGAAGGATTCAAAGACTTATATGTATTTGTTTTATTATAGGTGTATCATGATTTTATTACCTTTTTATTCATGTAAAAGGTCATTATTTGGTTTTGCCTAATTATGATGTTGCAATCCTGTCCTCAGTCACCAGGCAAGTCCGTGGTCGATCCTTATGGCCAGCCTTGGAGTTGGTTACTAGAACTTCAATTTCCAACCTGCCCCCATTGTGTTTCTTTTAGATCACAGGGTAGGTGAAGATAGAGTTGTATACTCAACATCACTGATAAGGTAGCTTTGATGAGATGACATCACAAGGAACGAAGTAACACAACAACTTTATATCAAAAGTTCATACAATGAACTTTCTACACACTAGATTAACAGCATGTAGATTTTCTGCAACTTCCCCCTTAATACCTTGTGACACTATATCTAGCCATACTTGGTAAACTGGTACAAGGCTGAAGTCTGATTTCTTTGACTGATTTCTTTGGGACAACCATTCAGGTGTATTTAGTAGTCTGGAACAAGGCTGTAGTTCTTTCTACAGAAGCTGCACAGGGTTTGGCAAAGTTGGTCTTGAACCAACTGGTAGATGTCTCTCTTGCAACCCACAATTCGAGCTGTCTGCTTCCTTCTCTCATCTCACTTGTCTGTATTTATGAACCCGCACACAAACCCAGTATCAGACATGTGGTTGTCAGGAAATTGTCTGTCCAAATTTGGGGAGATCCTTCCCCTGAAGAGTGGTGGTGGCAGAATATCTATCTGCCCACCTCCTATCTTGTATGGGTGCCTCTCACCATTACTGCCCGAAGGGTGTAGGCAATTCCTCTGTCTTCCTTGAAATTTCACCTGAGCCTTTTACCTCTCTCTTTGTCTCCTGATCAAACCTGTCCCCCCTGAGGCTAGGTGTGGTCTATCTATCCAAAGTGCTAAATTCAATTATCCAAAATTTCCATCAACAGGGAATTCTTATTGCATCCTTGTGTGGTCGTCTGCATCTAGGATTTGTTACCTGTCACTTCTCCATGCCAGCTTTTTGGTCAACAAGTGACAAAAAGAGACAATTCCTCTTAATAAATTTTTTCGCATCTTAGTCAGATGAAGGAAAAAATATAACTACAATGCTATTCCTGATTTCCAAGTTCCATCAACCATCATGGTTACTTGAAATCATTAAAATGTAATCTGTTCTACTGCATGGATTGAATGGGCACTCAAGAAAATATCATCACTCAAGATTAAGTTGACCATGAACAGATAGCTTCTACACTAATCTTCGTCAACACCTGAACACCGGTGGGGGGAGGGAGAAATGAAAACAAACATCCTCTCTCCATTCTCCTTGTCTTATCAATATACTTTCAGTTTATTGAAAACAGCTTCTTTCTCGTAATCAGTATATTTTCAGTCTATTGAAAAAACTTGTTTTCCAGTTTATTTTGAAAGCCTTTTCTCAATTTACCAGTGCCTTCTTAATCATGTCACAAAACTTTAGATGGCAGTTTCTTAGAATACATCAAATAACTTCAATAAAACATTGATACTTTCTCAAATTTTAACTTGGACTTTGTTTTGACATCTAAATTGAGTGTTTAAAAATTTGACAATTTTTTTTTCAAACTAAATTTGAATTATGGAAGTTTATACGATTTGCTTAATAACTTCAGACAGGCTGTAGATTTAAAAATTAAAATTAAAATTTACATATTTGTATTTGATGAATGGAAATCTATACACATTATTGGAAATATAAACAAAATACAGACAATACAAATAACCAAAGTGTGTATATATTTTTGGGGACATCCTGTATAAACACAGGCCTATAAAGAATTATTTTTTGTTTGGCAAAAAGCCATAATGATGGGTAAGAAACTAAATGAGCAAATTGCTTGTTTGCCTTTGATGGCACTTACCTACAGGTAAATGTATTTGCAATATAAAGATGATATCTAGAAAGGTGTAAGGACGGTGGAAGATAACAGGTCATTCTGCAAAACAGCTTCAAACATGATAGCTCAAAAATAGTCATAGAATACTGGGTTAAATTCAGATTTGTGCCAACTGCAGTAATGGCATGCACTCCCACTTCAATTTCCAAATGGTGAGATAGAAATACCCAGAAGAGTGGAGATGAAAAATGGCGTGGTTAGAATAAAGTGGTTGGTAGCAGGGTGACAAGAACCAAATAATTTTTTTTTTTTTGTTCTTTTTACAAAATCTAATTTACTTATCCTTAAGGAACACTTCTCCTTCAGAAAGAATAAAATTAGCATAACATTTATACATTAACACAGGCTTTTATTTTGGTGTTTAAATTTAAAAATCTAAACATTTGTATCTTACTGAAGTCATCAGGATATGGTGTGCTACACACCAATCAGATTAGACAAATGATATGTGAAAGGACCAATACTCTAGGTTTGTAGGTATAACAATATAGCCACAGATGTTCATCTGGTGACAGCTAAGTAAAACTGAAATGTGTGTGTTTACAGTGTTAAATTATGAGGGCAAGTCAAAAATTAGCTACACTCTTATGTTATGGTGAAAGTGTGGATAATTTTTGACTCTTAGTTATTGCTTCGAATTTGCAGTATAGCAAGAAAGAAGTGTCTTTATATGGGTGTGAGAAGAGGAGCTAAGGGTGTGGCCTGGGAGTGAATTCTAGGAAAAATTAGGGAACCACTGCTTTACCCAAGTGCTGTTATTTAATAAGTTTTCTGTCTAATGGCCATGTTTGAATACAAAATTTAATTTATAAAGTTTAAATCTGTTTAATGTCAAGGTCTGTTTGGAATGTATGTAACCACTTTGAATAAGTTAAGATTTAAAATCAGACTAATCTGAACTCATATCTATCAATTTATTTTGGTTTGATTTTTCAAACCAAAAATAAACCAAAGATATGGTTGAAAGAACCTTGCTCTGTATTTTTTGAGTATTTTGCAGATTAATAGAAAATGATAATGGATTGGTTATTGGATACAGTCCAAGTCATGATTCAGTGTATTAGGACATCTTGAGTCTTGAAGAGTTTATTTTGTTAGAAATTAGAGAAAAATATATATTTCACCATTTGTAAAAAAATAAAATAGAAATAAAAAAAATAAAATAAAATAAACCAAACATATGAAAGTGCATTTAGACATTTTCTTTATTCTTGAGAAATGACAAAGATATTAAACACTATTTATTAGATTTTGATAATATGGCTGAATCCAAAAGGTATCCATTATAAGTGAGTTTCATAAAAAAATAGGTCTTTTGCTAACAAGACTATGAGAGTTTCTGCTTTGAGCTTCTTTGAGTTGGTTTGTAGTCTTACCTTCTCTATTCTTTCAATTTATTTCTACTCATTTCTATTTTGCTCTAAAAAATTTTCGTTTTTTACATTTTTTCTTTTTCTATATTCCTCTTTCCTTCACTATTTCTCATTCTTCCTTTCCAGACTTTTTTCTTCTTTTAACCTCTTTTTACTTGTTTGATTCTTCATCACCCCCATTATCCCCTACTCTCATATATTTGTGTTCAGTCAAGTGGGAATACTCACATTGTACAATATTAAAAAAAAAAATCTTTGTTATAACTTTTCAGTTTTTAGTACTCCTTAACAATTATGAATTAGAGGAATCCATAGGCACAAATAATTTTCATAATGTTGGACATTTCCAATGAATGCAATCTTTCTTTACATGTCTCTCTGGTAGATTCTATGAACATCACTGATATCGCATTATTTCCTTTTTAATTGATCAACTTGAGACGTACTACTTTTTGAAGTCCTTACCTCTTCCATTATTTACCCCGAGCAGAAAAACTTTGTTTCTCCTGTAAAAATAAAATATCCAATTAACCCCTTCTGCTACAGCAGTATTTTTTTTTCTTGGTTAACTTTAGCAATTGATTGAACCATCCATAAAATGGAAGAGTTCCTTTTAAAAACAGTTCATGATACAAAACGATGAAGTAACAATATTATTAATCTTATTAACTAGCTTAAAAGCTGCCCTATTTAAGCTAGCTACTGTGGAGGGCTCTTGATTGGGCCTTCATCACAATAGGTAGGAAGGTAGTAGATGTTATAGGCAACAATATTCTACAGAAGAACTCAAAATTGATCACTGCATTTAAATATTGCATTAATATTTAAGCTTACCTTTTAAAAAGGTTTAATGATAATTCTTCTGTCGCCACTTAATTTAAAGACAATGGGATGTACGTAGGTCCTTACTTTCCGTACAAACATTTTTATTTCATGTGTGACTTTCACTGGATTTTGTAATTAATAAATATTGCTGTTATAAAAGTTGCAAAAAATAACAGAAAAGCATTGCAGTAGTGAAAACTTGAAAATCCAAAATTTCAAGATTCTGGATCCAGATCCAGATCCAGCCCAGAATGATTTTAATTTGCTCATGGAGTCAGCCAGATTCCAAAATGGTATGATATATTGGGCTACAGCCTCTAGGAGTTAAGTTAAAAACACAGACAATTTTATTTTGAAACACCAACTTGAGAACAGTAATTTTTTTCATCTGAAATGAGCTATTGAAAGTTAGAGAGTTGTGTCCCTTGAAGTTGAAAACATGCGGCACAGGGACACCGAAATTTGCATTTATTACATATATTACACTTATTTTATTTTGTATTTGTAATACAATTTATTGTAATAATTATTACTCACATTATATGATATTACTTAGATCAAACACAATAATAAATTAATAAGTGTAACTTTTTCAGAATTCGTGAAAAAAATTGCCGTTTTATATTATTTTCTTAATGAAATTCAGCTGGAAATTCAATGATGTCAAATTATTGAACAGACTTTCAGAACAAACAAATTAACCAGACCAGAATGACATAGGAGGCCTATCATATTTTCCAGAACTATAACCGAGCTTTAACATTGCAAACTGATATCCTTTCCATTGAAGTAATAGAAACCTTGGGGGTGACAATTTATACCAATTTTAGTATTTACCATATTATAATTTTAAAAAGGTGAAGGTCATTCCAAAAACAAACAAAATAGCAATCGAATGCTTAGGGAAATTTATATTTAATAAAATAAAGTATGGATGCCTCCTTTTTGTTTCATTTTTTTCTAAATGATATTTTTTATTATACATGTTTCTTCCTCACATTTATTTCAAAATATATAATGGTGGCAAACCAGCAAGCATCTATTTATTTATTTACCATCATGTGACAATTTTCCATCCATACAGATTATTTCACAATGACACACCCACTAGCCTCTTCATCTATCAAGTAGTTGACAAACATCAGATATTTTTTTTATAAAAAAAAAGTTCTAATATAGTGTAGTAAATTGCATACATTATGATATGCATATTTAAATTTATTTAATAATGTTATCTCTTACATAATAGTTGGAATATAATATGCAAGTGTTTGTTCGATGGATAAATTGTCACCATTTTATATTTTTATTTCATGTATGCGCACTATTTTTGATTTTGTTGACTGCACAGTATAGTTGGGTCAGTTGGGCACCAGAACACCATAAAAAAAACACCATAACACAATTCACTCTGCCAAAAATTTTGGAAACGGCATGCTGCACTACTTGGCATTCATGCCTGAAGTTCCAATATGGATATTTCAGAGTATTTGGGTATCAATTTTAGGAGAGTAAGTGGATTCAGAAAGAGTTGGAGGAGTTTAATGATGAATGATTATGAAGTGTTTGAAGTGATCACAAGTAATGGCAATGTTATGCTTCTATTCATCTTCCTCAGACTCAACATGGAGGCCTACATAAAGTGCCTTGAGGAGGTAGTGCTGCCCTGGATTAAGAGGGTGGCTACTGGAAGACCCTATCTGACCCTGTCAGACAAAAATCGCATTTAGATATCCATAAAGTTATTTCAAACATCTATTATAGAGGCTTATATAGTGAATACAGATCAACACTGGGCTGCAAAAGTGTTTCATGTATGAATGCAATCTTAAGACCATGTGTGTTGGCTCAACTATTTATATTTGCTTGTCAATGAGACATTATAGGTAGCAAGTTGTATTGTATTATTATCTTAATGATTATTAGGTAGGACGCAACAGCTATATTTCAAATTATTTTAGAGGCTATGAGGTAAAAATAATTGTGGATCCGTATGTGGTTATTTGTAGCTACTGTATAGTGTTGTTTGATATTTCATTATTGATTACTTAATTATTTGTTGATTATAATTACATTTACTTATGTTTATATGTATTTGTTGATTATTTACATGATTTTTTTTCAGGGGTTGATTAATCTTATTAATTTAGTTTAAAGTATTGATTTTTTGAAGTATGTTACATTATGTGTTGTATATAGTGTGAATACACACAAACACAAGTAAATATAATAAATTATTAACCCTACATATTCAATGGCTATTAGGATAACACAATATACCTTGCTACACATAAGGCACCATTGACCAACATATATAAACAGTGGAGCCAACACACAAGACCAGAAGATTGTGTTCTAGCATGAAAGGCTTGACGTCGGTGTCTACTTTTATATTTACATATGCTCTATTGCTAGCACCGAGTACTTTTATCATGGAATACAGCATACCTTAAAAGATTATATATATGTGAACATTGAAGTCAACACTCAGAAGCGACAGGCTGTTTCATGCTAGACACAATCGTCAGGATGCAAGTGTTAATACATACAACTTAGTATATTAATATACCAAGCCACGGTAAAATCACCAGATAATGAAGAAAAAAAAAGCATACATAGGAATAACTGAAGGACCTTGGAAACAAAGAAACTATGCACACAAAACATCTTTCACAAATAGTAAATACGTGAACAGCACAATGCTTTCTAAGTATATCTGGGAAATTAAAAATGAAACGCAAATCACAAAAATATCATGGAAAATAAGGAAAATATCAGCTTACAACAATCAATCCCAAACTTGCAAACTTTGCTTGGGGGAAAAATAGCTATTATTACCTTCCCAGACCAAAATAAATTACTAAATAAATGATCTGAGCTCATCTCAAAATGCAGACATGAAAACAAATTTTTATGTTACTTAAAAATCGAAAACTGAAAAGAATAAGTAAAAATAAACAAGATAATAATAAAAAACAAGTAAAATAAATTAACACAGGCAAATAATAAACAAATTAACAAACCACTACCGTTAGAATGGATTAAATAGAATAAATAAAAAACAAGTAAAAATAATCAATCCAAATAAAGTAAATAATAAACAAATTAACAAACCAATCCTGCCAAAATAACTGTTAGAATAGACTACAATCATTACAAAAATTGGATGAAAAAATAGCTATAACTGCTATATAAATGATAAAAAAAAAAAGAAAAAAATTACTGTTACTTAATAAATTGAAAACCGAAAAGAGTAAACAAAAATATACAAAATAAGAAAAAGAAAAACAAGTAAAAATAATCAATCCAAATAAATAAATTAACACACCACTCCTGCTAACTGTTAGAACAAATAAAAATACATAAACAAGTAAAAATAATCAATCCAAATAAATAAATTAACACACCACTCCTGCTAACTGTTAGAACAAATAAAAATACATAAACAAGTAAAAATAATCAATCCAAATAAATAAAACAAATTAAAAACTACCACCCCCCACATCACCAAAATAACAGAATAGACTACAGCAATCAATCCAAAAACTGTCCGAAAAGATAGCTTTAATTATCTTCCTAGACCAAAACAAATTTACTGTTAAAACATTGAAAACTGAAAAGAATAAATACATAAAATAAAAAATTAAAATAAATAAAAAAACAAGTAGATAAATTAACCCCAAAAAATAAACAAACCATTTTCGCCAAAATAACGGCCAGAATGGATTACACACAATGAACCACTGACCCATATATATATATATATATATATATATATAAAAATAGTTGAGAAAAACCAAACACTCGCAGCCTGATGATTGTATCTAGCATAAAACAGCCCGTCACCTCTGAATGTTGACCCCAAATGTTCACTTTTATATTTACATATGTTCTATTTCTGATATTGAGCCCTTTATCCTGTAAATATAGCACATCTTAAAACTATATCATTTTTTTTTTATTATTTATACACACACACACACACACGTGAGTGAATGTAACCTTAATGAAGAAAATTTAAAAATAGGGTTATAAACAAGTGGTTCAGCCAGATCTGCTGTCAGACTGAAAGAGAATTAAAAAAAATATCTCTTAATTACTTTTTGGTTTGTCCTGTGCCAAGGATAATTTCTTTGTTTACTGCTACAGTCACTAGCTTTAAATGTAAAAAATAAAGTAACTAAAGAAAACTTTAGAGTTCAAACAGATTAATTGTTATCAAATGAAAAACTAAAGTATATGCATTTTAGAAGACAGTTGATGAATTTGTATATAAATAAACATATAGGAGTGGGTGGGGGAAGTTTATTTGTATAGTTGTTTATCATTAATCCAAACTGGTTTCAAATCTTTATGACATGGAATTGTCACCAACATATATTAGGGGATCTTAAGGAAAAAGTCAGCTATGGGTAAATAGTTAAACTCCAAACTTGGGTCAAAACACTATGAAAGTGTAAAAATAGGTTTTAATAATAAAAATACTTTGTAAAAAATCATTACCAGTAACAAATTTCTGAAGAAAAATTATTACCAGCAATACATTTTTGGAAAAGAAAAATTACCAGGAATAAAAATCTTGTCGGCATTAAATAATAAATTGAGGTTGATATACCGTAAAACAAAAACTATTAATTTTGGGAAACAGATACCAAAATCTTATTGACCGTTTTAAGAACTGAAGTAATCAAAAGATTGAAATCAAATATTTTTATATTTTTAAATATTAGGTAGGTACAAAACTATTTTTAACTAGCCAAATACCAATTCTATAAAGAGACAGATGTAAATAGTTATAAAAGTTATCTTAATTTCTGTATAAATAACCTTTTCAGCAAATAATCTATTTTCAGAATTTCTTTTTATCATTATACCATATAAAATCCACTTGAATTTCCTCCTCTGGACAGAGCAACACAGCCAAACAGGAGAGAAATATTTGAATAATTTTCTAATGTTTATTTTTATTAATAATTTGGCCATTTTATAAAAGTTGGATTAAAATTAAATAACACAGATGAAATATTTATTAAATATGCTTTTAAAAAATTTTATGCAAATTAAATGTTACCACTTATATTGTAAATGCAATGTGTTATATATGACAAACAGCATGCCCAAGAGGTAAAGAATGAACAGTTTTGTTCTACTGATATAAGATGAGGATGCAGACAAAAGTTTAGCTTTGTGAATTTATAGAAGATTAAAAACAGTTTTTCTGCTGTGAATTCAGCCATTAGTCTTCAAAAGAGGATTCTAGTATTGATCGATTTGTTTTTTTATGGCTTATCAACCCTTTATAAAGCCAAAACACATTTTGGACAGTAATAATTCTTTTTTTGGAATAAATATTGCATTAACAATTTCTTGAGAACAATGATTTTTCTAGATTCAAGGCCTCCTATTTAACCCGTAGCTGGGAGAAGAGATGAATTCCTACCTTTCTGAAGGGTATATGTATGCAAGTGAATGCAATGAAACCAACTCAGCTCTCAGATTTCAAGCCACTATCCATTACTCCACCTGTACATCCAGGCCTGGGAGATTTTGTAACACCCTTAATAGTCATTCACCCATTGTCTTCACTGCTGGGGGTGGGGCACTTAACAATGGTAACTGGGGTTAAAAAAAAAAAAAGCATCAATCAAAATTTGCAGTTAGTTGATGGTGAATTAAGGTCAAACCATGGAATTACTATTCTTAAATTACAAACATTTAGCTAACTACATTTAAAATGATCTATTAAATTTAAATATGTCTCTGAAAATTAAACATTTTTAATTTTTCAATTTTGTGGACATGGACAATTGTAGCTCTCCACAACTTCTTATTATTCTAATTAACTTTTGTCCTTTTTGTCTCTTTGTCATCATTTTGCAGTCAATTCATTCAGACTCATTAAGTAGGCTACTCATTGTTTATCCCTTGTAAGTGTTAAATTCTTTAATACCTGCTTCATTCTGATTGCATCTGTTTCCTTGTAGTTCCCATTTTCCTAAACACTTCATTGTTGCTTACATGTTTTGTCTATGGTATTCTTTTCTTGAACCACATCTCACATGCTTCAAGTATCCTCTTTATATATGAGAAAATTGTCTAGCATTCATTGACATACAGAAGATTAGATATTAACATCAGCTCAGGAATGTTTCTAAGGGCATTTTCTTTTTTTTTTTTTTTTTTTGCTTAGTTTCTGAAAAGCATCTTTTGCTATTTCCTATACACCTTTGGATTTCTGAGGCACACTTTCTATTGTATGTCATTATACTACCCAGTTAATTAAATTTGATCATGATATCCCCAATGAACAGCTCACTTGTTACATTGTCTCTTTTGCTAACAACTATTCATTCTGTCTTCTTACAATTAATAGTCCTTTCTTTTTTCACTGCTTTAATTTGTCAGGTTTTTTTCAGTAATCTTCAGTTTCATCAAAATTCTTGTGGGTATCAATTTAGAGAGAAAGATAAATACAGTACGATCTATACATTTCATGTATATATAATGCAAGAGGTTGTGTTGACCACTGGATTTTTTTTTTTTTTTTTAACTGATAATTCACCCAATTCAAGGCCCACTCATGGTAGGTTACTGAGTGAGATTCTAGGGATGGGTGAAAAGATCATTATGAGAATTAGTAGGATATGTATTGGTTGATCCTGAACCTAGAGACCAAGATTGTAGTTATCAGGAAAGCATCCTCTTGGGAGTTTGTTCCACAAAGTTACAGTTCTGGGGAAGAAGCTGTTTGAGTGGAACTTTTTTTTATCAAAGGAATATTGAAATTTAATCAAATAAAAAAAATTCAAATAGAAAAGAAATTTAACCTTTATCATATAGATAATTTGGTTAAGTGTAATTGAACAATATTTGTCTGTATTTCTGAGATGAGGTATTGTAACTATTTACATTGTTCAGACTGTTGTCCACATCTTTGTCATATTCACCTTGAACATCTATTTCTGAGAAGAGGTATTGTAATTATTTTTGTCTTCTGTGGCTTTTATTCTTACTTGAGTCCAGCTAATTCTTTTGTTGATTTTAGACAGGATAACATAACTAGTCTGGCCAATATGGAACATATTAGATAAATCAATATGGCTATTTGGAAGAGTGAGTAATGAAGAGAACTCAATCTTTAAATTGCATGAAGGTGCTGATTACAAGAAAAATGTAACTTCAACAATTTCGTCATCAAGACAGCTGTTACTTTCAAGATCACTTGGAAAGTAAGCTGCAAGACTCCTGATGTACTTGTGAGCAAGTCTCTAGTGGACACCTTTCTTACACCCCACAGTCTATAAAACAACACCCTCTCCAACTGTACATTATCTCGATTTTCATAAGGTAGTATTCATATAAAATACAAATGTTATTGTAACTGAATTATGTATAATAATGGATTATACACAGTAAAGGTGAACAATTCAACTAGAAAAACTGAAAATAAATACAATATATCTAAATGCAAATTAGAGACACATCATACTAGATCATTTTATCTTAAATCAACATTTTGTGGCAAATTTTAACAAACATGAGATTTCTTGTTAAAATGTTGCATTTAATACATTCAGCATCATAGATAAAAAATAATGAATTTTATGTCCCCCCCCAACTTCACATGAGCAAAATAGATTTAGAAAAAAAAAAAAAAAAAAAAAAAAAATACAACCCCAGAATTACATCAAAAGCTGGGTAGAGTATTGTGAGACAGGAAGATTTTTTGGTAACAAAGAAAAGAGTACTGAGCTGTTACATGATATCTGTCCTCCTTTACGGCAGTGAATGCTGGACAGTCTCCTCAAAGACGAGGCGACAGAGATGTGGTTCTACAGAAGGATGCTGAGGATATCAGACTGAGCATGTGAGCAACAATGGGATCTTGGAGAGGATGCACACAAGAAGGAGGCTTATACCTAACACAAAGAGGCAGCCGATGTTTCTGGGACACATAACGAGAACGGGCCTGGAGAATCTGATACTCACAGGTTGAATAGAGGAAAAGAGAGACCAGGAAAAGCAACATATGACATACCTGGCAGGCTTAAGCAAGTGGATGACAGAATGTGGTCAGGGGGAGAAAACTTATTGAGAGCTACAAGGGATACGGGGGAAGTGGAGAGCCATGATCACCAATGTCCTGAAAGGGTACAGCACATAAAAAGAATAGTCAGTTAAAATAGTGCTTAGTTTAATTTGTAATATACATAAATGTAGATACAAAAAGCAGATTGTTAACAAGATAGCGAGTGTCAGAAAGCACTGCTCAGCTCCCCCAATCAGACTTGCCTCCCCCACTCTGTTGAGGTGGTTCAGGGGTGGTATACACTGGTCCTGTTTATATGCACACACACATGCACAGAATCTATTATCCCAAACCCTTGAGACAGCATAAGATGCCAGTTATACATCAGAGACATACAAAATTAAGCATGTTAAGCAGGTGCAGAAATTCAGTTTGCCAGTAACAGATGATGAGGGAAAGTGTGGCACGCATTCAAAGCTGTCTAGCAATAGCAAAAGTTATTTTCAGAAACTGATAAAAAATATTAATAGATAAAAAAAAAAAAAAAAAAAAAAAAATATCCCCCCCCCAAAAAAAAGAAGCAAACCCGAGAGATGAAGAAAACAAATGCTGGTCTGCTATCAATACTTTTTTAGGGCAATGAATGCTGGGGAATTTGGAAAAATTGACAAAACAGAGATATTGCTCTATCAATGAATATCAAGAAGTGCATGAACAGAACAAGATAAATGATTGATGGATTCATTTTTTACAGGTTATCAACCCACTGCAGGTTATTCAAAAGCCAGAAAATATTTTTTTAGATTGTAAGAATTTTTTTTTTTTTTGAGGTAATAATGATTTAGTCATACAAGTCTTACTAAGTCTTACCATAGCTGGGGGAAGAAAAGGTGGATTCATACCTTTCCCAAGGATATTTATGCATAAGTGAATATAACTCAGCTTTCTGATTAACAATTCAGGGCAATTATCCATTAAACCACCCACACATTGAAGCTTACAGCAGCTGGGATTCCCAAGCAGTCACCCATCAAGGTACTGACCAAGCTCAATATTGCTTAACTTCAGGGATTGCATAGGAACCGGTGTTTCAACATGTGGCTGTAAGCAAGGACAAATGAGAAAGTTTTAACTACAAATTGTTGCTAACAATCAGAAAGAGGCAGCTTAAACTTTTGGGACAATGAAGGAAGAATGCTTTGAGTATTTAATATTCACAGGACATAGAAAAAGGAAGAGGAACAGAGGAAAGGAACAAGTAACCCAAGCTTGAACAAATGGATGACTACAGAGAGAAAGAAGGATCATTGGGAAAACTATTTTCTATCTATACATTATTTTAATAAGTACAATTTATTAAAGTAAATACTGTGTTTTTAATTAAACAGTATTAATTACATTTACCGATCTGAATGTTCATTTTGTCTGATGAAGTACTAAAGGATGAAGCTAGTCAAAAAAAAACTTTTTCTACTTTGTCATAGACTTCCCTAAAAGAGAAGAATCATAAAAAATGTATTATTGTAGATGTGGAGAGCCATGACTGTCAATTGATTAGAATGAGTGGGCAGATACCATACACAATTATGTTGATTGCTATTTCCAAATATCTTTCTAGTGAACCTCATAAATATTCATACTGATTGGATTAAAGCAACACCACAAATATTATTACATTATATTTATACATCTGGATATGCGGGTAGTGTAATGGTGATCAGTGAAGAAAGTCGAATTATCAAACGGAGTTCAAATTCTAATCAATTCCGTTTCACTTAATGCTAATGCCTTTGGGAATTGCCAGAGTCAATTTTCCTCCAGCTTTGAGTTAAATATCAGTGCAGACTGTTCTATCTTGTCTTAGGTGGCAGTCTATGAGAATATAAACTAAATTAAAATCTGAGGAGGACTGTTTGGAGATGGTGACAAACTATATCATTTCTCTGTTCTTTGGAAAAAAAAAAAAAAAAAAAAAAAAAAAAAAAAAAAAAAGAGAAGTGATTCTAAACAAGTATTCACCACTATAATCAATTCAGCTGTGTGGGTAGCCGGTGGTTAATTTCTAAACTTAACTGTTGGGCCCTCGTGTACTGAAATTGATAGGAACGTCTTTATATAGTGATCAATGAAATTGGCATAAAAATATTCAGTTTCCAACGTTTGTAGAATTTCTAAGATATTGCATATAATGAGGATAGATATATGAATCCAGATATGTTATATCTGTGAATATAATCAGTAATAATTAAAAAGAAAAATGGTTATATTGACTTCATTGAATATAGACGTTCAAAAAGGAAGCAGGTTTTTTTTTTAAAAGTTCACTTTAAGTACACATCTTAATGTGATTAGAATAAACAAATCAATTGACCAGCAAATTAATAAAACGAAGACAGTTCTACAGAGTTTCTGAACTTACATCTGTGGTACGTTACAGATGATATTTGAATACTAAAAATAGCAAAATGTTCAGTCCGAAACTTGAGTGACAGAATTAAAGAAGAGTCTGAGACAAAAAAAGAAAATTAAAATTGATTATTTACAGATTAATCAGCACAGTATGTGTGTGCTTAATCTAGGATCAAAATGTGAGTTCTCAGTGCTTTGCCTAAGATCTGTATAGTATCTATGAGATCTGATTTAATATTTCTAAAACATTTACTTCAAGTAGGAGAATATTGTCTATATTTCTGAGATGTATTGTAACTATTTACTCTATTTTACTGTTGTTCTCATCTTTATTGTCATATTCATGACGTTTCAGCCGTTGTATGCACCAGCCTTCTTCAGGTGATATATATTGGAATTTCGAACCAAACCTTTTATTTAGTCCACAGGGGTAGATTGTTCTAGTTCCACATGCACATGGCCCAGTCGATAAAAGCATTGGTTGAAGTAATTTAGTGACTTAACCTAAAGAGTTGTGAGTTCAATACCTGGCCACAGCAGAGGTGAACAAAAACTTGGAGAGTCGAGTTACTGAATTAACTGAAACAAATATCCAGGAAAGATATGGCACATGGAACTACAATCTACCCAGTGGACAAAAAGGGTTTAATTCAAAATTACAACATACATCATCTGAAGAAGGCCAGAGCTTATAATGTCCGAAACTATGAATATGACAATAAAAGATGAGGATAACAGTTTGAACAATGTAAATAGTCTAAACAGGAGAATACTGATGATGCCACTTACCTGCTTATTTAGAGATATTTTCAAATCAGAGCAGGCTTTGCTTGGTAATTTTGTATAACTATTTACTTTATCATAGTTATGGAAAGAGAAACAAAAATAAAGACACAGAAAAAGTGGCACTGTTCATTATGATACATGATGATGATGATAACAGTGGTTTAGTAAGACTGAAAACTAGTATAAGTACATCTTGTTCAGATTTCTGCTGAGACTGTTTGCATTCATTCACTTTGCTCTAATGCCACTGAGAAAAAAAAACAAATCTCTTTGCTGCACCATCTCATTGCCATATATCTAGACGAGGGGTCGGCAACCCCCAGCCCCTGGGCCACATCTGGCCTGCAAAAGGATTTTCATCTGGCCTGCCAACTTTAATACCTGGACACAAATTATTTAACTAATTTGTGGAGCAAGTGGCAGAAACATATCAGTTGGAGTTAATCAACTTACAATGCAACAAATTTTTTAAATCAAAATGTAATTGTGAATCCACTACTGACTTCTACAAGAAATAGGTTTTGCCATGCGGAAAATATAAAAGCCTATTGAATGGTATCATTATTTGGAGGTACATATGCTTGTGAACAACTTTTTTGAAAATGACATACTAAAATCGTTTTCCGAACAATGTTGGGTGATGACCATCTGGATGCTGTTTTGCTTCTGTTGCCGACAAATATTTCGCCCGATGTGGAGAAGTTATCGAACTATAAGCAGAAACAAGTGTCTCATTAAATAATTTGCCATTTTTAACTGCATTTTAATTTGCATTTTTTGTTGTGTTAATTGTTATCTGGTTATACCAGCAGTAAAATAAGGAAACTTGTTTAAATAATATAACATTAATTTCGTTGTTTTTTCTTATAAACCACCAGACTAAGGCAGTCTTCTGGACGTAGCGGTCAGGGGTTGAGACAATTTATTATAGTAAATTTGATATGGCCCTCCTCCAAAACACTGCATAGCTTATTTGGCCCTCTTACTCCAAATGGTTGCTAATCCCTGGTTTAGACCATACTGCTGAAAATTATCTTCTGAAAGGATGTCATTTTTTATTTATTAACGCAATTAATGGATTTCTATTCGCACAAGTCAGCTTTTCCTGCATTTGCGATGTTTTGTGATGGTGAATGATGCAGGTTCAATGTTTTCCTGAATATTTTTTTTGTCTTATTATATAAAGAAAATCTATATAAAATATTTTAGCTGGTGTTGTTGACTTGATCTGACCATTTTGTAGGAATGCATGCCAATTTTTTTAAAGAGTCTTAATTTTTCTCCTTCAATAATAATTTATTAGCCATGTTCCATACAGAAATAAAAACTGATCTAAACATCACTAATTACAATGATTTTTGTTATGACAGTCTCAGCAGAAATGTTTTGGTTAGTACTACATTTTTAACAATAAAAAAAAAAAACATGTCTATATTCATTTTTTTTCTGTAAAAAAGAAAAAAAAAAAAAAAAAGCATTTTACTGGGGGTTAACCCTATTTTTAATAATTAATAAATTAAATGATTTGCCATTTTTAACTGTATTTCACTTATAGTAAGGAATTTGAATTTTTATTGATTGTATTAGTTGTTATACTGTTATATCTGCAGTCAAATAAGGAAACTTGTTTAAATAACATTAACTTTGTTGTTTTTTCTTTAAACCTCCAGACCAAAGCAGTCTTCTGGATGTAGCAGTCAGTGGTAGAGAATTTATTATAGTAAATTTGATAAAATGGCCCTCCTCAGAGACACTTCATAGCTTTCTGGCCTTCTCACACCAAAAAGTTGCCAACCCCTAATCTAAATGTCTTTTATATCAAAATGGTTAATAGAAGATTGAGCACTTGAGTAAACCACTCTCCAAAACTACCTAATCTGCCTTGGCAGTAGCAGCCAGAAGTTTTTTTTTTTTTTTTACTTCTGTAATCAGCCACTTCAACCTATATTTATTGATATACAGATATATAAATTAATATCTAATATGAATAGAAATAAGCCTTTCTGGAGTAATGGTTACTGTGCTAAACTCAAAAGCCATTGGTATTATTTTCATTTGTCATTGAACACTATCTGATCTGATGTCAAAATTGGGCTCATCTGATAGATGAGCATATGGAATAGAAGTTTATAGAAAAGTTCAGTTTTATTTTTATTTTATTTGTTAAAATTGTTTTTGGAAGAGAAATAAAAAAAAATTTACTTATAAATCAAGGAAAATTTTTATGTTTTCATTGTGAAAAGAAATTCAAAAAGTGTGACAAATAAAGCAGAGGTGACATCCTATGAATCCGACATTTAATTTTCATGGTATGGATCATTAAAACATTGGTTTGTGAATTTGATAACATAATTGTGAGTTCAATTCATAGGCTGGGCAGTGTGTACTTGGTTGGTTGTTGGGGGATTCATTTTGCAGGTTATTTAAAACCAGAAAATATTTTTAGATTGTAAGAATTTTTTTTTTTTTTTGAGATAATGGTTTAGTGATACAAGTTTTATTAACCCATATCTGGGGGAGAAGATGCAGATTCATACTTTCAAGAATATTTATGCATAATTGAATATAAAAAACCCAATAGGAATTGGAAAATTGCTTTCTGATTAACAATTCCAAACCATTATCTACCTGCACATCCAGGCATATAGCACCTAGAATTCCCAAGTGGTCACTCATCTAGGTATTAGGTTGGTGCAAAAGTAATGTCGTTTTCTCACATGTTACTATGTAAGAAAACGACATTATTTTTCCACCAACCTAATACTAACAGGCTTGATGTTACTTAACTTTGGTGATTGTACAGGGACTGGTGTTTCAAGGCGATGTGGGTATAAGCAGCATGTACTTGAACTGAATGGATACACGACAAGCAATAAAAGAGTAGTACAAAGTAAATGAGATATCCCTGGATACGAGTAGTTGAACATGATTTTATAAAGGGGTCAGTTTGGAATTTCCTGTATGTTACTCAAATCAATATACACCTGATGAATGCTGGAGGACACAATGCTGAAATGTGATAAAGATTAAAGTTGGCAAACATGAAGCTTTGTGCCTGCAAAAAAAAAAAAAAAAAAAAAAAAAAAAAAGTGTATGTCAAAAGGAAAATTTTGACCAGGATATCACTTTGTTAAAACTACCTTCACTCTTCAACAATGTTTGTTTTAAAAAATGGTGATTAGAATTGTAATAAAACCTAAACATATGATGATGAAAATGAATTTATACAACTGTTTTTGTTCTTGAGAATTTACAAAATATTAAACACTATTGATTAGATTTACAATTTTACATTTACAACTAATACAATTTTTTTATATTCACAATACAATTATATTAAAATCAATGCAATGCAATATTTATCACTTACTAATCTATAAAGAAATAAATATGAAAATTTTTTATTCATTAATTTATAGACATTTACTAAATTATTAAAATATGTGAACCAACGATAAGTAAATCCTTATTATTTACAATTTTATAAAGTTTGAATCAATTGGCAATTAGCTGATGTTTTGCCAACCATTTTAATAAACTTAGTGTAAATAAACTAATATCTAATCCAATATAGAGTTTATTATTTGTTGTCAATTCTCAAGAACAAAGAAAATTCACTTTCATATGTTCAGCCTCTATTACAATTCTAATCATTGCTTTTTAAAAGAATAAACATTGTCAAAGAGCCAAGGTAGTTAATGTGTAATGAGAAAAGCCATTCTTTTGATACTATTTTTATGCAGGCACAAAAGGTCCATATTTGCTGAGTAAATAGATTTGTTCTTTCTGTAAATCTTGGCAATTTTATCATAGAATTTTTTTTCTTTATTAAGTTGAAAACTGACTTATTTTATAGTTTCTCTTGTTCAAATTATCATTGCTAATCTTGCACTTTAAGACACGTATTAAATAAAACTCATGAATTGTTTATTTCTGTGATTGAGTATGAATAACTGAAAATGTAGAAAGTGCATTTAAAGGTAAGAGGAAACTATTTTATACAAAACACTTCGTGAATACTGATCAGGCTCTATTTGGAAAGACAAGTAGGTTCTTAATAGTCAACAACTAAGCAAACTTATCCTTTGATAATTTGAACCATTATTATAATAGTTTTATTCTGTCTATTAGGCTTGCCTCAATTTTTGTCCAGTGGATAAAAGCATGTAATTTTCAATACATAACATATTCTAGAATACCACCTCTTCCATTAATATCATACACCTAATTCGTCATTACTGGTTCTGAGTAACTCTTTGCCTTGGGTGGCTCTCAAGCCTTGTACTGAGTGAAATATAGTGTTAATATTGTAATTATTGCCCTTGCCTTTTGGTTGTTGTTTAGTGCCACCAGGTGGTAGCTTCTATAAAATGCTGGCAGCCATCTTGAAAATGCTTCAATTATTCAGTTGTCAATATTCAGACTAAAAAGGAGGATTACCTTTTTGCAGATGCAATTGACTCATTGAAGATTAACATACAGTATTAGAAGAATTATTAAATTATAATAAAGAAAAATTGTAAGATTTGGTATTTAATCAAATTTTTGCTTCTCCAACTAGAAATTTAATGCTGAAAATACGAGATAGTACTGAAAAGCTATCAGCTCAATCTACTTTCTCCTCTTTTCAATGACCAAATAACAGAACAACTGCTCTGAGGAAATGGACTAGATTGTTATTTTTCAGCAGCCTTTCATAACTAAAATGCTGAATAGAAGCTTGAAATTAAAAAAAAAAAAAATAAAAATAAAAAAATAAACCTGAAATATTGCCTACAAAGACTTAACTGAAATGCAGTTATTGTTAAAATAGAACTATATTTCATCCTATTGCTGCACCCCTTCAAATTCATTAGGTTTCTAGATACATAAGCATTAGAGTAAATGAAGAATTTTTTATTATGGATGATACAAAGATTGAATACAACAATGGAAGAAAATGAGAAATGAAAAAAAAAAAAAAAATGAAAAAAAAATTGAAATTATCATGTTAGAGTTTTTCATTAATTTAATTATCAATTTATCATTACCTACAAATCTACATAATTTAACTGATATTAACATTATACCAATGCCAGGTAAAGTTAACACTGAAGCATTATTAAAGAAAATTACAACAATATGAATTCATTACTAAAGCTCTTTCACAGAGAGAAAAAAAAAAATGAAAATAAAATTTCTACAAAGTAGATCAGTGAATAAAATGTATAAAATACAGTGTAACTCGGATATAAGAGACCCGAATATAAGAGAAACCCGGATATAAGAGAGATTGTCTCTGGTCCCAAATTAGAGCCATACTTACCTAAACAAAATAGACCAAACCCGGATATAAGAGACTTCTTCTCCGGTCCTGACAACTCTCTTATATTTGGGTTACACTGTATAATGAAAAAGTCTAGAAAAATATGACTTAGCAACATTGTGATAATGTAAGAATTTTAAGTTTTCACAGCATATCATGGAATCATTCTTGTTAAACACCAACCAATATTTGAGTCAAGAGAGTAACTGAATTACTTAGCAATGTGTTGTATCTGTCAGTCTTGATAGCCGATGGTGTAGCATGAGGCTACAGAGATCCTGGGTTGTCTCTAAGATGAGATTCTATCTCAGCATTTTCATCTTGGCATTGCTAGTACAGTTCAAAGGAATGGGTAAACCAATACATTTTGGTATCAGCACAGATGCAGAAGTTACCAGATGATGGATTTTGTCATCCAGCAACTTTAGGAGGTTCATTTAAGATTTGTATAAGAGTTACTCATTCACTTCTCTTAAAGATAACCACAAAGTAGTGGTGAATTCAAAGTTATTTTTTTTTTTCTCCTAGACTAGTTGCAACCAGAGGCAAGAAAGCCTAGTCTTCCATGCTATTTAACCCATGGTTAAGGTACTTGTGTGGATTTTACCAGTAAGTGAATTTGTACCTTGAAATGAGAACTACTGCAGTTGTAATTTTGAAAAGTAACATAAATTACATGTGGTTGAAGGAGGTATGTGACAGAGTTACTGGTGTACATTTTACAAGTAAGTGAATCTATACCTGGTGTTGGTTGGAATGGGAATTAACTTGAGAAGTTGATGTGAAAAGCTTAGCTAGTCAAATATGTAATTTGGATTTTACTAGTATACCAGAAGTATATTTGAGTTTGGTTTCTAGTGAGTTGTTGGAGAAAGAAAAAACATTTTATTACAAATTAGTACCTGGAATTGCCTGGGTTTGAACTCATTACTTAACAGGGTGTTAGTTATTAAAATTAGGTAAAACAGGAAACACCCACCTCTTGCCCCCATTCAGCACTAAAGAAAGGACAATAGAGATAAACCAGTTGGCCTATCCCAGATGAGATCTTAGCCAAAATTCAGTAAAAAAAAAATTATTTTTTTAATGCTACCATTTGATTCGGCTTTGATTATATACAGTGTTAGTCCAAGTTGGTATGTGACATGAGAATAAAGTCAGCAAACACCTTTCTCTGATTCTGTTACTATGCACATATACAAATCAGCTTGTAACCAGATACATGAAAGAAATGTTTTTCCCACAAACACAGGAACCCATCATGAGATGGAGTAGTCAGTTGTAAAGCAGTCATCCACAAGTAAACAAAGAATCAAGATATAGTAGTCAAGTCATGCAGTAGCTGGCAGATGAGATGAAATTTAACAGTGAATCAAGTGACATCGTCATTTCTTCACCACCTACTTCATCACCGCATGGATGTATTTAGCCAACTGAAGAAATTTTCCCTAGCCTAAAAAGGTTTTGTTTGCAAATTGATGATCACTTTAATAGAAGAGTTGGAAACCAGGTTTTAGAGATCAATTTGTTTGCAGGCTCAGTGGAGGGAGGAACTGGTTTGTAACATTCAATATCTCCAGAACCAAGCTAGTAACATTTCATTATCGCATAGCAAACCGAGTTTTCTCCAGTGTTGATGAATGGTTGTACTCTCAATGAAGCGCCTTGCCTGGAAGGTCTTTTGGGAGTAAAGACCACACCAGACCTCAAATGAAATTTGTACATATGACCAATCACTAAAGATACTGGAAAAAGATGCTGGAAAAATGACTCATCCTGCCCTGCTCTATCTTTACGAGAGAGAGATAAAACTAAAAATGAAGTATTGCTATCACGTCTGGGTAGAGGTTCCCCAATCCTCACTTTTCAGCTTCAACCAAACTCAAAAGTATTTGCACTGCCTTGTGAGTGATGAATAGTTTTCCACTGTTCACCCTCTTTCTCCACAGACCAAATATTGCTAGCGTCTCACTTCTCAATTGATATTTTCATGGCAGATGTCCGAGTGAAATACATTACTTTGTTCTACTAGTCCAGGCCTTCATCTGCACTATCA
This sequence comes from Acanthosepion lycidas, assembly GCA_963932145.1. Classification (NCBI taxonomy): domain Eukaryota; kingdom Metazoa; phylum Mollusca; class Cephalopoda; order Sepiida; family Sepiidae; genus Acanthosepion; species Acanthosepion lycidas. The sequence continues at coordinate 35,090,394 of OZ010582.1, read as the reverse complement.
CAAGGACAGCAAATATTTAAACTCATTATTACAATTATTCTTATGTATATCATACCATTATGTCATGTTCATAATGTCATTATAATGTTTTTTTTCTTCTGATATAATATGATATAACATTATGTCATACTTCATATAAAAGTCAATCTTATATATATTATCAATACTATTCAGTAGTACCTTTTGTTTCAGATATCCTAGTGAATAGAAATTGATTTTGGCAATTTGGGGGCATTCTTTTAAAGTAGGCTTCAAAACTCACAGAATTTGGGAGTTGAAGGAAATAAAACAATATCTGACCATGCCACTCAAAACTGTTTTAAACATTTTAGAGATGGTGATTTGTTCTTTGAAATCCTAGAATATAACCACCATCAGTTGTCAATTATGATACTTTAAAATGATCAGAATGCTATGAGAAAGCATAGAAATGCAGAAAAACCTATGCCTAAGTTTCATAGATTGCACATACAGCATAACATGACGAGACCTACCAGGACTTATAGGTGGATGTAACCTTAACATGTACTATAATATATTATACAAGTGATACTGTATTGATGGTACCTGAAGAAATTATTAGACAAGATGATTGACAAAAAGACAACTTAACTGCAAGACGACAGAATGTCAGCAAAAAGAGTCAACAAAAATTGCAGGTTACACATTAGAGGACATCAAAACCAAAAACAAGTTGTGAAATATGATGCGGAAAAGAAAGATAATGCTATCACATGCCAACAAGCACATAAGATTGAATAGCTCAGCTAATTTCCAAAGAATTTATTTTTACTTTTATCTCCTGATACATGGGCTGAACAATTACAAAAGGGTACATGAAACTCTAGAGTTGAGATGCTGGTTATGACAAAAGTTTATATTAAATCATTATATTATTAAAAGGCACAAACTCTTAAAATTTCATGTGGTTATATTTATTTCATTAGGGTCATAAAAAACAGTTCCAATTCATCAGATCTTCAAATCCAAAAGCTTCTGGATTTGAAGGTCTGATGATATATGAATACAATAGACAATTGTAAAATAGGTATGTTCTGAGAAATTTAATACATTGTCAACATGGAAAAAAAACAAAAAAAACACACACACATTTAATAAAAAAAAGAAAAAAAAAAAAAAAATTACTAATACCCAAAAAGCGGCTTACACAGGAGTGTCTTAAAATTTTTGGATTTCATGTAACTACACAACATTTTGCTTTTGTTTATCATCACTTGCTTTGATAAAGTTTAATTACAAAATGTGTCAGCAAGGACTAAGTACTATTTTCCTATTGTCTATTTTATTCATTTTGTCTTCTCTACAGATATATTCTGGGAACTGTAACATACACAATATATATATATATATATATATATATATATATATATATATATATATATATATATATAATGGTCTGACAATTGTGTTTAGCATGAGACAGACTATTGCCTCTGGGTGTTGACTTCAGTGTCCATATATATATATATATATATATATATGTGTGTGTGTGTCTATGTATGTATGCAAGATGGTATTCTGTACAAAGTTTGTTCATAATGTATTTGTGTGCTTGTTTATGAAATTATATCATCCTTTGTTGAATTTTATTACTGCTTGGACTGATAATTGTTGTTATTGCTGTTGTAGTAGTAGTAGTGTAGTTCACTCACATTAAAGTAACAATCAACAACAGTGTAGAGTTGATGAATAACTAAACAAGATAAGATCTTTTCTGTGAATTTCAAAGAATGATTGAATTTATTTTGTTAGTATGTTTCACTTTAAATATAACGAAGTTAGTAGCTTTAACATCTTGGTACAGCTCTTGATTTATTTACTTATGTTTCAATGGGCTAAAGAGAACTGGGTTTAAATAGATCCAAATTTTTAATGGCGCATTTTGTTTGGTTGGAAAAGTAATTTAATGACTTTGAAACTATATCCAAATGTTGGTGGCAAAGTGCTTTCGGGTTCCCTATTTTTAATCAAGAGCAAAATTAACATTTTTAACTGACTTTTGAAGAGTTAGTATGGTAAATCATGCAGTAGTTAGTGAATAAAATATGTAAGATAAAATCTCCTACAGAAGGTAGCGATGGAAAAGGAGAAGAAGGGACTAAGCATAAACTATAAGGCAAAATGCAGGGTTGTCAGTAAGAGGATGAGCCCGAAATACGATTTGCAGGTCGGGAACACGAGAATCAAGCAGACGCAAACGTTTAAATATCTAAGAAGCATCTTGATAGAGGACAGTAAGTGTGACACTAAGATCCGTAGATGTATTGGGATGGCCAAGGACACATTTCAAAAGCTGGGCAGAGTATTGCAAAAAAGGAGGATTTCTTTGGTAACAAAGAAAAGAGTACTGAACTGTTACATGATATCTGTCCTTTACGGTAGCAAAGGTTGGACGATTTCCTCAAAGATGAAGAGACTCAAGGTGACGGAGACAGATGGTAAGGATATCATGGACCAAGTGATGAGCAACGATGAGAGCTTAAAGAGGTTGCAAACAAGGAGGAGGCTTATACTTAATATCAGGAAGAGGCAGCTGAAGTTTCCGAGACACATAATGAGGAAGGAGGGCCTGGAGAATGTGATACCCCTGGGTTGAATAGATGGAAAGAGAGACACGGGAAAACAATGCATGACACACCTGGCGGACTTAAGCAAGTGGATGACAGAATGTGGTCTGGGGGAGGAAGCAGAGGTAAGGAACTTGTTGAGAGCTGCAAGGAACAGAGGGAGGTGGAAAGCCATGATCACTTACATCTTGAAAAGACATGGCACATAAAAAGAAAGAAGTGATTGAAGGATAGAGTGAAGGTTCTAAAAGTCAAGGCTGAAATGCCAGACAAAATATTGGGAAAATTTTTAAACAGAATAAGATAGTACAGAATACAAGAGCCTAGGAAACTTATGAAGAGATTGATTCTAATTTGATATCACCCACACTTAAGGATTTGTATCCAAATAAGCTAAGTTTTGTAAATACAAATTCCTAATGAAACAGACTATCATGCGATATTATACTAGATAATGTGCTAAGGTTTTTTTACTGTCTGGGATGAAGAGTTATTTACACTATTTACATGCAGAATATTATCCTCATCTACTGTCTTTTTTTTTTTACTGTCATCAGATGTCTTGATCCTGGTAATCTATAAAGGAATTCTGAACTGAAACCGTTATTTAATCTATAGGGTAGACTGGATATCTCATCCAAGATAAAATATCCCTAGAGATAGGCAATGGAATAAAGAGTTCAGTTTAGAATTCCCTGTAGGTTATTTGGATCAACATCTGATGAAGTCTGGAGGGTATAACAGTTAAAACATAGTGATAACAACAAAGAGGAGGACAATAGTTTGCATGTAAATAAGGTTTTTTTTTCTGTCTGTAAGTTCTGTAACTTTTTTTTTTTATATATACTAAAGTTATCTCCTTTACACTAGTGACACCAGGAGCCTATGTATTTGATATGACAGTGGTGGACTGTTCAAAGATGCTTATGAAGATGAAAGACTGACTGTGACAAAGCATAGTCCAAAAATAATAATTAGAAAAAATATATTGAAAAAACTCACACAGGTGGAAGGTAAAGAACCTAACAATAATAGCAAAAATTTAAAAATATGCAGACATTTTTTTTTATGGTATGAGTAAAGTTATTTTTATGGTTCCGATGCAAGGACTGTGGCTTAAAGAAAACAAATTTTGGAACCAAATATCTATGATAGCCATGTTTGTGTCATTTTATATATATAAATATATGTCACACATTATGAAATGGACAGTCTGACAATTATTTTAAGACATTTTTATGTTTATACATTCTTTTTAGAATATTTAAGTAAATGCACTGTTTATAATAAACAGTATTAAACAACATTTACCAGCCTATGAAAATTTCTTGGACATTCAGGCCAGTAAATGTTGTTTAATACTGTTTATTATAAACAGAGCATTTACTTAAATATTTGTATCTATAAAAAAAAATGTATAAACTTGATATATATATATATATATATATATATATTGCACATGGAGTGCTGGTGTTAATAAGATAGTGCTTGATGCAATAAAGTGGAGCTATAAACTATATCTTAAATTAATTAATAAAAATATGCACTAGATAAAAAATGGTGAAGCCTGGTCTGTAGCATTGAACATCTCAAAATTCTTTGACAGGGTCTGGCATTTAGGTTTTCTCCACAAGCTGAAAAGTTATGGTACCTTGTGGTATGTTTTTGGGCTGATCCAGTCATTCTTATCAAATTGTGAAGTTAAAGTTGTCCAGAATGGCCACTCATATACTTCCTTTATTACTAACGCAGAAGTCCCCCAGGGCTCTATCCTTGGTCCTATGCTGTTTTTAATCTTCATTAACGACCTTCCCAATGACATCAGTTCTCAACTTGTCATCTACACTCATGACACTAGTATTTACTTCTACCTCAATAGTAAGTCTGATCAGTCAGACAAGGTCAAAATGGCAGCTAATGTACAAAACAACATCAAGACCATCATTAACTAGGGCAAAAAAATGTCTTGTCAATTTTAACACTGCCAAAAATTAAACTTCTCTCCATTAATCATGAGACCCCACTCTGTCTTCCATGAGCATGGCCGATTCTATCCTCCAAGAAAGTGACTCATTGCACCTTCTCAGGCTAATGTTCTCAGCTAACATGAGATGGAAAGACTACATTGAATCCATTGCTAGGTCAGCTACTAAGATAGTTGGTTCACTGTGTCGAGTGAGTTAATTTTTCTCTCCAGAATCTATCTTGCATATTCATAAGTTTACACTTCATCCATGGTTAGAGTATTGTTACCATATATGGTGTGGTGCCCCTGCTATTTACCTGGAGCACCTAGATAAGATCCATAGAAGAATCAGCAATATTATTGGTCCTGATCTGGCAGCTCAGCTTCAGTCAATTGCCCACCACTGTAAGGTTGCCTTTGTGCCTCTTTAAAAATACTTTCATGGTAATTGTTCAGATGAGCACTTCGCTATAGTACCTAGACTGTATGAATTCAAGTGCAATACTAGACTGGCAGCGAGATCTCATCAATTTAAAGTTGAGCTAGCTAGATGTAGCCGTAATTTTTATGCTAACAGTTTTTCTTGCACTTCTTACTTGTAGAACTCCCACCTGGCTCCATAGTTTCCAGCTAACTTTAATCTGCAAAAATTTAAATGCAATGTAAATTGCTATCTACTGTCCTCCTGAATGGTCTTTTCTCTTTCTCTTCATTACTAATGTTTCTAATTCCTCCACACCCTGTAACCCATTGGGTGGTAGTGGTTGTATTACCTTGTTTACAGTGATACCAATAAATAAAAAATAAAATAAAAATAAAAAAATCCCCCCCACCTTCTGCTGTTATATATATATATCTTATGGTCACAAACTGATATCCGTACAAAAGAATATGTTAGCTCTATTACTGATATTGAGCACTTCCCACGAAGTACTGCACATACAAAAGCAATAACACAATCACACCTCCACAGTAAAAATAAATTATCATTGTTGTTGTAGTGGTTACTACCACTACTACAACAGTTATTATCACCACTAATGTTATTAGTAGCAGCAGCAATGGCATTAATTCTACTAAAAGTAAATATTAATATCTGTTACATATCAGCAGCAGATTGTCAAGCAAATCAGAATAGATTTCTTCCCCGACCCCATAAAATTCTCTCCCTCCCAAACATTGCAAAAATGGGGTTTTGCAACTTTCCAGAAATTTACACATGTCACATTAATTTATAGTTACATGACAAAATACGGAGGAGGAGTGGGGAGAGTGTCACATCATAGTTTTGTAATTTATGGCTGGGTTTGTTTTTTTCAATACAAAATGGGAGGCACATAGGGGAAAAAATAAAATAAAATAAAAAAAAATAATAATTTTGACTTTTTCACCGCCCAAAGAGATTTTCCATGTTTTTTAGTATAAGAGGATTTTTACCTTAACATTTTTTCAAAATTATTTATTTGATAGCCACAGTTTAATAAAATTAGAAGCATCGCTGGACAGTATTGGTCATAAAAATTGAAAGATCGTATTCTATTTGTACAGACGTACAAACATTAGGTCAACTGAAGATAGAGTTACTTCCTGAAAAAACTCGGCAACCTGGGATTAGCATTATGACTTAATCCTTAATATTGCTCTGAGGATCAATTATGTGAATAAATATTCAAGTGATAAATGAGTAATAACTTGTTTACCTACAGACATGCTTTCCAGAGTTAACAGAAAACATATAATTGAATGACAAATTGGAAAAAACCTCCAAAGTCATGCATTTCGTCCTTTAAGAGGATTTCTTTATATGAAAACTGAAGGATTAAAAGGGGTGTGTGTGTGTGTCATTAAATATGGCAGACAAAGATTTTTTTATTTTTTTTTTATTTAGTTTTTCCAGCATCCTTTTTTCTGTTTTGTAAGAATAAGGGAGTACAGAAATTTTCCATAATTTTCATTGTCCCAAGCGCTTTCGAACACTTCTTTAGCCATTTTCAAGGGGATTTTGTTTTTGATGTTAGTTTTTCCTCATATTTTTACTGTTTAAGTTGTATTTTATTTCTGTGGTATTTTGAATAGGAGTGTTTATTCACAGCCTAAATGTGTAGAGCATGGCTGGAATTCATGTGCGCATATTTCAATTTTAAAAAAAAAAAAAAAAAAAAAAAGAAAAAATTTTAACACACCATTCCCACTATTAAATAAGGTGAGGTTGATAGTATAAACACTCCTATTCAAAACAAAAAATAAAATACAACTTAAAAACAGTCAAAAAGTTAATTAAATCTTGTCTGCCATATTTAATGAAAGATGTTTAAAAGAAAGGTTGCTCCACACACTATATATATTAGATAGAGGTAGGTAGTTGCTACTGAATGTGACACAAGATGGAGATTTAGAGTAGGTTTGATGGCAATACCATGGAAAAATTGTCCAAGCCCCCCTTGGCATTTCCCCATTTGGACATGCCTCAGGTGCTGGGTAATAAACACAGCTCTCTCTCCAAGGAGGAGTATTACCTGGGGGGGGGGGAAGCCCCCTTGGAGCTTTGCCTTAATATATTCAACGAATATGAATCCCAGCCAAAGGCTGGGATTATATATAAATAAATGTCATGCCACCCAGATATTAGTGGTACAGCAATAGATGTTGAACCTCCCAACCAATAACTTTGTTTTTTTCTTTTGGTGGGGTGGAAAGAAGAGTTTCAGAGAGCAACTAAGCAAAAGTCTGGCAAAATGGTGTCTGGCACAAAAGCAGCTGTAAGAAAAGAGAAGCTTCAGTAAGCGCAGCCAAGCATGACAATCCAGCTGCACTCATCAGCAGGCAGGTTAGGTTTAATGCTCCAAAGTTTCTACACAGAACTAGTGGATTAAAGCAGTGGTTCATTAATTTGGTGACAGTAATTGTGAGTTCAATCTCTCATATAAGCAGTGTGTACCTGATCTCAGTGGAAACAAGGAAAGCAACAACTGAACAGCACTAAATAAGAACTAGTCGAGAGATCTCTAGACATGGGCAGTGGAACGAGAACAATGCCCCTCACCCCAGATTAAATAAAAGGTTCAATTCAAAATTACCTGTAGGTTACTTGAATTGACAATAGACCTTATGAAGGCCAGAGGCCACAATGGCTAAAAGATGAGGACAATAGTCTGCATGAAGCAAGAGTGGGCCATTGGGTATTCTTAATTGGTGCAGATTTTTCTCTCTCACATGTATATATATACACACACAGCATGTAGGGGGTCTTGGTCATTATTGTCAAAGATGTATAGCCTATGGTGGTGACTTGGAAAAAAATAGTTTTGTAGCTGAAGACTTGCTTAATTCATGCAGTTATTGTGTGTATTGTATTTATTATGGTTTACACTGAAATAAATGGGACATCATTTTCAGAGCACTCTTTGTACCCATATATGCACAAACACATATATATATATATATATATATATATGAATACAATTAACACAAGAGTGTTATGAATGATAATATTAGCAGTTTCTCTACAAGGAAATATTTGCCATTCATTGACAGACTCCTTTTGGTTGAAATTTATAGAAATCTTCCTCTTAAAACATTTTTTCAGGAAAATAGGTTTGTCAAGTTCAGTAGCTGTTATTGCTCTTTCAAGTATTGATATGGGGGTTTCCTTACTAATTTTATTTGAAGTAGTGTGGTACAAGTGACATGTACTGTTCATTTAAGTTGTTGCTGTTGGTAGTCCACAAATGATCCAACTTGCTATCACATGGTAAATCAGATCTCAACATCAAGTAGACAGAGCTACCATGTTAGTAGAAACAAATTAAGAAGAAAAGCGGAAATGTCAGTTTTACACTTAGATCTTCAAGCAAAACTGCTAGTTGTGTTTATTTTTCTTAATTTGCTTCTACAATCTGACTTTAAACATTATTTTTAGTGGATACTTGTATTTGAGTAGGTGTTCCATTTATTTATTAAACAGTATATTTATTTTCACCTACTGGCCTGAATGTTTGAGAAATATTATTAAAGAAAAATTTGTGCTCTTTGGCAGGAAATGGGTCTGCATCCCTCAGGGCTGAGGGAGCTATCATTTAGCCTGGTACTTCTTACTGCTTGGCCATGAAGAACAGATGGTCAGGCAAAACCAATTTCATGCTTCCAAGGGAAGTTTCTCCCGTGATAAATCTCTCAAAGTTTTTTTTCATATCTGTACATTGTTTACATTTGGATACAAAACTAAGAGAATTTTTAGAATGGATTTTTATTAAACCAACAGACCTTTATCATTTTAAAGGTTATTTTTAGTGGATACTTGTATTTGAGTAGGCACTCCATTTATTTATTAAACAGTATATTTATTTATTTTCACCTACCAGCCTGAATGTTCAAGAAATCATTAAAAAAAAAAAAAAAAAAAAAAAAATTGCACTCTTAGGGAAAAACCTACAAAGTTTTCATCGAGATGCATTTCATCATTTTTTAGGACTTCATTGAACTAAAGTGATATTTACATTGATGTGACTCCACATGCGCACTAAAAAAGTAGGCAGGCACTGAGAATTAAACTTTTTTTAAAAAAATGTTTTGAGTATATATTCTAGCCAATTTCATTTAGTTTCTTTTTTATTTGTTTATGTTTCCATCACTTGTTACGAAATATCCACATTGTGGTATTAGAAGATCTACCAATAAAGGTTGTAAGATCCTGGACCTTTACTGTGCATGATCTAGTGATTAAAACACTTTCTAAACATTTTCATCTTAATAAATTGCTTTCTCCTTTAATTAGAGTAGTATTAAAAAAAAAAAAAAAAAAAAAAAAAAAATTAATTATGGTCAGTTTCATTACAGTGAACAACTGTAATGCATTTAGTGTGTTGTCTTGTAAAAGATCCCTTTTATGTTCACATAATCCTTTACTTAAATTCCTTGTGATTTCTATGTATTTCTTGTGGCAATTATTTCAGGTTATAGATATTAAATTCCTCCTTGAGGTTTTAGCTTATGCTTCTCCCCCCCCCATACATACATACATTTCTAAAGAAGTAATGGATTTTTTAATAATCTGGTACATTTTATCACTTTAAATTTTATGTTAATGGAAATTCAGATTTGAGTAGACGCCATTTATTTATTAAACAGTACATTCATTTATTTATTCAGGCCACTAAACAAAAATAAATATACTGTTTAATAAATGGAGCATTTACTCAAATGAGTATTCACTAAAAATAATGTTTAAAATGATAAAATATATGCCTATAATATATGGGAAACTATATATAAATTTTTTATATATCAAGTACAATTTTAGCGAAATTTATGACAAATTGGAAAAAGTTTTCACATGATGCATTTATTCCTTTACAACTTCAGACTAAAGCAAGGTATACTTGTATGGTATATAGAGATGAAGGTTGGGCTAATACACAGGTAAAGGCCAAATTTACTGTCAATAGTACCATTTTATTGTTGACTCCATTTGGTTACAGTGGTTAAAGTGGGTGACTATCATCTTAGTCCTTTTTTTGATTTGAGAGTTCATACAGGTTCATTGTATTTTTGGCTGACAAAAATTAATTTGTTGAATTAATTTGTGTCTGGAACTGCTATATCGAACCAATTTCCCACTTCTGTGCACATGGTTTTTTTCTTCTTTTTATTGGGCCTGACACAGTGTTTTCCATTTGATTTTTGGTGGGACATGTCATTGGTTGATTTTTTATGATATTCACTGACCCACATAAGCTATGTCCAGGTTACATCATATACTGAGAATAGACACAATAGAAGGAAGGAAAGAAAGTATTTGTAATAGAGAAGAGAGAGAGAGAGAGTTTTCCTTGTCAGTCTCTTAGTGAAAGTGTATATATGGTGTTACTACTACCTAATCCTACTACACTTTAGTCTGATAGAATACTCAAGGACAAAACATGTCACATAAAAACTTTTCCACTTTGTCATAGACTTTCCTAAAATATAATATCTATTACACACACACACACACACACACACATACATACATGAATCAACAAGTCAGTATCCTAATGGCAGATGAAAGCATTTATTTTATATAACAAATACTTATTTTTCAATATAATTTTTTGCTCAGTACCTTAACCAGCATGTCTATTAATCACAGACAATATCATATCAAAATTCAGTTAATATCTGTGTGTCTACCAACTATAGGGCCTAGTACTGAGAAAAATAAGAAAAGACATTTTAAATATGTAAAAACAGATGAAACATGAAAAACTTTTGTGACAATGATCACTCATTGCCACTTTTGTGATGCCAGAAAATACACGTTGTCACTTTTGTAATAGAGACCTTGTAATCATAGATACAACTACAATACGCCATTGAACAATACTGGTCAGATGCCTTTGAATATCACTTGCACTAATAGTACTTGCTTGATAATACTCAAGTAATCCATATAGTGGTCTGAATAGAAATAGTAAAGTGAATAGAATAGAGAATAGCGGTCCATATAGTAATAGAGGATAGAACAGAAATGCCGATTATTAGTTGTCAGCGACTTCCTACATATATGCGTTTCCTCTATGGTCATGTGGTCTACTTAATTTAATGAGATCGCCTGTGTTTGCTCACTGGCGATCAATGTTCAAACTCAAGTGTTGGCAGCGACACTTTATTCCCATATAACATAAGCACTTTATTCAAATTAAATATAAACTAAATTTTTATTTCACTTTTTGATTGGATACCCTCCCAATATGGATGCCAGAGACAGTCACACCATCTGCACCCTCTTCTGTATGCCACTGTGACTGACATACCTCCTCGATAAAGGAGAATGATGGTTTGTGTATTATTAACTGTTACATAACATGCAAAATGATAGATGAAAAAAAAAAAAAAAAAAAAAAAATAGATGTTAAAAAAAGATTGTCTGAGAGAACATTTAGTCGAGGATGGTTAAATTTTTAAATTTCTACCAATCACTAAAATATTTGCTTAAGTAATTTTTAAGGTAAAAGAAAATCAATGAAAGTCATTAAAAGATTACTGACAGCCATTTTGATATTTAAGTAAATTTTTCATTGGTAAGGAGGAAACGTTGCTTATACATGGCATAATAGCAAAATCAATATCTACTCAAAGATTTGATTTCCAAATCCATATGGATACCTATTGTAATGTAATGGTCAGCAAGTTAATCTTTAAGATCAATTTGTGTTCAATGTTTACTAATTTGTACATGAGTAATATAGTCTTGTACCCAATTAAGTTAAATTTAGTAAAAAATACTCCCAAATCAATCCATATTTTGATAACTTTTGTAATTTCAATAAATTATGCATAACCAACAAAGTGAATTGAAACTTTTTTCAGGATTTTTTTTTTTGTTGAACATGTTATCTGATTGCAGATCTGATAGTCTCATCATTTCATACATTTAAAAACTATGATCATAGTTAATTCCACATATCTACTGACATTTTACATTTTAGTTAAATTTAAAATTTTTTAAAAATCTACATTAATTCATGAATATTGACATTGGATGATTTTCATTTGTAAACAGTTTCTGATGTACAAAGGATTAAGTTAAACAAATGAAGACTTGCTGTATACTAAAAAACTAGTGAGTAACATTATACAAGACATTTTACAGTTAAATTTATAAATAATATATATATTACACAGACACACACACATACATACATACTGACATTTTTCTACTACTAAAAGTTTTCTTGCCTGGTGGCAGAAAAAAAAAAAAAAGAACCTGAGTTTCAGAAAATATAAAACAATTTACTCCACTTTGAGACAACTTGATTATTATTTTATTGGTGTAGTTTCATAAACTAAATGATTTCATGGCTTAAAAGCTGAACTTAAAACTGCAGGTTACAAAAAAAAAAAAAAAAAAAAAAATATATATATATTCATGAAGTGCTTTTATTTAAGACAATGTATCATTGCTATGTCAGCTGTTAAGAAAGTTGGTTCAGAGTGTCATGCGAGACAATCTTTCTATCCAGAATCTATCTAAAAGTCTACCATTTGCCCATGCATAGAATATTGCTTCCACATATAGTCTGGTGCTCCTGCTATTTACCTTGAGCTCTTTGATCGTATCCAAAAAAGAATCAGCAATATTATCGATCCTGATCTGGTGGCTCAGCTTCAGTCACTTTCCCACTGCCATAAGGTTACCTACCCATGCCTTTTCTATATAAGTGTACATTGAAGTCAACAGGCTGTTTCAGGCTGATTGCAATTGTCAGGCCACAAATGCGGGATATTTCCTCGGCTATTTATATATATGGGTCAGTGGTGCATTGTGGGTAATCTATTCTGGCGGTTATTTTGGGTTAATTTATTTTACTTGTTTTTCTTTATATATGGTAAAATCACCATATATATATATATATAAATAAATAGCTGAGGAAATATTCAGCATTAGCGGCCTGATGATTGCGTCCAGCATGAAACAGCCCGTCGCCGAGTGTTGACTTCAATGTTCACTTTAATATTTATATACGCTATCTCTAATATTGAGCACTTCATCCCATAAATATAGCACACCTTAAAACTATATATATATATATATATATACACACATACTCATCAAAAAAGCTATATTAATGATAAACATGTACCTTAAACAAGATTGTCATATCAGTTGAATCAATGGGTTTACAAAAGGTTCAACTCTTGATCAAAATGTACAGTTCATTCCTTCAGAAACTGTAGTATTTTATTCCATTCTTTTTCTTGCAAAATAAGATTCAGCAACTCTGAATGAATAAATTTAAAAGTGTGAAGAAATAAAATTAATTTCATTTGGTTATTTCTTAATAGTTGATAAATAATTGACCCTATAAATTTTATTTAAATCCATAGCAAATTATATATTTTCATAGGGACAAAAATACTATTTCCCTCTTACAACTGATTACTAAAGGTAACATGCTTTACTAAAGTTTCTTCTATGTGCCGTGTCCCTTCAGGACATTGATAATCATGGTTCTCCAATTTCCTGTCCTTTGTAGCTCTTAATAAATTTGTTATTTCTCCTAAACCCTGCTCTGCCATCCACTTAAGTTCACCATGTAGGTTACAGGCTATTTCCCTCCGTCCCTCTTGCCTTAAATCTGTCCTATGAGTATCAAATTTTCCAAGCCTTCTTTCCTTATTATGTGACCTAGAGATTTCAACTCTTTCTGGTGTTAATTATAAGGGTCCTTTTGTTTCCATTTTCTCTAAAACTTTGTTGTTGCTCACCTGTTCAGTCCATGGTATTCTCAGCATCCTTCTGTAGGACTAGATGGTTTACCTTTTCTGATCCTTCAACTTTAGATATTCACTTCGGTGTAAAAGTGAAACTAAATATTTCTTGCATAATTCTAAACTATATAAAACAGAGAAAACCTCAATATTCTCTTTATGATGATTTTTAGTTAAAAATGTTGTCCACATCTCTGAAAGGTGACTAACATGAAAGTGGAGTTCTTCTGGCAGCATCTCAAGAAAAGAAAGAAAGCAGACAAGTGTTATGGCAAATGTGCAATCTAAGAATAACTGAAATTGGAATGATTCTGTCAGAAAATGAAAATAGTGGCAGTCTGAATTTTCATTCTTTAATCCAAGTTGCATAACTTGGATGAGAAAATAACTACTGTACTATTATTACAATTCAAAGTTCATAGTGAGAGGAGAGGAAAATGCTGGCAGTTAGGTGGAGATACCAGTGACAGATTTGGTTACTGGAGGAATTTCTGTCTATAGCTAAGTGGAAGAACAAAATTCTGTGAGGTACAAGGTTCTTTTCTCAAGGTTGTAAGTTTTATTATATATATATATATATATATATATATATATACACACACACATACCACATATAAATAAAAAGGTAAGAATGCAGGAATAATGGACATCAGGCTTATAGATATGCATTTTCTATTTTGTTATTTTTTTTTTTTTTATCTAAGTTTCAATGCTGCTGTTTCTGTAGCAAGGAGGCATCTACAGGGAGAAGTTACCAGCTCCATGTCCAAATGGTTTTGAATTCAGAGTTGTTCTTGAGACTGGTTAGTAAATCAAAGCTAGAGAGCAAAGTATGCTATTTAACCCATAGTTGGGGAGAGGAGAGAATGAATGGATTCATATCTTAAGGATATTTATCTAAAAGTGAGCACAACTTAGCCTGCAAATTTGTCTTTCCAAGCCCTTTACCACGAGACTTTCCGTACATCCACACACAAAAAAAAAAAAAAAAAAAAAAAAAAAAAAAAAAACCCAACAAATGTTCCTTTAGGATATACACAAGCAATCACTTACCAGATTCAATTTCTTTATCTGTGAACTGCTATGACTTCTTTGGAAAATAGTGAAGCGGTTTCCCCATGGTTTTTAATTCAGTGTGGTCATTCTCCTGGACTAGCTGCCACTCATGGCTTGAGAACCTTGTCTGCTACTTTATTAAAAGCTTTATAGGGGATGGATTGAAACCATTCCTAAAAGCATTAGTGTAAAGTGAACATAACAGATTTGGTCAGAATTTGAAACTAGCTCACAAATTCTAATGGCATAATTATTACACCACACACACAAAGAAACATCCATGAAATATACAGAAAAATATTGCATTTTTCATAGATAAATAATTACAATGTTATGGAAATTAAAAAAACTCAGTGGACAGATTAAAGAAAATAAAAAAAAAATTCTGTTTGGGGCTCAAATTCTGTCTGTTGCAATATTATCAGCATTTGGTTTATAAATTGCCTTCATCTTTTACCACTAATTTTTTTTCTCCGATTCATTGAATTACAGCTGTCCAAGATGATTACTGCCATTTATAATTAGTGACTGAATTGTGACACAGGCTGCCCAATATGTGAAGCTTTCACCATGCAACAGTAAAAGTACAAGAAATATTTCAATTCTTCTTACTTCATATAGCAAGCAGTTATTAAATTGAACAGATTTGTTTATTATGAAGATTGCCCGAAATATCTTGTTTCATTAGAGAGAATGGTTCAGTTTTAAAGATGTTGCTGATAAAATAATGGTATCAGTTTTCAACATCAATGCATCTTTGACACATCAAAGTTTTTTTATTTGACTGAACTTTATCACAGTAGCAGCAATACTCAGAACTTTCAAATTCAAAATAGAAAGAAATGGTGGAATATAATGAGATAAAGAGAGAAATATTTGTTTGCAGTGAATAAAAAGAAAAAGAAAAGTTGTGGAGGGGATAGGTATGAAAGGATAGGTTGACACTTAAACGTGAGAATAAAAATATGAATGACTGGAGGGGAGTGTGAGAGAAGAAGAGAGTGAGGGAGAGCTTACAGATCAGAATATGCCTCTGATAATGTGAATGGAGATATGTTAGAAAAAAATAAAAATGTCTAGTTGAATGAGACTGGCAGTGGGGGAGTGAAGTAGATGGATAAGACATGTTGACAATATGAAAATTCTTATATATATATATATATATATATATATATATATATATATATATATATATAACTTTAAAAGGTTTTAGCCAATGTTGTGCACCCCCCTTGTGTTCACAGTCAAATTTACCTTAACTACTTAGGAAATATAGTTGCTTCCCATTGCCTTCTTCATGTTTAATTCAAAGACTGTCTGCCACTAAGGGCTCGAGAGCCCAATCTACCCAGCTATTTATCTATTACAAGTAGGAAAGAAATGGATTTATACCTTCCAAAAACATTTGTGTGAAAAGTGAATGCAACACATTGGGCTAGAATATACCAATTCTACTTTCCACGCCCAAAACCATTATGCCACCTGCACATAATGATAGATTAAACTTTTAAAATTTTTTAACTAAATTCCAAAAAAGTGGAAGGAAATATACGACTTCAGCAAATTTAAATTATAACAAAATCAAGAGATGTAAAATTTCCATTCATAAAATACTAGTCAATCTAAGGAATATTTTAAAATTAATTTATTAAATGTAATATACATTTTCCATAAAGGATCGAATCATATAAACTAAATGACCTATCAGGACATGTGTCATCATAGGGGTTTTGGTTGTGTGTATATTTAGAAGAGATAAGACACTAGTAGGTGTTCTTTCAGTTCTCATCTGACTGAATAATTAAGTCTCATCCATTATTCAATATGAAAGATCTTTTTGCATGAAACTATTTCAGTTCAATGCCAGAAATCTGGTCTATTAAATTCTGCCATTGACCACATCCTACTGCCAAAGCAACCCTGGAAGGGATTGTTTCCAGGTGTTATACACCTTGTCAAAAAGTAACCTGCGATTTGGCTTTGAATTCAAATTTATCCTTTGTAACAAGCATGCGCGGAAACGTCCTCGAACTGAGTGTGTGTGTTGTCACCGAGCACACCTTGGAGTACCATAATGGACTTGACTGAGGACTATAAGAAGATGCGCGAGGCGTTCGTCTTTTGTGTCGCAAGAAGGCGTTCGTCTTTTGTGTCGCAAGAAGGCGTTCGTCTTTTGTGTCGCAAGAAGGCGTTCGTCTTTTGTGTCGCAAGAAGGCGTTCGTCTTTTGTGTCGCAAGAAGGCGTTCGTCTTTTGTGTCGCAAGAAGGCGTTCGTCTTTTGTGTCGCAAGAAGGCGTTCGTCTTTTGTGTCGCAAGAAGGCGTTCGTCTTTTGTGTCGCAAGAAGGCGTTCGTCTTTTGTGTCGCAAGAAGGCGTTCGTCTTTTGTGTCGCAAGAAGGCTTTTGTTTTTTTTCCGTTTTCTCGCACAAGCTATTTCGGCATTATAGCCTTCGACCCGAAGCTGATACCACTGTTCGACGGAAGCGACTCTGGACAGTCGGTAGTGGAATGGTTGGAGAAGGCGTAACTAATATGTCAGTTGAGCGGTGTGAAGCGAATCAAGTGTGTTATTCCGATGCATTTGGCAGGTGGCGCATATGCTGTGTACCAGCAACTGAGTGAGGAGAACCACGCAGACTTCAATTGCGTTAAGAAAGCATTATACACAGCTTTCACCTTAGATCCCTTCTCCGCATGGGAGCAGTTTGCAGCACGTTGCCTTCATCCAGGAGAGACGGTTGACGTCTTTTTGGCAGAACTGCGCAGACTCGCGGTTCTGTTTGGTGGCGTATCGGAAAAGTGTTTGCAGTGTGTATTCGTTGCTGGATTGCCTGAGCATGCAGATGGAAGACCTGGATTTGTCACATGTGTTGGCACGAGCTCGTGCTATTTTGAAGAAGTGCACTGGTCCTATGGAGCAGGCTGCAGTGGCTGCACAGTTGAAGGAAACAGATGTGCACACGAGGTGCTATAAGTGTGATGGAGTCAATCATAGGGTGAGCGATTGTCTCCTGGGTCGTGAACCACCCAAAGGTGCTGGTACCAAGCATCGACGGACCATCACTTGCTATCAATGTCATCGGCAAGGGCACATTGCTCGGTGTTGTCCGGGAAACAGGCAAGGGGGTCGAGAATTCAGCACCAATCTCCTCCCCCAAACTCTTGTAAATGGCGCATTGCCTGTAGTGCCAGTTCGCATCAATGGAATACCACGTACAGCTCTGGTGGATACAGGATGCACACAGTCACTAGTTCGCAAGTCATGCTGTCATGCATGGACAAGAAAATCAACACGCGTGCTTACAGTAGACAAAGGCGCACTTGACTGCTGTGGAATCGGAGTGGTACAAGTTAGCGTTGGTGCAAAACCGTCCATCGCTATGGAAGCCCTGGTCGTGGATGGAGACCTGCTTGGATTTGACTTCCTGCTCGGACTAGACGCCATCAAACAGTTGGGAGGAATATCTGTAACAGGCACCGGTGAGGTGAAGTTTCTGCAGTGTGTCGAACCAGTCGTTGCTGCTATCACTATTACCGAGCCCGACTTTAAAGTAGAATTCGATGAGATCACTCGGATGTGGACTGCATCTTGGAAATGGGCTGGCAACCAACCTCCGAGTACGTTAAGAAATAGACTGGCAGAATATCCAGCTCCCGCACAAATTCGGGAGGAGTATGATCGGGAACTCCAGATTTGGATAGATAACGGCTGGCTGCTTCCTTACCCGGAGGAGGAACTCTGACCCCCAAAGGGTTTAATCCCCCTCATGGTCATTCTGCAGGAAAACAAACAGAAGGTTCAGCCCGTTATGGACTATCGGGAACTCAATGAGTACGTTGACGCGTACGTGGTCAACGCAGATGTTTGTTCGCAAAAAATTCCGGGAATAGCGTCAGCAAGGACCAAATGCTGCAGTGCTGGACCTACACCGGGCCTATCTGCAGGTACACATCGACAAGTCCCTTTGGCCATTCCAAACAGTGGAGATTAAGGGACAAAGGTACTGCCTAACCCGCTTAGGATTTGGGCTCAATGTTGCCCTTTTAATCATGCGGGTCATTGTTCATAACGTCTTGAGCCAGGACGAGATCGTCAATGCAGCTTCCTCCTCTTATATTGACAACGTTTTTGTTAATGAGAGTGTGTGTTCTGTGGTCTGCATCAAGGAACATTTGGAGCAGTTTGGTATGTCAAGTAAGACCCCGGAGCAGCTAAGAATTGGCACACGCGTACTGGGATTGCATGTCTGGGAGGAGCAAGGAAAACTGCGATGGCGTCGTGGATGTGAACTTCCGGTAGTCCCCGATAAACTTACCCGTCGAATTGTCTTCTCGCTGTGCGGAAAGTTGACTGGTCATTTTCCTGTATGCGGTTGGTTATGTGTTGCCACAGCATTTGTGAAGCGGAAGGCAAACACTGTTACCACTGGATGGGACGATGAAGTGCAGGACCCTTTTCTAGCTCAGATGATCGACGACATTTTTAAGAGACTAGCCCAGGACGATCCATTGAAAGGTGACTAGTGCATCAGTGAGCAAAATATAACTGTGTGGGTAGATGCAAGCTCCTTAGCCACCGGTGTGGTTGTGGAGAGCAATGGCGCCATGGCAGAAGATGCAAGCTGGCTCCGACCGGTGCACGAAGACAAGCACATCAACTTGGCTGAGCTTAATGCTGTGTTGCGAGGTGTCAAAATGCATTACAAGGGAAGGCCAAAACCATTCACTTACGGACAGACTCAGCATGTGTGCATCGCTGGGTAACTGACACTCTGTCCAGACGGATGATAGTGTGTACCAAGGCAGCCTCCGAGATGCTAATTAGACGTCAGTTAGCCACACTCCACACTTTGGAAGCTGTATATTGGAACAATGTTAGCCCAAAGGACAATAAAACAGCTTCAACTGCAACCTACACTTACAGTGTCTGCATTAAGGGTATCGACGCAGCTTTGGTGCGTGACAACACGGTTGCCAATCCTTATACGGTAGGAGAGTGTCTGGATGAAAAATCCCCATGGAAGGTGTACGACAGTTCAGCAAGGGTACGGTGACACAAATTAATAGCCCATACTCAATCTCTATTGATGGAATACCGCGCCACATAAAAGATGTGCGACCAGCATGTGGGAAGGATTATTCTGTCAGCAACCACATTAGTTCTGATGATGAAGCCCCGATGGTTTATATAAAAATCACAGGAAGAGCACACCTCAGAGAGTAGCGCACCTGATGAACCTATGCGGGATGAGCTCAGCGAGACGTCTGAAGAGAGCACCACTGAGGAAGCACTTGAGACCATACCTCTGAGACAGACCACCAGGCAGAAACGGCCTGCCCCACATTGTCATTTGTTTGATCTAGAGATCAGGGAGTAGTGTAACAAGCATGCGCTGAAACGTCCTCTAATTGCGTGTGTGTGTTGTCACCGGGCACACCTTGGAGTACCGTAATGGACTCAACCGAGGACTATAAGAAGATGTGCGAGTCATTTGGCACCTTTTCTTAGGTGACAAAAGCCGTTGCGGTCAGTCATCCGTCGGCAGCAGTTGTGGGTGCCGTTTTGCTCGTTTGCTGTCGTAAAGTTGTGTCGCAAGAAGGCGTTCAGTTTTGGTTCGCAAGAAGGCGTTCGTCTTTTGTGTCACAAGAAGTTGTTTGTTTTTTGTTTTTTTTTATTTTTTCTGTTTTCTCGCACATCCTTCACCTAGACTGATTGCCAACAACAGCTAAATTGCCCAGTTTGTCCTATTTAAGCTAAAGCTGGTTAAAGGATTGGAGGAGGGAGAGGAGTTCCTACCTATCCCAATGGTATTTGTGCATAAGTGAATGAACTCAATTGAAATTTAAACTCAGCTTTCGAACTTCTCATTCTGAGCCACATTGACAACAAATGTAACACTATTTGATGGTTTATCTACACTATTGTTTATTGGAATGGTGGGCAAAAAAAAAAAAAAAAAAATCAGCTATTTGCCAACTGATTCAAACTTTATAAAATGATAATTTCTTTATAGTTGGTAAAGATATTTTAATAATTTAGTAAATGTTTATAAATAAAAATTGTTTTCTTTAGAAGTTGGTAAATTATAAATATTGCACTGTATTATTTTTATTATAATTGTATTAGTTTTTAGAATATGTAAATATAAAATTATTCTTGTAAAAAAAAAAAAAAAAAAAAAAAAATTCACTTTAAAAGAAAAAAAAACATTGCAGAGATATGAAGGTAGTTAAAATTGCAGATATCAAGGGGAAAACTCCTTTTGACACTGTTTTTTTGTGGGCACAAAGGCTATTGCCAATAAACTACAGTTGTAAGGATATCAATAAGAATGAAAAATACAATAAAGAAGGGGGTAGAGAAATAACTGTTAAGACCCTCCCACCACCACCCACACAAAAAAAAAAAAAAAAAAAAAAAAAAAAAAAAGAATCTTAATCATTTTATCTGAATTCAATGGGATTCAGCAGAACAAAAAAAATAGTTGTCCATAAAAAAAAAAAGGCAAATATTTTTGGGGTCCTATAAATAAAAGGTTAGAAAGAAAACAGTAAATATCACCATTCATACAAATGGTTGCTTTAAAGAAACCAAAAAACAGTATCATGACAACAAATATGTTGACTAGTGTATAAAGAACAGGGATTGTAACATTGACCTCAAAAGCATAATAACAGAGATTAAACTATATTAGCTTAAAAAAAAAAAAGTTTTCAATACAGGTAATTTTTTTATATTAATTGTTAAAGTTATAAAATGTAAACCAACAAGCTGTTGATCTCCTTTGAAGCTTGTTTAACATTATTGTAGCAATACAAAATCTGAACAAACTAAAACTTCTTGAATGGACTAAATTAAAGTATAAAGTACAAGTAAAAAAAAAAAAAAAAAAAAAAAAAAAAAAAAAAAATCAGCTTGAACAAATGGACAAATGTCAAATTCATACTTATTTCTAAAGAACTGCAGTGTTTTTTTTTTTTTAAATGGGTATACTTTCTTTAAATATGCTAGTTATAAAGAAAGAGTGTAAGAAATTTAAATATCTTTACTTAGGTCATAACTAAGTTCCTTCCTATGCAAGATTATCCCACAGTTAATAAGTATAATCAATTAATTAGTGCTGATCAAATATATATATATATATATATAAAATCAATAATATTCTATTATAAATAAACTAGTGGATTTAAAATTAAAATTCAATATTGTTTCTTCATAGATAATTCACTTGATATGCTGGACAAATATTTATGAATTTCACAAGTATGGCTATGAACTGGTTAGTTTTAAATTCTGAAATGTTTATGATTGGACTTACAAATAGGATTATTCAATCAGAATTCAAATAGCCGACTGGAGAATCCTTGAATAGGAAGCCTACATATAGTCTATATAAAAAAGAGTATTTGTTTCACCTTAGACGTTTTGAATGAAAGACATTTCATGACTTGAAATAATACAGAGCAACAGGCAACTATTTAGGTATATGCCATCTCAGCAAGTATAATACCTATTATAGCGCAGCTATATGGTTCCGATGGCAGCCATTTGCATTTCTCTAAATAGATGTCACTTTGACAAACAGTCTTTAATGTCATAATACATCGGCCTAACAACAACAAAAGTCTAAACACAACATTCAGCAACTGAGAGAATTCCAAAGTTCATCAAGTAGCTTAGTAAATCAGTGACAATATAGTCTAAACAATAGTTTTTAACAAAATTTGGTTATTATTCCTGGATCCAAACCAGAACTGTACACATTAATAAAGACCAGGACAAATAATTTGCTTATTTGTTTTCCTGACACATGGTTAATGAAAATAGATATAAATCAGACTAAATCAACTTAGGTACAAAGCCCAATTTATGACATCTCAAATGAAGGTTAAATTAATGAAATTGATTTTTTTACTTGCTAAAATACATTCTCTGTTAGATTAAAAACATTCTCTGACAGATTTTTATCAATCCTATTATTCTTTCTTTTTGTTTTTTTGCTGCATCTCTAGATTTCATTTATTAACTGTAACCAAATTATTTATGCAGTTATTTACCTTATCACTTTCAGTCATCCATAATGTCAAAACAAATTGTAGAACTAGTTTTTACCTCAAGGAAGAAGAAAAAAAAAAAAAAAAAAAAAAAAAATCAGGCTTTGTTAAAAGAAAATGCTTTTTGCAAGAAAATAAAATGCCCATATAAAAAGAGAATAAAAAGATTTAAAGATTCAACCCATGTATATTAAATGGGTATTTCCCATTGTAAATGATTTATTGCAATATCAAAAAAAAAAAAGAAAAAAAAAAAAAAAAAAATACATATTTATAACTTAGAACAAGTAAATTTTTTAAGAGTTGAAAACTAACCTTTCAGATTGAGTTTTAAAAGATTCTAGATCACATTTTATAATTGTCCAAAATCAAAAAAATCAAAATCAATAAAAAAAAAAAAAAAAAAAAAATCAACAAAATGTTTCGCAATGGGTTAGATTGGGTACAAAAGGTATGTACAGTTTATTAATAAAAGCTTGTTTTTTTTCTACATTGACTTTAATGAACATCTATTTTGTTTCACTATCTCCTGGCATTTTTCAGCCAACATCATAATTCCATTCTTTCAGAACTTGTGTTTCTCAGCAAAGGATTGATTCAGGTGCCTTTTACAATCTTCAAATTTTTTTTTTTTCATTAAGATAATTCTGTAAAAACAGGAATAAATGGTGTAATATCTAGTAAACATGACTGACAAGTAAAAAGTTCCCAACCTGGCCCGCAACAATTTTTGTCCAAAAATTTTTACCAAAAAAAAAAAAAAAACAAGTGTTACTCGATGGAATATTATCCTCTTGAATTTAACTAATACCAGACACTCTTTGTTGATGGCTTTCATCAATTAGGGAGCAGTACTTGAGGGAATCATTGTTTGCTTCTCTGAAAGGAGCTTATAGTACGGACTTCCTTTCCAATCCCATCATCTACATAACACCTTTGGATAGAAACCAACCTGTGGTATAATTATGGATATTGCATTTTGCTTACCTCATGATCATTGTTGCAATGTATCCATTTTTCATCACCTGTTACATTATGTTGAAATAGAAACTTTTTTCTTTTCATTTTGCTAAACTAATGTGGAAGCCACACATCAAAGCAAGTAACATAACCAAGCTACTGAAATGCTTGATTAGGATATTTCAAGTAGTTATCTTCCAGGTTGTAACTGATTATTCTTATATCTTGAATTACTATCCAAATTAAATAATCTACTTGACAACTGAACATTGTTCATAAAAATTTCTAACAGAGAAATTTGCAAGCCACTCTTGACACATTTGACCAGTCACAAAAACTTCTTCAAGTGCACAAGTCTTTTGTATTTGAGTCACATTTTTACTTGTAAAATTTAAGAAAAATATGAAAAAAAAAAAAAAAAAAATGCTTATTTTCATCTTCAAGATAATATACCAATTCTGATATTTTTCTTGAATGTATTTTTATATGACAGCTTTCACAATAAAATCAAAAGAAATAATTTTTTTTTTATAAAAATAAAAGAAAATGCTCCTAGTGCTATCTAATGACAAAAACAGAAGAAACCTAATATGATAAACTAACATAACCCATTCTTTGTGACTAGAGTTATATCTAATACATTCAAATGAATCAATCTACTTTCCAGGTAATAATATAAACATATGTTATAGTTTGAAGATCTCAGGTTGAAAAGATACATTTCAGTAAATATTTATTGTAACTTAAGATTAGATAAATATAACTGAGCAATGAATTTGTTTGAAGTATAGCTTTATAATTTCTTAGCTCAGATTGAAAATTTTAAACAAAACAAATTGTAATTACCAAAATCATTTCAAGTTGATTCTGTAAAAGATGAAATTGATATTGTGGTAACAAGGCCTCTTCTAAAATTCTAAATGTTAATATGGAGTATCAATTATGAGATAACAGCCACTAAATAATACAAAATAAATTAATGACTAACAGTACAATTCAAACACTAAATCACAAAAGACAAGGTGTTTAAATTACAGTAAATTCTTAATTTCTAATTCCATTGATAGTTAATATTTATTTATACTAATTTCATAACTCATTTCACAGACAGCAAGCTGATCAGATTTCAAATCTAAATCATTTGTCAATTTAAAATAATACATTTATTAGAAAAATTCATATTAAAAAAAAGGAGTTATAAAAATGACTTCAAAGGACCAAATATTTCAGCTTATGTTTTTACCATAACCCAGGTGTTGTCAAACAGAAAGGAAAATTAACCCTCACAGCACAGATTTCTATTTCAGTTTCATTCAAATTGTGTGTGTGTGTGTGTGTGTGTGTGTATATTTACACATTAATTCAACGACAGACTTAAAAATATTTCTACCAAATGAAAATAAACTTGAAAAATAGTTTTATTTATTAGTGAATAATTCACAAAAAAAAAAAAAAAAAAAAAAAAAAAAATCATTAAAATATTTTTTTTTTGTGGGGGTGTTAAGATAACTGTTTTTTTTTTCCTTATCTCCAACATTATAATTTTATTGTTCAGTTCAGGATAAGGATGGTCTATACTGATTGTGAGGAAGTGTATTATAATTATACCAATGTCTTATTTCAACATTAGTCAAATTGTGTTGGGGTATGTAAATTGAATGTCACAAGCACATATAAGTCAATCACAATCAACATATGTAATCCTTTGAGTCTTAATGGCTTGGGGTGAAATGATTAAAAAATAAAAAAAATATGTATGCATATCCATTACATATACAAATGCAGAGTCATAAACAGACAATATGTGATACAGAGAGAAAAATCAGTCCTTTTATAATAATATATTATTAAAAAACATTTACATAATTTAAAAAACATTTTTTTTTTACCGAATTATCAAAAAAAAAAAAAAAAAAAAAAAAAAAAAAAAAAATGTGTTGAATCTGGATGTAACTTTAGTTGTATTTCTGGCAGATGGCTATATTTGACTAAAAAAATAGAAAGAACTTCATTTTATTTAATCCCAAGATTAAAACTCACAAAATCTCAGTGAATAAACTAGTTTTTTTCTTTCTTTCTTGCATGAATACAGTTAAAAATCAATTGAAGATTACAATTATTGTTTGAGCACACAAAATCTGATTTCACCCAGACAATAACTTGTTAGAGAGAATTTAAGCTATAGGCAATGTATCACTGGATAGGGTTAATCTTGTTTCCTGTCTTTGATTCTTCCAGTCCCTAAAACCCTTTCAGGTCTTATATGCAAATACTCAGATGCTAGAGACTATCAGTACTTGTACCATAATACTGTTAAAATAAAATATAAATGGGAGAGAGGGTTGACATGCCATCAACTATGGTATTTTTTATCTAGGCCAAGTGTAACAGAGCATTTGCTTCACACAGGAAATATAAAAAAAGATAAGCCAAGCAGCGAATGGAGAGTGAGAAGGAAATAAGTCTTAAAGAGGACCATTTTACTAGTGATTGTCCAGTTAGCAATTAAATTCATAAAAGAATGGGAAGAAATGATTTCTAATTCTAACATTTGTGGATCTTCAATAACCAAGATAAATAAATAAATCAAGTCTGTAATTAATAATGGAGTATCCAGTGATAAACTTACTGACAATATCTTGTAAAACAATCTTCTGAACCACTGTCCCATGACAAGCATCAAGGAAACTTATTTCAACAATGTATCAAAGTATTCTGTAACTGTAACAGAGCTAATGCTATAAGAGGCAAACTATCAATTCTAAATTTCAAAACGTAAAAATCATATATATATATATATATATATATATATATTACACACACACACAAGATTTAAAGCTAAGCCTCTAAGTTCATTCAGTCTTTCTCTATATAAAATTACAATCAGCATTTATATCTTCTCAACATACATGAGACTGTTGATAAGACCATTATTAATATGAAGTCTTTTCAAAGGATGAAATGTCTAACATAGGAGTTTTGCCATTTTTTTTTTTTATTCAATTACCCCCTATTACTCTGGTTATAAGACTACTAACAACCAATAATCTCTCAGCCTTATCTTTACCCAATCCCTATCTCTCACCTTCCCTCCCCGCTACCAATCTAAAGTGTCTGTCCAGTGTACTTTCTCCATTTGTGGAAAAGGTTTTCATTCTGATGAGATGAACATCTCGGTGTAAACATTTTGTTTGGATTATTAAAGTCTCCATCTTCTTATTACAATACTCTGTAGTCTACATTGAGCTCTACCTGGATTTATATCCTCCTCGGAATTATCGCTTCCAGTCACAAACTGATAAAACATGTGTATATAATCTTCCATATATGTATATTTTTAGGGTGGCATTCAATTTTGAACAGATCTTCATTAACTTTCTAATTAATTTGTTAAAGTTATTTAATAATGAGGAGAAGACATGGTCTAAATTAATCAAATACCCCACCCTAAAATAGATAAGACAAGCAAACTAATGTAAACCCTTATATCTGTAATTGGAAGTGCTCTCTGTAGACTAGCAAAAACTGTAGTCAAAATTTTAACTTTTACTTGGAACAATATATATATATATGTGTGTGTGTGTGTATGTATGTAGTTTAATACATGAAAATGGTTTTCAATTTTAGACAATTTATATTAGCTTTCAATGTATTTCTAAAATCTTAATTTGAAACAACTTGTAAATGCCTTGCTATTTGGACTCAAGTGCTCTTCTTGATTAGTATTCTCATAATATTTCAGTTGTTCTACTCTCTGGCCTTCTTACACTTGGTAACCTTTAATTTTGACATTTTAAACTGAACCCTTTATTCAATCCATAGGGGAGGATTGTTCTCATTCTGATTTCCATGCTTAAGGGATCTGTTGTATCAATTAATCTTCAGTCTATTCACCTTTTTATCACTTGTATGTTTCTTCCACTGAACCAAAATGTGAGATTTTTCTGCACTCCCAAACCACATATGGCCTAGAGAATTAAAGTGTTGTTAAAAAACATATCCGATTCCCTGGTAGTAATAAAAAGTTACATATAATAAATCCTCACTGCAAAAATCCTGACATTACACATGAATGCGTTATGTTACATTTTTAAAGAGATAATGAAACTTTGCATACAATACACACACAAAAAAGCAGTTATTTTTTTTTATGTGTAAAAAGCTTTTGAAATGAATTCAAAATAATCCGCTCACCTATACAGAAGAAAAGAAAACATTAAAGTTTAATGATTATCACATTATTAAAAGTAAAATTAGCTTACCTACAGAACAAATAAAATTTTTGTATAATTATAATAAAAGTTATGCGCCATGTGTGATACACGCTTATCTTTCGATAGAAGACTGATGAGACAGATTTCTTCCCGCAGTAGTTTGCCATTTCTTTCTGCAGTAGACCAGTTGCCATCCAAGGATATAGAACCCAGTCTGTCCTGCTATTTACCTATAGTGGGGAGAAGAGGATGATTCATACCTTTCCCAAGGGTATCGTAAGTGAATGTAATGGATTCGACTGGAATTTGAACTGTTCTATTCCTCAATCCGAGCCGCTATCCATTACTCCACATAATTAAAATTACTGTTGTTAAATTAGAGAACTTTTGGGTCGTCCTTCTATTCCAGAATTGAAAATAAACATTATTAGCAACAATTTGTTGATTCAAAGCTTCCTTAATCTGTTGAGTTGAGAGATTTTAAAAACCACAACTTTGCTTTTAATTGAAAAAGATGTGAACGCCTTATGAAAAATATTCAGTGCCAGCAAAACCTGTCATTTTTTTTTTAATCACACAGTCAATAACAGTTTTTTTTTGTACTTGTCAACTTAGAAGTTGACCAAAGCTTGCTACATTCAAACCTCACAAAAATCATTTAATAAAAAAACTAAATGACTATTTCTAACTAAAAATATTAAAAACGAAGGTCATTACTATTTATTTCATGAAAGTTCTTTTTTTAGTTTGATGTCCAGTGTTTTTAGTCACAAACGGAGCCTCTCCCTTAGTGCAAAAATCTGCAAAATATTTGTTGATAGTTCGATCCTCACTTAAAACCAAAGAAGTGTTTCCCAGCTCTAACCAATAAATGCCTGTCTCCAACTAAAAATACGTCTCAATTTACGTTATAAAGAAAAAAAAAAAAGAAAAAAAAAAGAGTTTTAAAATGACGGGGAAGGGAATACGGTCAAAGCAAAACAAAGTCAAGTAATATTAAAATTAAAAATAAAATAACTGACTGACGACATATCCAGACTAGATCTATAAAATTAAGACAGGTTTTTCATTTTTCTAATAATAATAATAATAATAATAAAAAAAAAAAAAAAAAAAAAAAAAAAGTGTAGAACTGGAGGGGGTGATAGTTTTCTAATTTCATAGGAAAACTTATGAATGAGCAAATCAAATCAAAGTTTGAAATTTGGGAAAGAAAAAAAATTAAATTAAAAATTTAAAAATCGAGAACCACTTTTATTTGAGAAACGACTTTTTCAATAATAATGAATGACACACCTATTTTTCACATTGACAAACTAATAATTATTTCAACTCAAAATGAAAAAAACAAAACAAAACAAAAAAAAAACGTACTTTTTAATTTAAATGTTAAAAAAGTCACCTTGTACAAAGAATAAGTTTTCGTTTTGTTTAGTTTAAAATAAAATCATACCTTCGTTAGTATTATTATGAAATATGAACATCAAAGTGACATTAGTTTTTAGAACAATAAAATTTATTTTTAAATGAAATGCATTCAATCTTTTTATAATTCACTTCCACATGTTACCGTTCAATATTTATTTACATATGGAATATTATTAGAGAAAAGAAAAGGTAAAACCGAAGTTTTAAATTCAAAACTGCTTACAATGTGAAATGATTTTTTACACCACTAAAAAAAACAAAAAACAAACTTCAGTTCAAACGTAATATTTTAAAAATAAATATTTTATATAGTGGGGGGGACCCCCCAAAACACCTAATTTTTTAAACAATTGAAATGTTTGTTTTAAAAATAATTGACAGGATCTTAACATGGAAAAGCAAACAGAAAATAAAAATCAGTCATAATTAGAGTAAAAGAAGAAGAAAAAGTTTATAAATTGGCGGTCAGTAGGCAAGTGGCTACTGTTTTCTTTAAGGTTGTTCAATCTTTCCTAACAATAACATCTTTCCTTTCACATCAGTGAAAAGTTTGCATTAGTAAAGAAAGACTAAAGAGAAAAAAAATCTGTTAAAAAAATTATACACAAACAAAAAACAATTTAATAAACTAAACAGAATTACCCTCCGTTTTTAAAGAAATAAATAAAAAAATAAATAATCACATCTTACCTGTAAATTGGACATGAGTAGGGTTCCACATTATTGTGACGGTTTTTTAAAAATCCGATCAATAAAGAAAGATTATCATTGAATTGATAATAATATCGATGGATATTGTTTGAAAGGAGGTCCTGATGTTTAGTTTTACCCCCTATAAAAAAAAAAAAAAGAAAACCATCAACCACTATCTATGTTCGGTTACAGTTATTTTCCTGCTTTTCTGTCTCTCTTTTTATTCCCTCTTCTCTTTGTCTTTACCTGGATGGAGGTGTAAAAAACGAACCAATCCTTCCGTCAGCTTATTTTTTCTTCCTCAAATGTGCTCCCGGTTACCTTTCTGTCTGTGCTTCTTTTTCTCTCTCTCTCTCTTTTCTCGCCTCAATCTCTGTAGGTTTATTTCTTTTAAACACTCCTGCTTCTTGTGAGACTCGGGTTCCCCCACATAACAAACCTGATGTCTCTCCTCAACTTGTCCTACTTTCAATAAGAGAGAAAATTTGATAAACTTAAAGCAAAGAAAGTATCAGGTAAAAAGCGTTTTATAAACAGAAACGAAAGAAACTTTTTTCCTTTTCACGTAGCCAGTTTTCATCATATTCTTTTATATTTCGTAATTTTCTGTTTCAAATGTTAAAAATATTTTTTTTTTTTTTTTAATCTTTTTTCACCATCATTTTTAATGTGCAGTCCGCCAATTCAGTGACAGTTACTGAAGTGGCGTAAACCTTCTTTTTTTTTTTCTAATTCTCGGTAGTTTTGTCTAAGTGAATTAATTGTCTGAGTAAAGAAATTTCCATTTCTTTGTCAGGTCATTCTCAAGTTGTTATGGGTGTTCCAGAACCCGTAACGTTAAGTGCGTTCTACCCTACTTTTTTTTTCTTTATTAGAGGTTGTGTTTTTTAGTTTTCTTGTTTCTCAGCAAGTGTTACTGTTATTTTTAACACCTGGGTTCTTGTTTGGTTAGTAAAATTTAAGAGTTAAATAAATAAATTCAATGTTAAGACACTGACTTACTACTACTCAAACTTTCTTAAGTTCATAATTATCAAAATGTTTTTTTTTTTTTTTTTTTTTTTAAGCGAACAATTTTGAGTTTTGACAGGTGTTTGGCATTTTTGTGGAAGAATCCAACTTTGGAACACGGTCATTCGTGAAGCATTCGTTCCACTCCAGTAAGGATTTAAGCTGATCATTTACTCTGTTAATTTTTACCATAGTCATCCATGTGCTTCTGATAATATTTTCACTCAGTTTTTATTTTACAATTACTTAGTGATGTGCAAACACCAACCCTTATTTCTTAACAGAACATGCATGATCTTTAAATTTAACCACTTGTGTTGTATGATGTTTTTCTATCGATCTCATCAGACGTCCTCAAGTGGTTAAAAAAAAAACAAAACATTTTTTTCTGCTTCTCTAACGTGAAAATAATACTTTGGCCGATATCCATGGCACATGTACATTAAGCCAAGGTCATCTACTGATGAGTTCTTTCAATTTCAAGTGTTTTAATTGAAACAATCAACATTATCTCCTTTTCTTTTTTTTTTTCTTTTTTCTTTTAAAGAGATGCTTTTCAGATAATATTTTAAAATCTATCTTTGGGCCCATCTCCAAACCTATGCATACATATTCTTTCTCCTGCAATAATAGTCTTTTTTTTCTTCTTACAATTATATAAGGCTCAAGAGACACTTGTTTAGTTTACCTACCACAAACATTTTTACAAGGTCAGCCAATTTAGTTTATTTCAACTGGTAACCATTATCATTGAAGAACACCTTACTTTACTTATACATACCAGGATCAAAGAATTCTTGTGGAAAACAGTTTTACACCATATTTACTAACTGTAGATACACCTTTGTGCAAAAAACTTGATTACAGTTACAGAAAATTTTAATCTTTTGACTTTTATGAATAATGAAAAAATAGAATGTAATTAATAAATTTTCTTAATTTACCTTGTCTTTATAAAAATCCTAATATTCTTGTCAAAATACTTCAGTGAGCAAGAGATGTTAGAAATGATAATATCAAGTTTAGGATCCAACAACTCAAATTTGAACCATGTTCTTAAAAAATTCAGGAGAAACTTCACACTCAACAATTTTTTCTAAACTATAAGAAATATTTAGAATACCATTTTGTTATTTTTACCTGAATTTCTGTGATGATTAGTTTTTTTTTTTTTTTTTTTTTTTTTTTTTTTTTTTAAATCATTTCACCCCAAGCAAGGTGATAATGCCACTAAAATGCAAGGGGTTACTGAGAGTAAAAGGAAGTGAAGAGATAGGACAATAAAAGAACAGCATACCAGGAAGACAAAAAGATAGTGATTGATGTTGCATTTTAATTTTAGAAGATCATAAGTGGCAGGGAAGCAAGAAAGCAGAAGAGAGTTCCACAGGCGAGAAGTGCAAGAAAAACTATTTACATTCATCTTTGTTGTTTTTATTATCACACCATTTCAGCCTTCTTCACATGATTGCGGATCAAGGAATTTCAAACTAATCCCTTTATTTAATCCACAGTGGTAAATTTTTCTCATTTCACTATGTTTAGGGATATCTTGGCTTGTTCAGTACTGTTCAATTATTGCTTGCCCTGTTTCCATTGAGTCTAAGTCTGTACTATGCAGCCTGGGGGGGTATTGAACTCATTATGTCACCAAATTCATGAACCAATACCTTAACCACTGTTGCAGACTCCCTGGAGGGGGACAATATAATATAGGATATGGCCTGGGTGCCCAAATTAAGTTGAGTCACAGGAGGCCCACAAACATTTAAAAATAAATAAAAGTTTATAAAAGTACTATTTACTTCATTATTGTAAATTAAATATTACTTTAAGATATACTGACAAAATTAAAATATTTTATTCAAATTATTACCTATTTTAAATAAAAATTATTTTCTCTCTGAAATTTTCCAAACAAAAAATTAGTTATACCTTTTTCTGTCCTAACAAAGTATACCTTGTGATTTTTCTTTCATGCCCTTTTTATCTACAACCAGAATCTTACTTCTGCTTTACATTCTAGTTATAAAATTTTTATTTTTACTACTTTAAAAATGTTAGTCTTGTATAAATGTTTAATCTTCTAAGTTGTTTTTTTAGTACACATACTTTTGAGAGAAGTGTATTTTTATGAAGGCCAGATGGTTTGTGTCAAAAATTGGTACACTTGTCTATCTTTTTCAGCTCAGTGGTTAAAACCCACCAAAATTGTGAATGATCCATTTCTCGTTTATGGAAAATTATTTTATCGTCTATACTGACCAATGTGAGGTATGATCTCAAGGTCTAGTAACAACCTGAATCTCCTTATGAGCCTATTTTTCCAAATAAATAAAATTTCAGGTTAGTAGAGAGATAGAGAAGACATTTTGACAGCAAGGGTCCAAGGAAATCAACATTAAGAAGTAGAAGGCTTTTGACATCAAGAAGAGAGCATCAAGAAGGTACAAAGGTTATCAGCCAGCTAAATACTAAAGAATTTTGAAGTTCAAGTGAAAATTCTTCTGTCGTTGGACAACAAAGAATGAAAAGAATTCTAAGAAATTTTCCCATGTATGAACAATATGAATTTAAAAGGTACTTTTGTAAAATTACGATATGTCCCAGATATGTTCATGGGACAAGTCAAAATAGGTGTTTTCACTTTCTCCGAAAGGTGGTTTTTCTACCTTCTTGAATTGTATTTTTTTTTTCTCATTGAATCCTTGTCTTTTCCCAAATCATAATTTTTTTCCAATTTTTCAATGGTAATTCTTTTTATCAGAAATTGTTACACTGCCTTCTAAAGGAAATTTTTGTGCAAATTTTGTATTTGTACCTTTTTCATACTCGTGTAATAAATGTTTTTCTTATAAAATTTTATGCAGTGGTTACGTCTTATTTTTTTAATTTTGCACCTATTATAACTTGCTATTCCTACTAAGGTTTTGTGTTTGACACAAGAACTTAGATTTCATAGAAAATAAATTTTTTTCATAGTTTCAAATGAGGAAGCATATATAGACATCTCATGATAACTATGAAAAGGTAAGAAACCGTTTGTTGATGATAATTCAGCTTTGTTAGGCTTTCAACTTTTCAATAAAAATTAATTTTTTACTGTTTTTACAATGTTGTGT
>OZ010582.1:34793037-35040537 GCA_963932145.1 Acanthosepion lycidas | reverse complement strand
CATAGCAGAAAGAACTAAATTTCTCGAACGTGGACAGAGACCAGATGAAACTATTATGCAATGTACAGCGATTGAAAGAAGTATTGAGATATTTTGAGTTTGAAAGAATGGGTTTGGAACAAATGTCCATCAAAGACAAGCTAATTTTGCTAAGATTGATTGAAGGAATGTTTGACATCTTGTACAAGTGTAAAATTCTAGAGCAGCTTCAAGCTCATAATATGAATCTGGAAGCATGTGTCGGGTTGTTACAACAATTTGAATTGATTAAAAAATTTAATGCTTCTGAACGCAGCATGGAGACTTACAGTGCTACTAAATGCTTACTTGTATGCAGATATTGCAATAAGGAACATAAAAAGAGCAAAAATAAGTGCCCAGCCTTTGGGAAATGGTGTTTTCAGTGTAAAAAGAGGAATCATTTCCAGACAGTATGCACATATAAAAAGCGAGTGGAAAATATAGATCCTCCAGTTGAAAGTATGGAAGTATTTGAGATAAAAGCACATAAGAAAAGTCAGCAAATGGTGAAGTTCAACAGAGTAACTTTACTCATGCAGGTAGATATTGGAATTGATGTTATGTTGATACTGAGGAATTTTGGGGAAAGAATGAGTAGAATAAGATTAAAGAAAAGTAATCTCCAGTTGAAACAGTTTGATGGGTCAATCATCAAAATTTTAGGATGCTTTGAGGGAATGTTTGAGACAAAAAATAGAATCAAGATAATACCCATAACAGTGGTGGAAAACATCAAAAGCCATGGTCTTTTAGGAATTGATGTGTTAAGAGTGGCTACATCAAAGCCAGTAAACTCCATGAAGTCGGTAGAACCGGATATTGGATTATTAAAGGAATACAAGGCAAGTATTTGGCTGAAAGAAAGCAGTCAACCCATGTATTTTCAAATCCGAAAAATTTCTGTTCACATGCTACCATTGGTGGTTGCTAAGCTGATCAAAATGGTGGAACAAGGAATATTAGAAATTAGCCAAGGTGGTAGCAATTAGGCTACACCCATTGTGGTGATACGCAAGCCCAATAGAGATTTAAGAATTTGTGGTGATTATAAGGTGGGCGTGAATCACCAGATATGTTTGGATTCATTCCCATTGGCAAACATTGAAACAGTGTACCATAAGTTTGCTGGTATGAAATATTTTGCTAAAGTTGAACTTAAATTAGCATATAATCAGATAAAAGTTGATAGCAAGTTTCAAGAAGTCACCACAATAAACATCGCTATTGGATTAATAAGATGGACTCCACTGCCATTTGGAGTTAAAATGTCATCACATTTTCCAAAAAAGCCACCAAAAAAGTTTTAGCGTGGATTAAAAATATAATTGTATATCAGGATGACATTGGCATTGGTGCACACTGTAAAAAAGAGCTCAAAAATAAAACGGAGCAAGTTTTGAGAAAATTAAATAGTGTGTGTATGACAATTAATTGTGGTAAATGTGAGTTTAATTGTGAAAAAATTTCATACACAGGATATCATATATCCAAAAATGGTATATCACTGGATGATAAACTCATTAATAAGATAGCTGCACCCAGAAATAAAAAAGAGTTAGAATCATTTTTTGGGATTAACCAATTTCTATAACAGATATCTACCATGATGTAGTGACCTTGTGGAACCATTTAATGAAATAAGGAAGAAGAATACCAAGTTTCAATGGACAAAAAGACAGGAGGTTACTTTCAAGAAATAAAAAAAGCACTCATAAACAAACCAGTTGTAAAATTTTCGACCCAGCAAAAGAACTGATGTTAACTACTGATGCCAGTTGCTGTGCTGTAGCCACAATATTATCAGAGGAGGATCACCCAGTAATGTACTTATCCAGAAAACTAACATTGGCAGAGGTGAATTATTCAAATATTGAGAAGGAGTCATTGGTGATTGTGTGGAGAACAAAAAGAGCTAGAAATTTTTTGTTGGGAAAGAAATTACTATTAAAATCTGATCATAAGTCTTTGGAATTTATATTCAACCCCAGAAGAGAGTTGCCAAAGATCACATCTGCCAGGATATTAAGATGGGTGATTAAACTTATGGCGTTTGACTTTGATATCATATATACTGTATTTTCAGGCTTGCAAGACATACTTTTTTTTCCTAAAAAATACCCTGAAAAATATGTGTGAATCTTCCAAGATGAATGCAAGGCAACACCCAGGCTTAAGTAAGCTTGGACAGTCCTCTAATTGGTTTGACTGATAGGGATGTGGATTTGAATGTTGAGTCATTACACTATAATGTTAGCTATCTATCTAATTTAGCTTTTTATATGATGTAACCTCAGTACTTAGCTGTTACAAGTATTTGCAACACTATAAAACTTAAACATGGTCTATTTACTAGAAGCAGTGGGAACCTTTCTGCTCTTGATTAGTATGTCATTGCCATACAAACAAAATCAGATGAGTGATTAATGCAAACAATATGTGGTGCCAGTATATGAGGGATGCATGGTGAATGTGTTGTTGTATGGGAATTACCTTTTTTTCTTAGAAATTTATTTCAAATATTAGGGTGCACATTCCAAACTTCAATATCTTGTGAGCCAGAAAATAAGGTATTTAAGGAAATACTATTCTGCATGTGGATGCATTATCTCAGTTAAATTTTGAGACTAAAAATGTTGACGCAAGTGAAAATTGTAAGGATAGGATTTTGCACTGGATAGAAGTGGATGTATCACCCTAAAATCAGCTTAGGTTAAGAACTAGGCAAGATCCAGTGTTGAATAGAATTATGAATAGAATAAAGAGAAATACATAGAGTAATTGCTGTCTGGCTAAGAGGATGTATAAAGAGTCAAGACACAAATTAACAATAGAAAAAGGAATTATGTATCATTATGAATTACAGTCTCCGAGTAAAGAAGTAATTAAAACCATGCATGATTATATACATGGAGGTATATTGATTATGCAAATGAGGTTAAAGTTGCAACCATGGTGGCCAGGCTATTTGAGAGACATGGAAGAGTATGTTAAAAAATGCTCAAAGTGTGCAGAAATAAAGAAATTTAGGCAAACTAAAATTCACTCTTGGCGAAAAGAAATGGAGCTGTGGACATGAGTACATATTGATCATGCCTGCATTAAAGGTATAGGACTATTTCTGATATTAGTCAACTTGTGATCAGGTTAGCCTGAAGTTATTAAAGTCACAGATAGAAAAGCCACTACTGTGAAGCAGGCATTGAAGATAGTGTTTTTGAGAAATGGAGTTCCAAAAAACTTGATTTTGTGCTGGTGAGATGGAAAAGTACTAGGAAGAGGAAAAAAGTCAAACAATTATGTCCTGATCCCAAAAAGAAGAGGTATTGAGCAAAATTTCATGAGAAAATTAGCTCAGGTGTTGTAATGGAATATCCCATGCTCCCTATCGCCTATGTGGACTGACTATATCAGTAGATATATATAGTAAGCACAGGATATACCTGGCGAACTTACTTCAGGAATTACTAGCCTGCTACTTGATTCCATGTCTTTCAGTAGTGTATTCTCTTTTACAATAAACCTGTCTTTCTTTCATCTATGCATGTATTGCTGTTCATTTCATTTGAGTACCACCTTTGTCTGTTTGTAACCTCTTTAAGGATACAACACTTGATCTCTGACAACACACCTGAGTTTTGTGAAAAAAGTTTATGCGCATAGTTAAAATGTATTGACTGTATTCCATACAAAACACAATCTTACCACCTACAGTCAAATGGAATTGCGGAGAGAATGGTTTAAGCGATAAAAATGGGATTAAAAGCATTCTCTCCAGTGGATAATGATATGTAGCATTATTTACCCTGACTACTCCTAAGTTATAGAGATATTCTGCATGCAGGGTGAAGACAAAGCCCATTGGCATTGATGGGAAGACAAGAGCTGCAATGAATGAAAGCATGTGGTACAGAAAGGACAAGGATTCAAGTCCTGAAAAGGTGAATTTTGTGGTGCAAAAGGGATTTAACACAGCTGTGTTAACAAAGAAAGGATGGGATGTACTGGCTCATGAAGACCAATTTAGAGCCATAAGAGAGCATGTAGTTATGGAAAAGGAGGAGGAAGAAGAAGCAGAAGAACGAACAACACAAGAAAGATGAATGAATCCAGTATTGAGAGTGATCAGGATTACCACCAGAGATATGAAAGTGAAGAACAGGAGAGGGAGGAGAGAATGAACATATCCAGTATTAATGAGGAACAATCTGGGGATGAGAGTGACCAGAGATAACATGATGATACAAATGAGGAGAATCAGTTAAGACCTAAATCTCCTATAAAAAGAAATAAAGAGACACATTCTGAGAGATGAATTATATCTCCTGGGGTTACTTATGTTATTCGGACTATCCTCGTCTTTATTGCCATATTCACAATGTTTCAGCAGTTGTACACTCCGGCCTTCTTCAGGTGATTGGAATTCTAATCACCTGAAGAAGGCCAAAGTGTACAACTACTGAAATGTTGTGAATATGGCAATAAAGATGAGGATGACAGTCTAAATAATGTAAATAATATAAGTAATCATAATAACTCATCTCAGAGATATAGACAGATCTCCCAGGGTTGTTCGTAAAAGTCAAAGATCAACTAAAAGTATAAAACCTCTTAGATTCAGGGAGGTGTAGTGATATGTAAATGAGTTACTATATAAAAGGCAGTATTGCTATATCTATGAGAGAGTTATCTTCTCTTGATAAGACTACATCTGTCAGAGAGAATACCTAACATAACAAAATTCAAATTGACTGAAAAGAAAAGATTTCATTATTCATTAATAGACCTCTGGTCTAAATTTGAATATAATTAGTTTATATCCGTATTTATTTGGTTCATTTATCTTAAGAGTTTATTAACATTAATCAGTTTATATTTAAGATGAAACATTGGATATTAGAGAAAGTGAAAAAACAGACACTAAAATGTTTTCTGACTCTTTGTGTATTGCATCAAAAAAACAAAAACAAAAAAAACAGTTTCTTATCTCATAAAAGATAAGATAATGCCAGCATCTTTATATTTGAAAAGTATTAAATTCCTAGGACTGGAATGTTGTAGCATATTCAAGACTTCTTTCCATGAATTATCAAAGTGTAAAGTTGGCTATGAATATTCACTTTGCATCTCCTATTGAAGTTTCAACTATTTCTTTATTTTTATAGCATTTGTTTTTTTCTTCTTATTATTAAAACAATTATTTGGTTACTTATTTTAGTCTGTCATTTTACTTACAATATTTAGTGCAATATTCAGAGCATTATTTAAATAAACCAGCTATGAATAATGTTATGGGGTCCACCCTTTTCTGATATAAATGGACTCGTCCTGCTGTGAATTATTGTGAAATAATAATAAAAGTGAATAACAGTAATGGTAATATTAGCTGATTCCTTATAAGGAAACATTTGGCATTCATTGACCAAGCAGCCAGTGCTAAATGAGCTGCACTTTCTTTAACTCCCTGTGATCAAAGTACCTCTCCTCCTCATTTCTAATGTAATAGTAATATTAGGTATTTCCTTATAAGGAAATATTTGGCTATCATTGATTATAGTAGTTGAAATTTATAAAATCTTTCTATTAAAGCAGTTTTTAGGAAAATATTTTTCTCAAGATCACTGTTATCACTCTTTCCAGTATTGATGTGCATTTCCTTCTTAATCTTTTGCTTAAGATAGTTTTTTTTAAGCTTTTCACCCCAAGCAAGGCAGGAATGCCACTAGCATGCAAGGGTTACAGAGAGGGTAAAGAGGCATGATAGGGGAAAGGATGAAGAGAAGGATAGAGCAAGGCATCTAGAGATGTCAACTGACATTGCATTTGAATATTTGGAGATTATAGCTATCAGTGAAGCAAGTAAGAGGAAGGGAGTTCCACAGATGGGAAGTGCAAGACATGAAGCTATCAGACTAGAATAGACAGATACATTTAACCATTTTGACAGTGAAAGGGTGGGACTGAGATACTAACCTAGTAGCATGTTTAAATTCATGCAGTTTGGGAACTAGCAAAAGTAGCTTGTCGGAGCAGTGTTGATCATTAACATCTTCATTATGTAATTATTTTCTCTTTGCATTACATGTGCTATCTATTTTAATTTTTGCTGTTGTTGAAAGTCCTCTTTTATTTGGTACATTACTTTATGATTTTGTAGCACCTACTAAGACTTATAGGCTTCATTTGCTTTAAGCCATTTTTATAAAATGTCAAATGATGAAATGTGTCAGCTAAAAAGCGACAAGAGAGAATAAAACTGATAAAATAATAATTGTGAAAATACTTAAAAAAAAAATAAGCCAGAATAAAATTAATCATAAAATAATAGTGTTAATGTTTAATATAGAAGGAAATATTAATAAGATGGAGTTATAGTGAGTACAAAATAATAATAACTCCCTTCACCTTCAAATTTGGAGGACTAAGGAAGAAGAAGGAAAGAAATTTGTGAGCTTATGTGAGATTTTTACTCCTTCACAGAAATCAACCATTGAGCTGAGGAAGAAGAAGGAAAGAAATTTGTGAGCATATTTGAAATTGTTTTTGGACCAATGAAAACATTACCATTAATCTTCTTGGTGTGGGTAAATCAACTATTCATTTTAACCCCTAAGCCCCATACCACTATAGAGTAAAGATGGTAATAAGAATAGTGATAATGTTTAATATAAAAAGCAACAATAATAAGATAGAGTAAAGGTAGTAATGAAATAATAATAATAGGGAAATTACTTCATTGAAAAAGAAACAATTCTAAAATAGAGCAAAACTAACAATAAAATAATAATAGTGAAAATTTTTGTAATGCCCATTTGTAGGAGAGACTTAGTAAATCACAGTTACAATAATAGTAACACCTTCAGACAATACTTGGTCAAATGCTGCTAATTACCATATATATATTCTTCATTTACCCATCACATGATCTAATTATTAGGTTGGTGCAAAAATAATGACGTAATAATGTTGTTTTTTGACGTTAAAAAATACGTCGAAAAACGACATTATTACGTCATTATTTTTGTACCAACCTAATATTTCAAGATGAGGTCGACTGTGCTTGCTCTCTGGCAATTCATGTTCAAACCCAAGTGTCGACACTGACACTATGCCTATATGACAAAAATATTTAATCTAAAAGGCAACAATAATAACATGGAGTAAAACTAATATAAAATAATAATGTTGAAAATATTTAATGTAAAAAGCAATAATAACAAGATGAAGTAAAACATAGTAAAATAATAATAGTGAATATGCTTCATCTGAAAAGCAACAATAATTTGGAGTAAAACTAATAATAAAATAATAATAGTGAATATGCTTCATCTGAAAAGCAACAATAATTTGGAGTAAAACTAATAATAAAATAATAATAGGGAATATGCTTCATCCGAAAATCAACAATAATTTGGAGTAAAACTAATAATAAAATAATAATAGGGAATATGCTTCATCTGAAAAGCAACAATAATTTGGAGTAAAACTAATAATAAAATAATAATAGGGAATATGCTTCATCTGAAAAGCAACAATAATTTGGAGTAAAACTAATAATAAAATAATAATAGGGGATATGCTTCATCTGAAAAGCAACAATAATTTGGAGTAAAACTAATAATAAAATAATAATAGGGAATATGCTTCATCTGAAAAGCAACAATAATTTGGAGTAAAACTAATAATAAAATAATAATAGTGAATATGCTTCATCTGAAAAGCAACAATAATTTGGAGTAAAACTAATAATAAAATAATAATAGTGAATATGCTTCATCTGAAAAGCAACAATAATTTGGAGTAAAACTAATAATAAAATAATAATAGGGAATATGCTTCATCTGAAAAGCAAGAATAATTTGGAGTAAAACTAATAATAAAATAATAATAGGGAATATGCTTCATCTGAAAAGCAACAATAATTTGGAGTAAAACTAATAATAAAATAATAATAGTGAATATGCTTCATCTGAAAAGCAACAATAATTTGGAGTAAAACTAATAATAAAATAATAATAGGGAATATGCTTCATCTGAAAAGCAACAATAATTTGGAGTAAAACTAATAATAAAATAATAATAGTGAATATGCTTCATCTGAAAAGCAACAATAATTTGGAGTAAAACTAATAATAAAATAATAATAGTGAATATGCTTCATCTGAAAAGCAACAATAATTTGGAGTAAAACTAATAATAAAATAATAATAGTGAATATGCTTCATCTGAAAAGCAACAATAATTTGGAGTAAAACTAATAATAAAATAATAATAGTGAATATGCTTCATCTGAAAAGCAACAATAATTTGGAGTAAAACTAATAATAAAATAATAATAGTGAAAATGTTTTTTCTAACATATCTTAAAACAGTATTTCATAAACTTTGGCTTTCATCCCTGTTTATGAATGATGTAAATATGAATGCTGGAATTTTAGCACAAAACCCTTTCAGAGTTAATTATCTGGGTAATGAAATACTTAGATCTTTTTAATACAAATATTTGCAGCTTGTATAATTAAAATTAAAGTATTCAAAATTGACCAATGAAATGAAAGCTTACAAATAAATCAGGTCAATAGGATAAACCTCAACTCATGCAAACATCAAGATAACTTGCTTGAAGAAGAGTCACTAAATATTCTAAGTTCAATCATTAGAGGAAATATTTAATGTTTTTTATTGCCTACTGTGCATCAAAGATGGCAAGCAGTGATTTCATGGTTGAGTGTCTGACTTAGTAAAAACATATGTTCTGTTAAATATAGCATATATTTTATAGATTCTGTGAACTTAAGAGAGATGAATGTTTAAAATATAAACATCTGACATTATTTTAACTAAAGCAATGATAAAGTCATATAGAGACTGTGATGATTAGTTTTTCAAGGTCTTCAGTTTGGCTTGCTGATATCTTTAGAAACAGGTTTGAATTAATATCAAGATCAGTGCTTCTCAAAATTGTAATCTACAAACTGGCAGTGATTAGTAAATGTTCAACTTGGATCAGTAAAATCAAAACCATACATATATATATATATATATATATATATATATATATATATATATATATATATTTATATTTATATATATATAT
Source organism: Acanthosepion lycidas (assembly GCA_963932145.1). Classification (NCBI taxonomy): domain Eukaryota; kingdom Metazoa; phylum Mollusca; class Cephalopoda; order Sepiida; family Sepiidae; genus Acanthosepion; species Acanthosepion lycidas. The sequence continues at coordinate 35,031,422 of OZ010582.1, read as the reverse complement.
ATATATATATATGTTTTGAACAATAAAAAATATTTAAAAATTTTAATCTTCAGACACACTGGGTTGTATGTTAATATTTTTTTGTTTTTATTATTCCAGTTAGATTCCTTGATTAGTTTCAGCCAACATGGCCATCATCAAGAGAAAAAAAGATTTTCTGATTGTTAGTAGCAGTAAACAACAGAAATGAATGACTTGATGGAGAAAATGTACTTTATCTGTAGTTTTCATTTGTTTTTTTTATTTTCTTAAAATGAATTTTGGTCAGTCCTTGTTTTGGTTAAACAGTCTCTTTTAAGTTGTTATTTAAGATAAGAGCTGGATGGATTCATGCTGCTCTGAATTCCCTTAGTCATTTTGACAGTTTTATTGGTTCCTGGAAAGGGAATGCATCTCTGTTAAGTGTGTGTTATTTGGTTCTTAGGGAGTGAGTGAATATGATGTGTGTAAGTGTGTACATTAGTATGGGTGTGTGTTATCATTTGGCTCATTAGGGAATGAGTGAGTATGATATAAGTGTATATATTAGTATGGGTGTGAGTATAAGTGTCAGGCCTCAACATCTCTGCAAGTATGTCTGTCTTGTGTGGGTGGGATATGTGAGTAGATCCTGATTTGTGGGGTTATATATTAATTCTATCTATGTTAAATTCGTGATTAAGCCGGTCTGGATGAAGCGTTCTCAGATGTCAAATCCACTTATGGAGGCATGGTGGAGTAGTGGATAGCGAGTTGGATTGAGGAATTGGAGAACCGAGTTCAAATTCCAGTCAAATACATTAGATTCACTTACGTGCTAATACCCTTGGGAAAGGTATTAATCCTTTTCTTCTCCCTCCAGCTATGGGTAAATAGCAGGACAGACTGGGTTTTATAGCCTTGGATGGCAACTTGTCTAGGAGAAGGACAACTCTGTGGAGGGTTGTTTGGGGACCTTGTGGCATGAAGTGCACCAGGCCTCTGTATTCGGCCCTTCAAAAAGTGTGGTTGGTTTTGCACAAAGCCTTCACCACTATAATCAAATCATATGTGCTGGTGTCTGGGCTGTCAGTTCTTAGGAACTGAGCTGCTTGACCCTCATATGTTGAATATGATGGGAGAGTCCAGTATATATATATATATGTAAAATGCAATGTTGCTCTCTAGATTTTGTGTATTCAATGCTTTTCTATATCACTGGAAGTGTGTGTAACATAGAAATAAATGATTTAATAAATTCCATGTAATGAACTTTTATGAGGATATAGTGGAAATGAAATTTTTTATTATTTTATGTTTAGCAAATAAAATACCATAATTTACAAGTATTTTCAAATTAATTTAATTTAAAAATACTTGTAAATTAAAGTGTGGTTGTATTAGGTTGGTGCAAAAATAATGACGTAATGACAAGCTACTTTCGCTAGTTCCCAGATTGCATGAATTTAAGTGAGCTACTAGGATGGTATCTTGGTCCCACTCTTTCACTGTCGAAACAGTTAAATATAACCGTCTCTTCTGCTGAAACAGCGTCTTCTCTCACACTTCCTGTCTGTGTAACTCCCTTCTTCTTGCTTGCTTCCCTGATAACTCTAATCTTCAAATATTCAAGTGTAATGTCAATCGACATCTGATACCTTGACTTCGTCCTTCTCTGTATCCTTTCCTCAAATATGCCTCTTTACTCTTGTTCTCAATCCTCTGTAACCCCTTGAAAGCTAGTGGTACTCCTGTCTTGCTTGGGGGAATTGCTTAAAAAAAAGCCTCTACTCCTGTTCAAAAGACTGGGGAGGAGGGTGAACTGGGGGATAGGTGAATCCATCTACTCTTATTGATCTTCTTTCCTATACTGTGTGGGTGTGAGAGTAAGGAGTAATTTCATTCTTCATGCAGTTCTTGTTTAGTTTCCAAACACAACCAAACCCACCTTACTTCTGTGCAAAGAAAAACAGATGAACTTTTAAGCTTATACTGAAGCTTCATTGTATGCAATTTCACTACTACTCATAAGCAAAGTTCAACCATTTCTTTTATAGTTGAGGAGGAGACAACAATGGTTGTCTTCCACCACAAAATGTTTGAAAAAAAGTGCTACTTAGGGTGGATCTGAAAAGCGATTCTAATATATTCAAATGTTTTTTACGACTAGATATTCTTTTCTTCTCAGCTATGAGTTAAATAGTGTAGCAGACTAGGCTTTTCAGCCTTGGTTGGCAAATAGTCTAGAAGGACAACTCTGAATTTAAGTCTGCATGTAGCCCTAGTGAAGCATACACTATACAGCTAGTTAAATATTAGGTTGGTGCAAAAATAATGTCGTTTTTTGACGTTCAACTTTATGTGAGAAAACAACATTATTTTTGCAGCAACCCAATAATAGTGGAGTTTACAAAGGTATAGATCATTACTGAGATCAATTAATCAATCCATCAATCAATATATGATTTATCCTATTAAATAAATAATATACAAAATGCTGCTTAAATTTTATGGAATTTGGTAGTCCCTGCAAACTAAATGTAAAATGGATTTTTCCTGCTGACCTTTTTGCATTGTACCCTAAGACCTGACCTTTGTGAACAGTACCCTAATATCTAGTTTCAATCAGTGGAAACTTTTGCTATAGACTTTTGTAAACCATACCCTTACACCTGACATTTATGAACAGTACCCTAACACCTGACCTTTGTGAACAGTACCCTAACATTTGACCTTTGTGAACATTACCCTAATACCTAGTTCCAATCAGTGTAAACTCAAAGTTAGAGTAAGTAAATACTTTTTGTTAAAATTTCCCCAACTTTTTTTTAATATTTCCATTCTGGTATCTTTAATAACATTTACTAAAATATACTCACATATTTTTAAGCTATTGTTCACTGAATACAGAGCCTAAGAGCCACTCAAGGTAGAGGATGACTGAATGGAGTTGTTTTATGGATGTAAGAATTGTAGATTACGATGATAGATAACAATTGAGCCTAGAATTGAAGAGGTTAAGATTATTGTGGTCATGGAAGCATCCTCTCAGGAGTCTGTTTCACAAAGCAGCAGCTCTTGGGGAAAAGCTATTCAAATGGAACTTCCTTCCTTCTTACCACTGAAGTATGAAGGGAATGAGAATGGTTCATCTCTGTGCACATGGTATGGCAGGTGTACATAGGGTTGTAGGGGCAGCACCTGTACTGCAGAGTGATGTTTCTTTGGCAAGATAGCCTGATGGAGCCCAGCCCTTTCCAGGCTGGTTTTGAATTCACAGTTTTTCTTTCTCCTAGACTGGTTGCCATCCAAGACTATAGAACCCAGTCTGTCCTGCTATTTACCCATAGCTGGGGGGAGAAAAAGAGGATTCATACCTTTCTCAAGGGTATTGGCACATAAGTGAATGTAATGAATCTGAATGGAATTTGAACTCAGTTCTCTGATTTCTCAATCCAAGCTGTTATCCATTACTCCACCGTGCCTTCAATAAAATACAATCTTCTAAAATGACATTATGCATTCATAACCTTGCACAATGTGTTATTATAGTTATACACTAATGTTGAATTTAATAATGAATTAATCCGTTCAAGACCTGAGATTGTAATTATGTTACACTGAGTGTGAATCAAATTCACTACAGTTTGTTTAACTAGTTTTCTATATGTGGATATACAAAAGATGATTATATCTCTTTGGTTGAGATGAAGTCATATGGGTCATGTGATGGCGGCTTAGTGATATTAGGTTGGTGCAAAAATAATGTCGTTTTTTGACGTTAAAAAATACGTTAAAAAACGACATTATTTTTGCACCAACCTAATATCACTTCAGAGTGTGACAAAAGTGGCCAGTCCTTCAGTAAGTTTCTTGGAATCAAACCGAGCAGTTACCTTGCCCAGATTTCTACCTGGAGTAATCAGCATCCACCTGGTGCAGCTTACATGCCCATGGCACTGTTTTCTATGGAAATATATCTTCACTAGATATAGAAACTATTTCCAGTTCAATGTGGGAAAATCCCATAACTCACCAATTGCTTGTTTGAGTGGAATATAGTCACTAGTGACATAGAAGATAAATCCGTCATGCTCAAATTTGGAATCCTTTCCAGAAACACAGAAGAACCTCTGACAGACCCAATTCCCATTTCAATTATTACAAGTAAGATCCTAACTTTTCATCTCCTTTCCTCACTGCTTGTGTAGACATGTGTGACAGTTTCACTGTGTGGGATAAATGTGATATATTTAAACCCCATTATAACCATTATTCAGTAGAAAGGCACCCCAGAAATAATACTTGCTTAATTATCTGTACCTCAAGTTTCTGGATTTTAATTATCTTGATATGAAATGAAGAAAAATTGATATCCCAAAGTCTTTCAATCATCTGAACTAAAACCATTCTAATATTTCATCCCAGACAAGTGTTTTCAGAATTTGATTTAGAAAACATTGATGCAAATAAAGCAGAAATAAATAACTGGTTCAATACAGACAGCCCTGGGTATGAACAACTCAGTGACCAGGATGTTGTTTAACCTAAAACTGTATCAGAAAAAGTTGAAGAGGAGGATGATAATGATATTGCCCATGTTAAAGTTCAACAATTCCAATGCCAGTTTCAAACACCGAAAGCAATGATTATGTTTGACAAATGTTTAGATTGGTTTCAACTAGAAATGAAATACATCCACTTTAATCTAGCTTTAGGAGTTAGCAGGAGAAGAAATGTGAGTCCAACTGAAAACAGACAGAAAGTGATAGATTTTTTCATAAAACATAAATTGGGCAAAACCTTGAACATAGAATTTGAAAATATTATTTGATGATATAAATATTAAATTTCTTTCAGAAAATGAATTTTTTCTTCATTCTTTTTCAATAATCCAGGTATTCAAATATCTGTAATTTTGAATTATTCAAACATATTTTTTCAACCACTGTTTCAATAATTAAAGAATTACTGTATTTTCTAAGTTTACTTTAGTTTGGCACAAGATTAAAAGTGTGTGACACCTAGTGATCGTCAAACTCACTAATGACTTCCATGACTGGATTGTAGAAGCATCACTTCTAAAGTAAAACAGAATCGAGTAACAAGCATTTAAAAATATTTTCTGGCTGATCATCTTTCAGTGATTCCAACCATTTGTAGTAAATTGATTCATGCCAGGAATTTGATGTCCATCACGAACCTTTGATCTAAAAAGAGTTGATATGTGGTGACCCCAATATATACTGGACTTTGTACTGAATGTCATATCAGAGCAGCTTACATGCATCAGTGATTCAGAGCATTGACTGAAAAGGTAACCTTATAGTCACCAAGTTCAGAATTGGGCCTCAAAAGATGTCAGTGGCTACATTAACGAAAAACAGGAAGTCTGTTCAGCTGAACTTAGGATATATACCCAGAAAAGATAACTGGATGACAGGAAATTATATAAATGGCTGACTTGAGTCCCTTAAATTTGCATGAGAAAAAGATTATTTTAAGCTCCTGAAATTACATGCCCTTCATGGCTAACATTAACTTAACAGAATACAGAAATGAATAAACAGTAATATTACACATGAAAGATTTAGTACATAGTAAATATTACATATGAAACACTTAGTCTCATATTCTTAACAGATAGCTAACATAATGTTGCATACTGATCCATGTGAATATTATAAGTATCGGTATATAAGAGGTGAAAATTCAATAACTTCCATAGACAAGACAACTAATGGTTGCTTAATGCACATCTACTCAACCATACACTACCTCACAGTACATAATATCACATAACCTGATGATGTTACAAACATCCCATCATTTTATATCTTATCTGATGTAACTGATGTACTCAGTCATCATTATGCACTTTGTGCCAACAGATGTCTGGGACACTCATTTTGTCTTATGCAGACAGCAACTAATTGTATTTTGCAGTAAATAAATAGATTTCTTATTGTTCATATTGTTAAATAAATTTGCATAAAGACTACTGACTTTTGGCAGCACTTGCAAACAAGGCAAATACAGGTCACAGACATAAAGTAATTTTAATTGGGGAGGGGAAAGGCTAAATAAATGTTAGTCCAACACAAGGCAAACATGATTTGCAAAAGTCAACTGAATTTCTGAAAATGGCACATGTCCATTTATATAATACTACAAAATTGTGTTGGTTGGTTTCAATCTCATATAGGAATGACAGCAAATGTTTTTCCTTCTGCATGTTACAAGCAGAAACAAACAAATGCATGCTGGGATAAAATAAGCCAGTTCTCAGTATCATTTGACTTGATCCTGTCTGTATTGTCTTGAAATCAGAACTTGCTTTTGTGCATCAATCTCAATTCTTAGTTTGTGAACTTTTTACCATCTTACTGTTACTTTGCCTTATTACTGTTACTTTGCCTTATTACTGTTACTTTGCCTTATTACTATTACTTTGCCTTATTACTGTTACTTTGCCTTATTACTATTACTTTGCCTTATTACTGTTACTTTGCCTTATTACTATTACTTTGCCTTATTACTGTTACTTTGCCTTATTACTGTTACTTTGCCTTATTACTGTTACTTTGCCTTATTACTATTACTTTGCCTTATTACTGTTACTTTGCCTTATTACTGTTACTTTGCCTTATTACTATTACTTTGCCTTATTACTGTTACTTTGCCTTATTACTATTACTTTGCCTTATTACTGTTACTTTGCCTTATTACTGTTACTTTGCCTTATTACTATTACTTTGCCTTATTACTGTTACTTTGCCTTATTACTATTAATTTGTCTTGCATATTTTGTTTTATATTATTTTTTGTCCTGTTCTTTTCTATTTCTTGTTATTGCTTATTGCAAACTTTGTCAATTCTGTTACTTATTTTGCATTTAACTAACTCCACAGTGTTGCCATAGATAAAGCTATTTGAATGTGAAAAAAGAATTAAATTTATATTTCTAGAAATTATATCATTTTAACTACAGTTAACAAAATGTCTTTATTGTTATATTACTTCACTCATGCTATAACAAAATGATGGCAAATTTTGTTATGTAGTAACTATTATTAGATTCTCATGTGTGAGTCTATATATCCTTCTATATAGTAATAATATAAGATTTATCTGAGCCTGATGAGGGGTTTATATGCAAATTTTAAAGTCAGTTCTAAAAATAAGATCTTTGAACATTTCTTCATCTGTTATCTATACATGTATAAATGTATTTATTTAACAAAATGAACTGTCATTGCCAGGGAAATTACTCTAGTACAACAGAAAGCTACAGGCATTGCAGACTAAAAAAAATCAGTTAATGTATTATATATTAAGATTCTTCTTGCTTTACTCATCTCCAGCATTGTACCTACTCGATGTTATACCTGGCTTTGAATTAGATTTCTTTCTGATTCACTCCACATCAAAACCTGTTGACTTGATATAATTGCTAAAAAAGCAAAATTAAAAATAAAAAAAACTTGTTCTCTGCACAGGGACTCCAAGCATCACATCTGGTTTATAAAACAAATCCCCCTCCCAAATATAAAATGAAATGTAAAACAACACTGCTCACGACACTCATTCGTAGATGAGTTGGCAGGCTGTCACCATCACCACCAGTAACCTTGGTCAACCAATCCTACATCAGCATCAACTCACTACCAACTCTCCCCATCCTCTAGGTCGCTTCTCTCACCCACAAAGAGATATTCCATCTTGATCCTCTATATAGGTAATACAAAGAATTTTATCCTAAAAATTCTTGACTTCTTTCCTTTCCACCTAACTGGCAGTACTTTGTTGTTTCTGTTTTTTCTTGTGCTACAAAATGTGATTTATAACACTGATGACTACTAACTCAACACCATAAAGGCAAACATCTATTCTCCTGCAAATGCAACAAAATCTATTATGTCTGCTGAAAAAGATAAATTGGTGATGTGGATGTTTCAATACATTCTATTACATGCAATATATGTCGGAATCCGTCTACCCAGGTTTTTGTTTTTATCTGAGTGTCAGGATTCCAAACATTTAACAGCAACAACAATAACAACAACACATCTTTTAAATGAAACATAAAAAGTTATTCTTTGAAAGGAAAAGTAAAAAAAGAATGTCAGTTGAAATAACATTTATATATTCTTCTCATAAATATTCAATAACAACAAAGAATAAAAAATAAAATGTTCAGTTTTCCTTACAGTGAGGAAAATAAGTTTGTTTTATAAATGAATTAGTGAATGTTTGTAGTGTTATGTGAGATTTGTGGACAGACTTACTTTATGATGTTCAGCTTGATGCGTCTGTGTGTGCATAGACAGGCCTTAGTTGGTGGCTGCTGTTTCTTCTCTTCTGTTGTGTGCATGTGCACACACATGTGGCTCAAACTGGCCTTCAAAATTGTTTTGAACCCTAAGAAGCAGTATGCTTCTGTTTTTATATCCATAAAAGTGAGCCAAAATCTAATTTCACATAGAGATGCAATCTTTTGTGAATGCAAGGTTTTCATTGGTTAGAAAATAATTTCATATATATTTGTGAAAGTCTTTTTCTCAAATTTTCAGGAACTATTATTATTATTTTCTAAATGGTCCAAAAATAACATATGGTAGGTCTACAACTACATCTGCCAAGTATTTTGGCAGTATTTGTCCTAATAATTATTGTTTATCAAACAAATCTTCTGATTTGTTTATAGGATTTTATTGGTTGAAAAATATATATATAGATATATACAGGATTTAATTCCTATATATGACATCAATAAAGCATAATAGTTGAAAGTATTATTGTACTATTTTATATGGATTATATTATGTAATAATATATCATAGTCAATCAATAAATTAATCTTATTGTAGAAAGGAGACAGAAATAAACACCAAGACAGTCAATCATCAAATGACACAAACATGGTTTCTGAGTCAGGGGATTCGTGCATCCTTCTGGTTAATAACATTCATTTGAAAATAAATATTCAACATTTTCCAACCATGGGTCATATTCCTGCTGACAATAAAAAAATAAAATGCTTTGTAATCCATTTGAAGAGTATTTAAGCAAAGTCCTGAGATGAACAAAAGCAATAAGGAGATAGAGATGGATACATCTGACAACAGATTCACAACACCACAGCTTAACAGATCCCTTTACTCATTCATTCATCTTCCTCACCAAGCTACGTGACACTTACACTCTTCACCAAGCTACGTGACACTTAAACTCTTCACCAAGCTACATGACACTTACATTCCTCACCAAGTTACATGACACTTACACTCTTCATCACTTTCTCCCTTGCCACTTTTTTCCATGTGGACACACAAAGAAATCACATTTCTTTTCATCTTAACAAACAAGGAACTTTAACACTCATACACACTGAGAAAAATTTATTTGTAAAAACACAAAAATAAAAATATTTTATATTTTTATATTTAAAAACATTTCTTGTCTTTTTTCTTTGTTGTGGGTTGATTCAAATCTGAAACAACGCAATAATATAGCACAGTTAATGAATAAATTAATATCAATTAATAATATGTCATAGTTAATAAATAAAGTCTAAAATATCTTTTATCGCAGATTGTGAGCTCTCCACTTTCAAGAAAAACTTATGCAAAGATATAAGCAAACTTTTAGCTTTTAATGCAAAAATATTACAAATACATTATGTGAAATGGCTTTAAACTTTAGTGAGCAGACTATTAATAATGTTATAATTTTTCTTTTATCTTCCTCTTCCGACAATACAAGAACAAAAGAAGAAAAGAAATATAACACGCCTCTTCTCATAAGGCTACTTCTAAATATTAAAGAGTTTACAGAAAGCTAAACAGCTAAACACATTTATCATAAAACTATTGACAACAGAGAGATGGTGACAAGACATTTACAGGCTTCAGTCATGGAGCAAAGGCAATGAAAAAGGCCAGACACAGAACAGTCTTTTTGCTTTCAATTTCTTTGTTTGATCTTGTTTTTTAATACCTTTGTGGTATTTGATTGCAAGCTGCAAACCATGATTGAATATTTGTTTTGCTACCCCACACTGTGCCTCTATCAGCCAAGATAACAAAATGGCTGCCATGATACATCTGTTTAACATACTAAACAGGCTCTCAAGCAGACAGGAGAAACACACATTTTTTTTTCTTTTATGATCAAATGATTTTGAAAAAATTCCAGCAGATGCTGACTTGATGGAAAAAATATCTGCTCATCAAAAAGTCCGCCATAGCAAAAAGAAAATAATAAGAAAAATATAAAATTCAATTGCATTATATAATAAGACAGAAGTGCTTGCAGGGAGAGATATACCATGAGAGTGAATCCTTTTTTTAATAATGATCCTACAAATGTTGTCTTCTGTGTGGCTTAGCTAGGTAAATTTAAAGATAGCATATCTATCAAACATGCTGCAAACAGAATAATAAATTCATATACATATATATATATATATATATATATATATATATATATAATGCAATATTGATTATATATATTTTTTGTGTATTTAATGACTCTCCATATCACTTTGGAAGTCTGCAACTTAAAAATGGATGAATTCATGAATTTTATGTATTGAACTCTTATTACGATATAGTGGAAATGGAATTTTCTATTGTTTTGTTTGGCAAATAAAATGTGATAATTTACAAGTATTTTCAAATTAAATTATTTTAAACACATAAATAAAGGGATACTAATTTTGTAATTTTACTGTCATGAAAACACTCCAACGAGTGCACATGATCGCCTCGTCAGTGATGTTATGACTTGAAGTCATGACAAGTTTCGGGTCTTGCAACATCATACTTGTTCTTCCAAGAGACCCTACCAAAACAGTACTATTCTGGCAGGCAATCCTGAAGCAAAAAATCTGCCAAGCACGTAACAAATTACTCATTAAGTAACTGCCAGTGCTGATCTTCCAAAATTCTGAAAAGTGTCAGTTAAGAAAAGTCTTCTTTTGTTTTTATCTATCTATCTATCTATATATGTATACACACACACAAACACACAAACACACACACACACACACACATATATATATATATATATATATATATATATATATATATATATATATATATATATATAATTCTTATGAATGGGAACATTTTTATTAATCAAAAACTCAGATACAAAAGTATTGTCTTGATTAAAAATAGAAATTTTAAAGTACCTTTCATCTGGTGCTTCATCAGAAGAAAAATCATTGGAATTAAGAAAAACTACTGAAAGGAAATAAATCTTCTTGCAAACCTCCTACAATTAAGAGAGACAAGAGGTAGGAGAGAACAAGATGAAGACTCGTGTAAGAGTGCCAATCAATTTGTTTCAGTTCCCTCCCTCTGCCTACACAGATAAGATATGTTGATAACAACCACCTCCAAAATGTTGAAATAGGGTTTCATCCAAGCCCTGTGCAGTACAGAGAAGAAATCTGCTGAATATTTGAACCCACAAGTGATAGAATTCAATAAATGCTCCCCAATAGCAGACTCATGTGCCCGTGAGTGTCTGGATGCTAATGAAGCATGTCCACATATAAAGCCAGGCATGGGTGCTGTGTCATCCACACCTCCATCTGCTGGATAGTCTTATCCACATAGTCAGCCTCACACTGACACTAAAATGATAAAAAACAGAACTTGGTAGATTGGTGAGCAAAACATCCTAGTAGAAATATTATTCTGTACTACTACAGAACTGAAGCAGTGCATGACCGTTGAGAAGATATTATCAGCAAAAGATTGACTAAAAGAACCAATCCAGGGTAATCTCATGTAGACTGGACACTTAGGTGGACTAAATGTTTTAATTTTATTAAACTTAAAAATTTTAAGTCTAATGTTTGTTTCAATAACACCTTCTGGATAGCCATTGGTGAGAGAAAGTTGGTAATTTAATTTTGATTAATAAAAATGTTCCCTGATTTAAGAATACTATTTAGATGGTGTGGCACTAAAAATCTGTTCATGCACACACACACACACATATATATTTAGAAAAAGAAGACAAACTGGAAAGTTTTTTTGTGACATATTTCATCTGTTATGGTTTCATTGGACTAGGATTTGTTGATGCTTTCTAAATACTGCTTGTTGATATATAAAATTATACAAAATTATATATTGTTGTTTTGAAAAATGAAAACATTATATAAATGCATATATGCAACAAACTGTTTCTTATTTAACAGTTAAAATATTTCATCCTTGAAAATGGCTAAATGTATAGCCGAAAGCGTTCAGATGAAAGAAACATTTGGACAGTTTTATATAATTTATCATCTGAAAAGATCTCAGACATTCAGGCCAGTAAATGTTGTTTAATACTGTTTATTATAAACAGAGCATTTACTTAAATATTTGTATCTATAAAAAGAATGTATAAACATAAAAATGTCTTGAAATAATTGTCGGACTTTGTCCATTTCATAATGTGTGATGTCATCTGTTTACATTTGATACGCCATGAGCAGATATGAATGTGCATGAGAGATTCATGGAAGATTGATGTTTAAATACAGTAAATTCAAGCTTGCTAACCGAAGGCTCCTTCGTGGCCAAATCGGTAAAGGCGTGTCAAGCTAAATGACGGTTCTGTTTAGGATACAGGTTTAAATCCTGTTGGAGGACGAATATTTTCTGTGACAATTTCTCAGACATTCAGGCCAGTAAATGTTATTTAATACTGTTTATTATAAACAGAGTATTTACTTAAATATTAGTATCTATAAAAAGAATGTTAAACATAAAAATGTCTTAAAATACATATATATATATATATATATATATATATATATATATATATATATATATAATATATACACACACACATATATATATGAAAGCGCTCAGATGAAAAGAACATTTGGACAGTTTTTATATAATTTATCATCTGAAAAGAAAAAAATTATTAGATGACATGAGAAATTGCATAAAAACTAAATAAAAGCACCTTGTCTGTCGTATTCAATGAAATGTGCATGAAAGAAGGATTGCTGCCTAAATACACAAATATATATATATATATATATATATATATATATATATATATATATATATATATATACACATACATATGAATAAAGACAAAGAGGCAACTTATTTTAGCTGACCTGTTTCATCTTCTGATGGACTTTATCAAGGTAAATATAAAGATTTTATTTTGTAATATGTATTTATAAACAAAGGAAAAAATATTAGTTTTTCAAAATTTTATAAATATACATCAGGCTTACTGAAAAGTCTAGGTAAATTATGAAGGGAGTGATTCAATTTAATGCCTAATAAACAAAAGTGGGTAAATGTTGTTGTTGAAATTTTTTTAATGTAATTAGTATTTATATTATTTTAGTTTGGGATTGATTTATGCATTGTATATTATAAATGATAGAAAGTTATAAATTTAACTGTTTTCCTTTAATTTTTTAACATTTTTTATGGTCATGTATGTAGGCTTTGGAAAGGAGTAATTCTTTCAGGAATAGAGATATTTGAAAAAATCTAAGGCATAGATTTATATTTTGATAAGATTCAATAACAGCACTCTCAAAGATTTTCTGTATCTATCTATCTATCTATCTATCTATCTATCTATATATTTCATTTCACCTTTTGGAAGTGATGATCCAGCATCCTTTAAAAGGGGTCTGGTGAAATAAATTATTACAATGGAACCTTAAAGTGGTCTGTTTTCCTTTAAATTATTAGCTCTGGATTTACATTGAGCACTCAGGATTTCATCCTCCTTGGGATTACCCATATGGATTGCCAAGTTTTTTATAACTTAAATATATATATATATATATATATATATATATATATATATATATATATATATATATATATATATATATATATAATGTATTATTTTAATACATACTTGGGTGTTGTGAAAAAAAACAATTTGTAAATAAAATATATATTTGAACAAACTGATAACAGGGAAAAAAAATTCAGTAAACAAAGAAGACTAAAGACATTTGTGTTGGTTGAAAATAATCAATCAGCACCACAATGCCTAGTCAAAAGAAAAAACATTGACAGAGTAAATAAGGTAAAAATGTAAAAGTGCTCAATACACTAAGTAGAGCAAAAAAATCTAAATTGAATTATAGTTTTATGCCCAATGTGGCTAATTGGATTAATAAATACAACACAAAAAACATAAGAAATAAATAATATATTAATTCCCCCAAAATGTAACTGCATCAACAAGGCTATTTGCCCCCTTAAGGGCAAATGCTAACATGAATGTGTAGTATATAAAGTAGACATATATAGGAATAAACCTTCCAAGAATTATAATGGTGGCTGTTTTTGCCAATAAAATGCCATTTGGACCATCCCTCTTTAGTCAATAGTACTCTAAAGATCCGTTATATGAAACCTTGGTAGATAGATTCTTCCTCACTATATATATATATATATATATATATATATATATATATATATATTAATTGGATCTCTTCAGCTACATCTCTTACATGTTAATCTAGGTAACCTACAGGGAATTCCAAACTGTTACCATTCCCCTGCCCATGTCTAAGGATATCTCTTATAGTTCTTATTTTTAGTATTATTTATAGTGTATCCACTGGGTGCAGGTACCCACTGCTTGGCCTAGGGATTGAACTCACAATGAGAACAGTCTACCCTTATAGATTAAATAAATGGTTCAGTTTGAAATTCCCTGTAGGTCATACAAATTATCATAGACCTGATGAAGGCTGGAAAGTACAATGGCTGAAACATTCTGATAACAATGACAAAAACAAGAACAATAATCTAGATGTAAATAGTGTAAATAAGAAACTTTGTTGTTGTCCTTCTTTACCCTTATGAAATTTAAATATGGTCTAATTAAGTTCACGTGATCTAACAGGACATATATGTTTTCATGGTGGATCCTGATGATAAACGCATCTGCCATGTAATAGAGCCAAAATAAAAATTTCAAGAAAGTAGAATACAGAGTAATATTTAAAATTTAACTCCATGTAGAGGTTACAAATCACTAAAAAAATGTGATCTTCCTAAGAAGGCTGTAGAATGGATTGGCTGAAACATTCTGGTAAAAGCAAGTTCAGTTGTTCAAAGAAATTTTCGAATGATTTCTGTTTTCTTATCCAAAAGTATCTCCTGGAATGCTTTGTTTATTTTTACTGGCATAGAAGTCAAAATTTTATTGGCAGTTTCACAAATTCTTTCTGTAGTTTTGGCAAAGATCTCCAGCATCTGGTTGTGTCTCCACGTATAGCTTTTTAGAGAATATTTGCTATCATCTACATAAATAAAACAATGTAAAGATGGAGTGGGCTAAATACCAGCTCACTGTGATTATTTCATCCAGTCAAGAGACCATATAGAATATGCTGTTATTTCTTAAATAAATTTTATATTATTTTCATAATAAACAATGAATGTTTGTTTATTTATCATTTGAAGACCTCCCATCAAATGTACAATTAAAAGTGATTGACCTGCAGTCCAAGGACATATGTAGCAGGAAAGTTAAGACTTTTACAAATACATCGCAGATGAAATATATTCTGCTTTAAAATCATCTTTTCCTCATAATTCATTTCAACATTTGGCATATTATATTTATGTAAGAAGATATTTTCAAAAATGTAAAATGCAAAATTGTTGTAACCTAAGGAAGGTTACTAAATAGAATAATCACACAAAGGTTGGTAATGAATGATAATACTTAGGACAAGAACAACACATATAAGATTTGCCAGTGGTGTGTAGAGAAGTAGTCAAATGCTAGAAGTGAGTCAAGTGAATTCCACAATGAATCTCATTTATGATATCTACCAACCACCACACGGCCAAATTTAATGTGGGGTATCTGAGCCCATAGGCTTGGCCAAAAATTCCCTGTAGACCCTGTATAAAATGGGGTCAGGTAGTAGCTGTTTTCCAAGACAAGACTCTGTCCTTCAACATAGCCTGGTTGGAGATCCTCTTTGCCTGGAGGCAGAGAGTTTAACCAGCACAGCTGGAGACGAATCTCCAACTGCAGACCAACATACAGTATTTACTAATGCATTTATGTGAATAGGGACATACCCATTATCGTCTGTAGGTATGCTACGACAAAAATCAATATTTAAGTTAGTTTTAATGGATAAACATTTCATTTCATTTTTGATCTCAGGAAAGATATTTTGAATTTCCTAATTTTCAATGATTTTTCATCTTTGACACTAATAAAAGAATTGTATTAAAGGTTGGTAAAGGTATAAATCCGTCTCCCCACCCAGCTATGAGTTAAACAGCAGATTGGATTCTTTAGCCTTGGTTGGCAACCAGTCTACTGCAGAAATAAATGCCAACCTACTGTCAGTCATGCATTGAAAGATCGCTCAAGTGTGTATCACGTATGGCACTAAACTGACTGATTAGAGCTTATACTTATTTGTAATAGAAAATATTATTAAATAAGATTTATAATAAATAATTCAAAATACAGGGTGCAGCAGAAATACCTCCCACACATACCTCTCAGAAATACCTCTTACATAATGGTAAGACATTAATAGTAATCTTGTTGCATCCTGTTGGCACTTCGACATTTTTAAAAAGCAAGCAGAAGAAGAAACCTCCCCTTTGAGGACCACAGACTGTTGCGCAACTGATCCAGTATAAAAAAAACGGCCACAAAAGCAGATGAATAACAACAATGATCAAAGTGTAGTAACTGTTTCAGCAACAACAACAGCCGGCCCATCTGCCAGCTAGCCAGTCTCATCAGCAGCAATGATAAACTGTCTTTTTAAGAACAACACTTTTCACCAACTACAAAACTGTCCTATTCAGCATTTGTCTATATTTATGAGATGAGTTATCGTAACTATTTAAATTGTTGTTACTGTTGTTCTCATCTTTATTACCATATTCACAATGTTTCAGCCATTGTATGCTCCTGCCTTCTTCAGGTGATATTAGTTGAAATTTCAAACTGAACCCCCTTTATTTAGTCCACATGTCCTGCCTTGATATCTCAATTCCAAGTTAATTCCAGTTTCAGTTAATTCCCTTGAGTAACTCAACTCTCCAAGTTTTTGTTATTCAACATACAACTCTTTGGGTCACGTCATTTTTGGACCACTCAAACAACACTTTTATCCATGGGGACATCAGTTAGTGAATTTATCAAACTTATAAACCTCACGTCTCAGTATCATTTTTTATCAGAGCTCATATTACACTTTTTTTGTTATTGTTGTTTTTCTCTAGCTCTCAGTATTACTGTATTAATGGTTTCCATATTGTATTTATGTCTATGCTTAGTTGGCTTAGGAAAATTTTGTAGCTTAGCATATGCACTGATATCTTTTCATATTTTCCAGTGATGTTCGCTGTCTATTATTTCAACTTTATCCCACAGAGGGTGGTGATCACCCTTTTCCTAGCATATATGGTTAACTTTTTCTATTTCTTATTGTTTTGTCTTATGGTGTTCTTGAAGTTTTATCTTAAGGAGACAGCCTGTTTCTCCTTTATATTTCTTGCCACAATTGCATGGGATGGCATACTCATAGTCCTTAATCATGTTCTCCTTGATAAGTATTCTTACTCTGAACAATGTAAATAGTGTAAATATGTTCTTTTCAGAACAACACTTTTCAATGACTACAAAACTGTCCTTTTCAGGACCACACTTTTCAACTACTACAAAACTGTCCTTTTAAGGACAACATTCTCCAATGACTACAAAACTGTCCTTTTCAGGACAACACTTTTCAACTACCACAAAACTGTCCTTTTAGGGACAACATTCTTCAATGACTACAAAACTGTCCTTTTCAGGACCACACTTTTCAACTACTACAAAACTGTCCTTTTCAGGACAACATTCTTCAATGACTACAAAACTGTCCTTTTCAGGACCACACTTTTTAACTACTACAAAACTGTCCTTTTAAGGACAACATTCTTCAATGACTACAAAACTGTCCTTTTCAGGACAACACTTTTTAACTACTACAAAACTGTCCTTTTAAGGACAACATTCTTCAATGACTACAAAACTGTCCTTTTCAGGACAACACTTTTTAACTACTACAAAACTGTCCTTTTCAGGACAACACTTTTCAACTATTACAAAACTGTCCTTTTCAGGACAACATTCTTCAATGACTACAAAACTGTCCTTTTCAGGACAATACTTTTCAACTACTACAAAACTGTCCTTTTCAGGACAACACTTTTCAACACCTACAAAACTGTCCTTTTCAGGACAACATTCTTCAATGACTACAAAACTGTCCTTTTCAGGACAACACTTTTCAACTACCACAAAACTGTCCTTTTCAGGACAACATTCTTCAATGACTACAAAACTGTCCTTTTCAGGACAACACTTTTCAACCACAGCACTGCTTTTCTGGACAACTCTTATCAACCACTAAAACACTGTCCTTTGCAGGACAACACTGTTCCATGATCTTCTTACCCCCTACATGAACATGCAGGGTTTTTTTTTGCGTAATGAACTGTAACTTTATTTTTGTCAATGTATTTTCTTTAATGAAAATAA
The DNA here is from genome assembly GCA_963932145.1 of Acanthosepion lycidas. Lineage (NCBI taxonomy): Eukaryota > Metazoa > Mollusca > Cephalopoda > Sepiida > Sepiidae > Acanthosepion > Acanthosepion lycidas. The sequence continues at coordinate 35,012,891 of OZ010582.1, read as the reverse complement.
ACTTGGTATCTGTTTGCAGGCCAATATACCACACACAACAATGGCATCTTCATCCTGCTAATGTCTTACCATTATATGGGAGGTATTTCTGCTGCACCATGTATAATGCTATCTTAAGGATATATATAATATGATCATATTGAAATGGCATCCCTGATGGAAAAGGGGATACAGGTTCTATTCCTGTCAGAGATACAATCTTTCTTTCAATCTAAGATGGTCGTTATTAATTTCTTGGCTTAAGAAAATAAAAAAAACAGGGATAGTGACTTAAATATGTATACCTACTAAAAATAATTTTTATGATAATAAAGAAATGTCTGTGTGTGTGTATATATATATATATATATATATATATATATATATATATATATATGTATATATATATACATACATATATATATATATATATATGTATGTATATATACATACATATATATATATATATATATATATATATATATATATATATACATACATATATATATATATATATATATATATATATATATATATATATATATATATATATATACATATTGTCAAACTTAATCCATTTCATGATATATGCAGACAAACCTCTCATCAACAGACTAATAGTGGGGAGGTGTGGTCTGTTAAAGCGAATTGTATGTAGATGGAAGAAGCTCTAATTTTTTTTTTTTTAAGCGTTTCACCCCAAGCAAGGCAGGAAGCCACTAGGACGCAAGGGGTTACAGAAAAATTTGGAGAAAGATCAGATAGGAGTGACAGAAGGAAGGATAAGGAGAAGGGTAGTGGATAGATAAAGGCAACAGGAGATACAGAGGCCAGAGAGAGAGTACTGGGAACCCCTTCCTAAACAAGAAACAAGGCATAAGCCTCTACTCATGTCCAAGAGAAGGGGGAGGAGTGTTGACCGGGCGGTAGGAAAGCCTACCTACTCCTATTACATATAACACATAGAACAACAACAAAAACAGAGGGAACGATGAGAGGGGGAGGTAGTTTGCAAAGAGTCCTGGTTGACAGTTGGTTTTACCCTTTCGCAACATTAAGTTTTAACTTAGTAAAAGTCCCATTGACTAATCTAAAAAGAAATTGAAGTGACGAGACACTTTCGCATCTAGCCAAAGATTTTCAATTTTCCCTTTTTTTATGATTATTCTTTCGAAACGAAAAATAAAATAAAATTTAAGGATTAAAAAAAATAAAAAATAAAGAATTTAAGAAAATAGAAAAAAAGATTAAAATGAGTTTTCGGTATAGCAAAATTATACTCACCCAGGGCAGCAAGTGTTTGTCCGCTTTCTCCCTCATGATTTTGTCACTGATATTTTATGTTTATACGCTTCCTTTTTACACTTTCCTTTTGCTTTGATGCCATGATGAGGGCAGAACAATTAAGATATTAATCAAAATAACAAAAATAATAGATTTCTCACAGCTACTTTCTCACGCACCAGTCTTTGTTTACAACTGAAAGGCCCACCACTGCCACCAAGTGGTCACTTTGAAAACTAATACAACTCATTCTGCTAAGCCTGCAAATTTTGAAATACATCATTGATGATTTGGAAGTTTTTTTTCCTACAGATTTTTTTTTTTATTTCCATTGCATCCAAAGTCCATTGATGTGGGGTCTGTAGGGTTGATGTGGGTTTATATATATGTGTGTGTGTGTATCTATCTATCTATCTATCTATCTATCTATCTATATATATATATATATATATATAAAATATTTATATTCTCTTAATTCTTTTTACCCACATACACAACCTGCTACATCTATAACCTATGCTAAAACAGTAGTGGCACTTACTGAAGAATGTATTGAAGTGTAGATCTGATAATCCCCATGCAGAGTTGATCCTTATGTCCAGATTATCTCTATCTTCTCATCTCTATCTTCTGAACATTATTTTTAGTGGATACCTGAGTTTGAATAGATGCACCATGTTTTTAAATAGTGTGTAGTATGTCTAATGGCCTCCACAATTGAGAGAACTTAATAAAGAAAATGTGATCTCTGACAGGGTTTGAACCTGTGTCTCCCTTTGTAACAGAAACCACTGTGTGATCTGACATGCTTTTATAGCACCAGTCCTGATAGTTTTTGATCAGACCTCCCATACTACGTGTTAAAAGAGTAGTAACAGTTTGTCTGAAAATTGCACTGAAGTGTGAAATTGACAGCTGCCATGCAGTGTTGATTCCTATATCCACACTATAGATCTATATCTATGTATAGAGATATATCCATAATTTAACTTTGAGTTTGTGTTGGCCTGCAATTCCTAAAAAACATTTCTAATCTGATTCATTTCAAAAAATGTTTGCCAATCTTTAGTGTAGGGTTTTAGTCTGCTCATTTAGTTTTAGTTTGAGAAGGAAATAATAAATTTGATTCTCAATGCAATGTGTTAAAAAATGGTGTAAATATGTATGTTAGTCAATCAAAAACAAGACAAAAGCAGGTCACAAAAAATTCTCTTAAAAATGGTAATTATTAATTTATAAGATATTAAAAAGTAGATGGTGATGTGTTATAAAGAGATTTACACAAGTTGAACAAAAAAAGAAATTTACATGTGACAACTAACAAAGTAATTGAATTATTACCACAATTTTAGAAAATCTGAAACTCGCAAGACATCTTGAAGACATCAGGAACAAAGGAAAGCAGCACATAACCTACATCATGAGCTTGTGTAAATGGTTAGAAGAACGGGTATTAGGAGAGAGCAAAAAGATAAACTTTATTAAGAGTTATAAATCACTATAAATAAAAAGTGTTAATGAAGGAACAAATATTAATAGTGTGGAGTAAATAAGACACCCCCAGTAAATCAAATGGGCAAAGACGTCTTAAATAAAGAACTCAAAGTGAGTCAGGAGAAGTTCGTCGCAGTTTGTCCCAGGCTCGCGACAAGACAAAACAAGAAGACCTCCCTCTTCGAGCGGAGGATGACTTAGTTGGGCTTTGTCTTCAGATAGAGTCGGCTGAGAAAAACAGACCAGTTCTGTACTCGAGTCTGCTTTGGGGCAATCAGTAAGTAGCAGTTCATTGCAGTCTGTCCCCAGCTCGCCACAAGATATCTGTCTTTGGGCAGAGGGTGACTCAGTCGGGGTTCTGTCTTCGGACAAAGACTCGACTGAGAAAAACCGACAAGTTGGAGTCAGGCAGTTCATTGTCTGGCTTACTACTAACAAGACAGATACTTTGGGCAGAGGGTGACTCAGTCCAAGATTTGTCTTCGGATAGAGCCTTGACTGAGAAAAACAGACGAGTACTGTACCCAAGCTCAGTTTTGCGTGGGCTGGATAAATTTTGACCATTGGCCTGGGTGGAAATGCTCGGATTCACCACATAAAACTCGACTTTGTGTCACAACTAGTCCGCTGTGAGGCGACTTTTAAATACCAATCCGTTGGAGTCAGTCGTGGGGAAAGAATTGGTGTCCCGGCGAGTAGCCTAAGCCAAACATAATATTATAACAGCCAAGAGCGAGTTATAACAGTGGCAACGAGGAATCAAATTTCATACGGAGTAGGAAAAAGTACTTTTTGCTTTGGCGTATATGATAACAGTTTTGTTGTTTCTGGAGTTCAAGCAAATGTTGTTGTTGCATTTTTACCACTTGAGCTAATAATTTTTCCATGTTTAAAGAATATTTGTTTTGTTTTTTTTTCCTTCTTTCTCTTATTCTTTTTCTCTTTTTTACACACACCAAAGAAAACAATTAAATCGACATGGTTCTAATTTCTCGTCAAAACTGTTATCATATAACTGTTATCTAAATAATACAGAAGAAAACGGAAAATTCTCCAAGTTCTTTTACTTTTGGTGGCAATTGCCATAACTGTATTTACATACAATTTAGATGATGGAATTAGCTTTTCTGCTTATTTTAGAAGATAAGAGCAAATTTTAAGAGAAGAATGCAGTAACTGGAAAGACGAGAAAGGAACAAAAGTTTTGTTGAGAAATTTATCACTGGTAAAACATGAAAAATACTGTAATTTTCTATTTTCTGTAATTATCAATTTGCTTTGAAGAAACAATAATTCTGACTAAAATTTTCAGCAAGAAAAATTCGTTATTCAATACTTGTTGGAAGTGTATGTATCTGACGAAAAAAGAAGACGAAGATTTTGTCACATATGCTGGAATCGTTAACAAGGAGGAAAGATTCAAATTAAACGAAGTAACTCATGATATATTTAAAGGGGTAATTTTGGTTCAAGGATTAACGGCGAAAAAAGACGCAGAGATACATGTTAGAAAAAAGCATGTAATAAAAAAGTGAGCTAAGAAACACTACAAAAATTCTTGAGAGTATATGAGATAACACCGAATCTCAATACACTGACAGTCACCGGCAGAATTGATGTTCGCAAGAAAGATTAAATCGATGTTCGATAAGTTGTTACCAGGCCCCAAAAGAATAAGAATGTATAACAAAAAGGACGCAGATTTTTTCAAAATTGGCGAAAAAGTGTTTTTCAGAGTATATAAAAATGGAAAAGAAATGTGGGAAGACGTTGTAATAAGGTCACGAATTGGAAAAATGATATGATCTCATTTTTTCATTATATGTTTTTTCAAAGCTCTTCTAAAAGTACCCACAAATCATTCAGCTTGTTCGTTTGACCTTGGATGATACGGCAGGGTAGTTATATGTTTAATCGAGAACATTTTACAAAATTCTTTAAATTTGTAAGCAAATACCATTATCCGAGACTATGGTATTCAGAATGCCATATCTTGCAAAGAGCTTGTAAAACATTCACTGTAACCGTTAAAGTTATTTTTTTTTGAACTTACAAAATTCAGGCCACATAGTAAAGTTATCCACTACAGGATTAAGTGATCCATTTATTGAACCTGTGAAAACTATGTACAGTATTGACCACAGAGTATATGTCTTTCACCAAGGTTATAATTTCGTATTATGTGATTTTGCTGCCAGGGTACAACATCTGTAGGCTTTTACTAATTTTTCATTTTGTTCCTGTATACATAGCTTCTCATAAAAGATTTTATCCTTGAAATTCCCGGATGTCCACTATAAAATTCATTTAATATCCGCTTTTGTAATATGATAGGTATTACTACTCTTTGTGCAAGCATCAGTGCTCCGTTACATAGCGATAAAGCGTTCAAGTTGGATTGCGTTCTAAAAATCGTCTTTCTTACTTTCTTAGAAAGTAAAAAAATGGGAACACAAAGGAAAAAAATAGGAACACAAAGGAGAAAAATGGGAGCACAAAAGGCATTGAAATCAGCTAAAGAAAGGTTTTACTGAAGAAAGGCCCACAAGAAAGAAAAAAAACAAAAAACTATGCAAGTACTATGTGATATTTTTGACCTACTAACACCTCAATCATTTGTTGAACATACAAGCATGATGAGCAGAAAAAGGAAACGCACGGAAAAACTAGAGATTGACCCAAAACGAAAGAAATACAAAATTCAGTTCGTTGGCGGACTCGCCAGAAAGCGGAGAGGTAAATACTAAGAAATAAAATAAAATATTTACTACTAAAAAAAAAAACAACACTCAAAAGTGGGGATGTTGTGGAGTAAATAAGATACCTGTCGTCAACACAAATGAACTAGGCAAGACGCTTTAAATAAAGAACTCAAAGTGAGTGATTCCGTCCACTGTCTGGCTTGCGATTGTGAAGCTCTCAGTTGGGGCTCTGTATACGGTCGGAGACTCAGCTGAGAAAAATAGACAATGCAAAGTGCTGACCTGCGATTTCAGGGGCTGGTTAAATATTGACCGTTGGCCCGAGTGTACGCGCTCGGGTACCGCACACTAAATTCGACCTTGTGTAACATCTCGTTTCAGTGGTGGGGAGACTGGGTAAATACTAGTCAGCTGGAAAGAACCCTAATGATGTCACTAAGCGAGACATAATATTGTAACCGCTAGGTGTGAGTTATAACAAGTAGTTTGGTAATAAAAAAAAGCTTTGGCAAAATTCAGCCATGTGTCAAAAATGTTTTTCTCTTAACACCACTATTCCTCTATACTCCCTCGGCAATGTTTATTGTTTTAAAAAGCTGTTTAGAATTTTAATAACGACAAAAATGTTATGATATGATTGATATTACATAGCAGTTCAGCACTCTTTGTTTCTTATAAAATTTTCCTATCTCTTAATACTTTGTTTAATCTCTGAAAACGTCCTTTGCTATTCCAATGCGCATTCATATCTCTTTGACACATTTTCTGTCGTCTTTTGCAACAATACCTAAATAGTTAACCTCCTGTTCCTGTTTTATTCTGATGTCTTTAATTTGTAGCTGATGACCTACTACCTCTCCTTCATAATATCAAATTGCATTTTGCCCTTGAAAACAATATATCAAATCGTATATTTTATAAAATAAAAAAAAAACAAGAAGCAAACAAAAAAATGTGTGTATAATATACAAGCTGTTACCCTGGCTGTGAGCAACCCAAGCTTGTGTCAGAATAAGTTTGGTAAAAACACATACAGGAAATTTACAGTGAACGTGCAATGGAATGTTTGTGATGCTTATTATAATTTAGGAGATTGTGCTTTATTTCATTGAAATAACCAATGAAAAATGGTCATTTGGTGGTTGGTAATGGTTATGTTCCAAATTATTAGAGGCTATTTAGTAGAAATAATTGTGGAAGCGAATGCGATTTGTAGCTATTTTAGTGTTGTTTGTTGACATACTCATTATTTACTATTGATTACTTTATTTGTCGTTGATTGTTATGTTTACTAAGTAAACTTTACTTATTTTGTGAACATTTATAGTTTGTTAATTTGTTTATTATTTAATTTGATTAATTTATTTATTTATATTTTTGTTCATTTTATTTACTTATATATTTAATTTATTTATTTTTGTTTTTCGTATTCGTTTTTTTTGCTTTTAATTTTTAAGTATCGTAGTAAAAATTTGTTTCGGTTTTGGAAGGTAATTATAGTTATTTTTTTCTCCAGACAGTGTTTATAGTTTTGAATTTATTGTTGTAGGCTGATACTATTTTCTTTATTTTCCTTGATATTTTTGGTGTGATTTGGTTTTTGGTTTTAATTTTCCATATATGTTTAGAAAACATTGTACTATTCGGGTACTTACTATTTGGAAAGGATGTGTAAGGATACAAAAGGCGATTATCTCCCTTCGATGGAGATAAGTCACGTTGGTTACATGACGGTCGCTTCGTGATGTCATTCAATACAGTGACCAAAGCAGAAGTCATTTTTCAGTTCATGGAACAGTCTTCCACAAGTAGTAAATTTAAGGATTAATTAATAGGATTTTCTAAAAGTAATTACCTTTTGACATTTTATTTACGCATGCTAGCCTGTGAGGCCAAAGGACAGTATAGAAAGAAACACAGTCATTCTCTGACTATCAAAAAAAAAAAAAAAAAAAAAAAAATGGGGGAAAAAGTTAAAATAAAATTCGAATTACTACGGAAGACCAGCAGTATGATAATCAATAATTTGTTATTTACGTTTAAAATTAAATTTTCTTTAACCAATAACCAATAGTTTAAGAATATAATTTTTTTATTCTACGCTTCAATTAAACTTAGTATAATGAATAATTTTATTTTTTTTATACTGACTGAAAACAGAAGATATGAAAATGAAATTAGATTAATACTCCTGCGATATTTAATATTAGTCAATGCGCGATATTAGAATTATTTCCTTTTTGCACATCCATATAAAAAAATAATCTAACAGTTGCTAAAAGGAAAAATTAAAATAAAAATAAAATTATTTTAAAAAAGGTTCACACTCGAAAATGACATATTTAAATCTTCAATCATATCTTTATTTAATGAAATAAACTCTTGTTACGAACAGCAATGGGAACTTTTGAAATTACACTGAAAAATTACAAGTAATTTTTAAAAAAATAAATAAGTTTAGATTTTTTTCCCATTGAATCTGAAATAATGCGTTTCCTTATGCAAGCACCAATTGTCAAAAAAATTTTTTTTGATGGTTAATGAATTGTTTTTGGTCGAATTTTCCGTATGCTTACATTCGATACTGCATAAATATTTTACAGTAATATCTTTAGAAAATTCTTTTTATATAACTGTAAAAAATTTAACGAACCCTCAATTAAAAATTAAAAAACAAAACAAAACAAAAAAAAAACGCTATTGAAAGGAGGGTGTGAAACATACATTAAAAAAATTTCCCCAAAGTTTTTTTTTTTTTTTTTTTTAATAAAATAAAGTATTCACTCATTAATGAATAAGTCCTGATAATTTTGTTTGAATCGGATAATTCCCTAATTTTTTTTGGTAAATATATTAATACAGGTGTTGATTTCTTACTTTCATTGCGGAAAAAGTATCCATTTTTTGGGTGGCACCTAAAATGTTTTGCTCGATGACAGTGGATCAATAACTCCATCACTTGACACGTCGATATGAACTGAAATTTGATTTGAAATTAAGTATATTATCAACGAAAAGATTATGCTAAAAACTAAATAATTGCTGTGTGAAACAAATGTTCTTTTTAATCATTTGACAACCAATTAAGAGTACATTGTAATTTATTGCTTTTTCTAATCTAAGGGCGATAATTCTAGTTACCGACAAATCGATGTCATTTTAATAGGGATTTTAATAACAGGAAAGAGAGCGTATTATTTAGAATTAAATAAATTGAAGGAGCAAATTCCTGTTCATCTGATATCATATTAATATACCTAGCTGAGGATTATGTATTTCACATCAACAATAAAACATTGCACACAATGTTTTTTACACCAATAGATACACCAACAATATATTGGGTTTTGGGCAGCAATATCTCTAATTTTAATTTACGCACGTTTGCGTAAAAGAAGAAACGAAAGTTACTTGTTGATTTTTTTTTTATTTACTTTTCCAATATTGAAAAAAAAATCAACAAAGAACTTTCGTTGTTTTTTTTCCTAATCAAACGTGCATACATGCAAAAGCTTATTTTCGAATGACGCTTATTTCAATATATATATATATATATATATATATATATATATATATATATATATATATATATATATATATATATGTATGCGTGCGTGCGTGTTCGGGATTATATACTATATATACATATTCAAACAATAAGTAAAAGTTTGTCACTTAGCTGAGTGATGCATACCGACTCCAGAGTTGCGTAGGTGGACCTGTCTGTCAATTCTTTAGGAGGTATCAGGAATTGACTGCTTATATTTTTCGATTTTTATTTTCTATGCATTTATCATTGGTGCATTTTTTCCTATTGTTTGTGTTCGTGTGTGCGTTTGTGCGCTAGCAGCCATGCGCCCGTCTGTGCGGATGTACATTCATACGCGTGTGCCCGTTTGCTCGGACATGCATACGTGTAGGATGTCGTGATCATTTGTCCTTTTCTTAGTTTTTTTTTTTTCACTTTATACTCGCTTCTTAACTCTTTCTCTTTTTCCCCCTTTTCCTCTTTTCTTTCAATTGTAGCCATCTTTAGTTAAATATTATGATCTCTAGACATGCTACAGTTTGTAATTTTTGAGTGTTCTAGTCTTTAGCGTTAGGAAATTTTCATTAATGCTTAAATGATAAGTACACATACAGGTGAGCAAATAACCTTTTGCACGTGATGAATGGGAAAACCATGAAACTCGTACTATAAACGTAGGTATATGTGTAATATTATATATATATATATATATATATATATATATATATATATATATATATATATATATATATATATATATATATAATAAAAAGGCTTAAACACTAATATTCCATGGTCATAATTTATTCCATTGGAATCGTAAATACGATCCAATTCATCAGACCTACAAATTCAAAAAGAAAACAGAAAAAAACTTACTCCGGAAATAAAAATAGAATTTAGAGAGAGTGTAATTATGAGAGTGTGGGACGAATGTTAGTTCATAAGAGAGGGGTTTAACAGAGAGGGTTATTTAAAAACTAGGTGTGAGTGGAAGGGGGAAAAATGATTGTTGTCGGATGTCTAATACAATAAAGATACATTTCGTGGTGACATACACACACCATGGCCGATCAAATCTTAAAGAAGGAGGGAGAGGTAAGGAAAGAAGTGGTGGGGAAGAAAGATGGGGCGGGTGAAATTAAAATTGAATGGGACGCTGTGTAATTGAGAAAATTTGACAAAAATAATATCGACTACAGGTTACAAATCAAATATTATAAACAATAAATATGACGATTATCTAATCTGGCGAGGACCTATATTTTTATGTTCAAAACGCATGCAAAACCACACATACACAATAACTTATACACGTATATACATACACATCGCCGTGTACCTACATACATACATACATATACCCATGTACACATACACATATATCCACATATTCACACAAATACACACATACATATACATACACACACACATATACACATATACATACATCTGATTCAATATCTCTGATACTAAGCGCTTTCTAATAATTACCGCGCATATGATATACACATAATTACACCTACATATATACATATACACATACACATATACACATACACACGTTTCATGCGCGTTCATAAAAATATTCACAACTATCAATTACATTAATTTTTTTATCTCAGCAATTCAACCTTGAAGACGATCTTGGGTGAGATTGAAAGTACTTGAGAAAATGAAAGAAATTGAAAAAAAACTATGGCACCTTCCTTAATAAATTAATAACAACATTAACAAATTGATCCGTGAATTTGAGAGGATTAAAATAAAAAGGAATAGACATAATATGTCCAGATTATTTCAATTTATGTGCATATGACTGAATTTATACATTTGTGCCCATGCGCACATTCATGCATACATGTGTATAAGACTACACGCATGCACATATATACACATATAAACGCGCATACACAGGCACATGTACAATTAAGTCTGTGTATTTTGTTATTAATAAACTAGTACTTAAATGGTAAAGTTATTTTTCCTATTTTTAAGGTATTAATTATGGTTGGTTGTTTTTTTGTTGTTGTTTGAATATGTATATATATATATTATATACTCCTGAACACACACACACACACACATTTTTTTTTTTCAAGGAAGAAAGTGTGAGTTTGTAAAAGGTGACTACTACAGCTAATAATGCAATATTCTTTGGTAAAACAAATTAAAAAGTCACTTTCATCCCTTCTGTGTGCCAATGGCTTAGGGGTAGATTCTTCAACTGACACCAATTCAGCCGGGTTTCAATTCTAAATAGAGGCAACTGGACGTCTAGCCACACTGGTGAGCTGTGATACAGCAAAACAGTCTGTCTGTGGATGACAATATATATATATATATATATATATATATATATATATATATATATATATATATATATATATATATATGATCGTTAAATAGTGTATATGTATTAAGTTAAATATTTGATTATATCATGTAATTATTTATCTAATGTTTCATTTTAGTAGTTTATTTGTTTTTGCCCTGGTGTTATAAATTGAAGTATTAATTAAGGAGGATTAGGTTTGTTCATTTGTAGTTGTGTGTCTATGTGTGTGCGTGCGTGTATTTATATGTACATGCACACGCATGCATATAGGTGTGTATGTTTAACATTTGTTCATTCATTTATTTATTAATAATTAATTTTTTTAAAAGTTTATATTATATCTATTTCATTTATTTATTTAAAATTTATATTATATTTATTTTATTTATTTGTTTATTTTTAATTAGTGCTTAGATAGCAAAGTAAATATTTATTTATATGCCGACATTTACCCATTATTTTAGTTTTCATGTTTAGGAGTTTATTTTAATTTTTAAAACTAATTATCGCTAATTTTTCCTCTAAAGATAATTTACAATTTTTACTGTTAAAATTGTATAAGGCTGCTCTTTTTTACAATTTTTCTTATGATTTTGGTGGGGATATTGTTTTCTTTTTAGCTTAATATGTATTTTGATAGGGTTGTATTTTGTGTGTATTTTTTCTTTTGAAGGACATTATGTGGTTATAATATCTTTCCTTTAAGTTTTTTTCTGTGGCGCCAATGCAGATCTTTTCATTTATGCTAATGTTATTAGTTACGATTAATCTCAGGGTGTCAAAAAATTTCTTCTTTTTTTTTTTTTTTTTTTAAATGAGCTTAAAATAAAACTATTGAATTCATTTACAGGTATCATTTTTCTTACTTTTAAATATGTTACTTAAAAAGCGGTAATTATAGTCATCACATAAATTTTAAATATGACCTATACTAATCATGACTACTTTTAATATGAAATTATTTATTGTTTTTTCTTCTCTCATATTCTTTAACAATTAGTTACCCCTTGCATCTTAGTGGCTTTATTGCCTTGTTTGAGTTGAAAAATATTTAAAAAAATATTAAAATTTTCAAAAATTCTTTACAATGATCACATGTTTTATGAAATGTAAGGCACATTTCAGTTATTGTAACATTCAAAATTATTGATTGTATTCCTGGGCAAGTATATTTATTTATTTACATTTTATTTTTCTTATTTATAGTATAGCAGAAAGAGTCAGGTACTTTATGGAGCTGTTGAACTGTGAGGCACGTGTCTCACTGGATGTTGCATACATCATTTAAAGTCACTCCGACTGGAAATAAATAAATAATCTTATTTTCTTTTGATGCCACCTTTAAGTTCTCTAGACTTTTTGGACAGCATCCAATGCAATAGAAACTAACTTATATTGAACATACTTACATAAACTATAAATTTAAGGCATGCAATTGTGATGATCACAGTACCTATATTGATCTGTGAACTGTTTACTAATCACTAACATAACAAAGTACTCTTATATATAAAATGTGTTTGTTAAAATACAGTAAAATACATGATGATACATACAATGAATAAAAATGGATAGATATTCTATTCCTTATTAATATACATAAACTTTATTGAATTTGAAAACCAAAAACACTTTTAGTAAATCTGGCTATTACTAATATTTAAAGACGCACTTAAAAACAAGAAAAAATAACTCTCTATATGTTTATAGAAGTTACTACCCTTGTATAATATTGGCAAATTTTTATTTTTACTGCAGTTGATACATTTAAAACAAAAACTGGTTGGACAATGTCAGACAATGGCCAAGAATTGCTGATGGCTGCCGTTGATAGACCATTATGAAGGAGATTCAATATGGCTTCTGCATTCGGATCCTCCCCCCTACAATTACAAAAGTCAAGGGAATAATAATAATGATTATGATGATACATTTTATAACATGTCTTTCTTCACATATTAAAACCAAGAGAAAATAACTCTGTATATATTTATAGGATTACTGCCCAGCACGGTTGAGTAATGGATAACGGCTCGGATTGTGGAATCGGAGAAGTGAGTTTGGATTCCAGTCGAATCCATTACATTCACTTATGTACTTATGTTCCCTTGGGAAAGGCACAAATTTTCTTCTCCCTCCAGCTTTGGGTAAAGTAAAATAGCATGACAGAACGGGTTCTATAGCCTTGGATGGCAACTGGTCTATTGCAGAAAGAAATGGGCAACCTACAGCGGGAAAAAATCTGCCTCGTCAGTCATGTATCAAAAGATACATGATTGCTTAAGTGTGTATCTCGTATGGCACATAATTGACTGGTCCTTTTTTTATTTACATTATTTGGACTGTTATCCTAATCTTCATTGCCATATTCACAACATTTCGGTCATTGTACACTCTGGCCTTCTTCAGGTGGACAAAATAAAGGGTTCAGTTCGAAATTCCAATCACCTGAAGAAAGCCGGAGTGTACAATAACTGAAACGCTGTGAATATGGCAATGAAGATGAGGATAACAGTTCAAATAATGTAAATAATCATAATATCTCATCTCAGAAATATAAACAGATATTGGTCGTTTTTAATTAGAAAGTGCTACCAATCAAATATTCTCTGTACTGGTTAATAGAAGGCTCTCAGAGTCATCAAGAGAGAATGTGCTCTGTTTCAGGGCCAGCTTCTTAACAAATTTTACTGTGCAGCAGCCCTCACTCACCCGCATTTATGTGAGACTCCTCCAACTGGTTTACTGCCTGTTGACTACAAACTGAACAGAGATGCAGTATTTACATCAGAAAATGGCTTGTTCTAACAAATAGGATCAGTACTTCTGCCCTGTATCAAAAGAGAGACTGTGTCTACTCCTACTGTTGAGATTTTGAAGTCATGAAAAATGTATATAGCCATGATACTGAGGAAGTTCAAGGATTTTCATATGCATGACAATTCACCGGAGGTTAAAATAGGGAAGAAATAGTGTACAGAGAAAGAAACAGATGACATGATAATGTCATGTGGTTATTGTGACATTGTAGGAGCAGCATAAAAAGACCAAAGAGAAATTGGGTACAATCTGTTTATGCTTTTATCAGCCATGAGTAGAAACGAGTGCAAAGCTGATTGTTCAAAAGTTAGAGAAACAGAAAAACAGGAAGTTCATCTGATCCAATGTGCACAACAAAGGGAGATGGAGAGATTTGAAAATAATATCATCCAACAGAAATAGTATATACTTCGTATTTCAAGACACATATGATGTACTTCTCTACCCCCCAAAACCTCATGCAGTGGAAAATAACCTATGATTATAATTGCAGGTGTGGAAAGCATATCCTCTCAAATTGCTTACTGGCATAATAGAAAGGTACAATTGGAGATATAATAAAGTACTCAAAATAGTGTTACTAAAGAGCAGATGAAAAAAATAAACAGTGACAAGAAACTATAGAAACAAGGAAGTGCGTATTTTATACCATTCGTTCACTCTGGTGAACAAAGCTTCATCAAACTGAAAACATGAGTTGAGAATGATGAGACCTGGGATAGGCAATGGGAGATAACAGCCGTTCTGCCTGGCTACCAGTAATTCTTTCCAATACCAGTCAGCCAGAAACCAGATTTGATATCCTGGTATTCTAATAGGAAGGTTGTTTACCTCATTGAACTCACATTTTTACATAAGGAGGTGGAACGTAAAGATATGGTGTAGCAAGCTAAATATTTCCCTGTTAGTTTCGTTTGTTTTGTTTTACGGCATATCAACCACATTGGGTTATTTAATGCCAACAAAATTTCCATTTTTTTTCAAAAATGTATAGCTGGTAATTTTTTCAGAAATGTATAGCTGGTAATATTTTTTTTTAAAAAAGTATAGTTTAGTTTACTATTCCTGGTATTCTCAAGGAGTCCCCCATCTATGTAAGAACCAAGCTTAATGTTGCTTAACTTTGGTGATTGTATGGGAACCAGTGTTTCAACTTGATGTGGTCATAAGCCATGAAAATTAAAAATTTCTTTTAAAATGATTTCTTCACATGCATAAATGATTGAGTTACTGGTGCTAAACTAACAATTAAAACACTCCCTGTTTAACAAACTAAATCCCTGGTGACAACAGAATGAAATATAAATAAATATATATATATATATATATATATATATATATATATATATAATGTGCCTTTTTAAGTTGACATGTCCTTTCATAGCTCATCAGTTTCCTATGAACTGTAATGATTTCTTGAGAAAAATAGTGGAATAGTTTCCCATTCTCTTTTCTGTTTTGTGGTATATTAACCTCAATGGGTTATTTAATGCTGACAAGATTTTTTATTTATGGTAATATTTTCTTTTTTCAAATATTTATTGTTGATACTAATTTTTAAAAAAGTATTTCTGGTATTAAAATCTATTTTTACACTTTCAAAGTGTTTTGAGTCAGTTTGTGGGTGGGGGTCAACTATTTGCCCATAGATGGGACCCTAACAGGTGCTACCACCCCGGGTCAGGGTGCACCTGGGAACGCCAGCAATTAAGAGGTGGTTCTACGCTCCTCAAAACCTCCTGATCAGAGGTCGTAGTTTATCGTCTTACCCAGGACGTGGATGTAGTTTATCGTCATACCCAAGACGGTTTCCCTGTTGAGGTTGGCTGTAAAGGATACATAGGCACATGCTCGCAGAGATGGCTGGGACTCACTGGAATCAAGCAGAGAAATGTAAGCGCAACCCTAAAAGACATCCCAACAGCAATTGAAAAGCCGGGCCATTGGACATGGCAAAAAAAGAAACAATAAAAGTTAGCAAGAGAAATAATCACCAAAAAAGGATGAGTAGCAGTTGACAGGCAGTAAATTGCTTGAACCAGGTGACTGGGCCTCATGTAAGTGTGTGTATTGTATGCTTAATGAATACCAAAAATACTGTTTCGTTTATTCTTTATTTGAAATTACGAATGCTGGAGATCTGAAAATAAAGTATAAAGAAATTGTAATTAACATTACTATACATCATGAAGTTACACATAGATATTCTTTTAACATGGCGCAATAAAAAGACGAAACGAAGAACATTCTCTCTTGATGACTCCAAAAACTTCTCAGCATCCGGCAGACAGAGCATTCGTTTTGCAGCCATTTCACTTGCAAACTGTTCTTGAATTGCTCATTAAAAACGACCAGCCTAAAAAAATAAAAAATAACCAATCTTATAAAAGGGAAGTAACCCCTATAAATTATATAGAGTTATTTTCTCTTGTTTTTAATACGTAGAGAAAATTTATTTGAATTTTACATATTTAATCGTTTTCTACAGCATTCATAAGGCTTAAAAAATTTAATATCTCACCGAAAGGTTCACTAACAGAAACGTAAAATGGTATAAAAGAAAAATGAAATACGTTTGTGACTATTAGTCAAAGTTATATAAATTTTTTATAAGAAAACATTGTTTCTTTAGGCAAATAATCATCCAAATTAAATATTTAAAAAATATAAATTGTATCACTTTCTGTAAGTAAAAGACAGGTATATAAATAAAAGTGCTCAAAAAAGACAGGAGAAGGTTTTAAAACTGGAAAAAAAAAAGACAAAACAAAAAAATGTAAAGAATTCATTGATTTATTTATAAAACTGATTTTTTTGAGTTATCAGATGGAAGAGCAAAACACCCAGATGAATATATCTGCCTGAGATAGGTGAAGAGGATATTATATATTTTCTAAAATCATCAGAAAGAACAAAGATAAATCTCCAAACTATTAATCTTTTCTTTCTTTCCTATGGAAGTTAAAAAGAATTACTTAAGATGAAGATTTTTTATCCCAAGGAAGACATTTTAAATATGCTTGAGCTTTCAGCCTCATCTAAGAAAAATGTTTTAAATGTATTTGAGAATTCAGATAATCTTATCATCAAACGAAAAAGTTTTAAATATACTTGAGCCTACAGTTAATCTTATCTTTCAAAGATGAAATTTTAAATGTACATGAGCTTTCAGTTGACCATATCATAAAATAAGTTTTAAATGTATTTCAGCCTACAGTTGATCTTATCTTTTGAGGAAGATGATTTAAATGTATTTGAGCCTTCAGCTGATCTTATTTTCAAGGGAGGAATTTTAAATTTACATGAGCCTTCAGATGATCTAATCATTAAAAGGAAAAGTTTTAAATGTAGTTGAGCCTTCAATTGGTCTTATCTTACACAGAAGATGTTTTAAATGTAGTTAAGCCTTTAGGTAATCTTATCACCTAAGGAAACTTTAAATGTACTTGAGCCTTCAGTTGATCTTATCTTCCAAGGAGGAAATTTTAAATGTACGCAAGCCTTCAGATGATCTAATCATCAAAAGGAAAAGTTTTAAATTGAGCCTTCAGTTGAACCATCAATCAACAATCCCAATGAAGCTCAGATATAAATTATTACCAGACATTCTGTGGACAAAGCAGATAAATCAAAAGCAAATCTTGGAAGAATAATTTTCATAAAACCAGAAGGTTTTTTTTAACTTTCTCAATGAGATTCCCAAGATTGATAAGTTCCAAGTATGTGCCATAAATTTCAATGGTGAATTCTAGAAGACAGGCAATACTTAAAAATTAAATACTGTATCATTTTGCATTTCTTACTGCCTGACAATTTAATGTGGCTGAAGTGCTAATAACTTGCTATATTGTTAGAAAACCTCTATGTGATCGTCCATTTCCTATGAAGCTCATATGTGTATGTAGTAAATTATAAGTAAATTCAGTATTATCCATGCTTAGAATATTGCTGCCACATATGGTCCAGTGCCCCTGCTATTTAACTTGATCTTAATAAGATCCAAAGAAGAATCAGCAATATTATTGGTCCTGATCTGGTAGCTCAGTTCCAGTCACTTATCCACTGCCATAAGGTTGCCTCTCTGTGCCTTTTTTTATAAATACTTTCATGATAATTGCTCAGATGAGTTCTTCGCTATCATATCTAAACTTTATGAACTTAAGTACAGTACTAGACTCGTGTTGAGATCTCATCAATTTACAGTTGAGCTGGTTAGATGTAGGCATAAGTTCTATGCTAACAGTTTCTTTTTCTCACATTACTCATTTGTGGAACTCCCTTCTGGCTCCATGCTTTTCGGCCATCTTTAATCTGCAAAAATTTAAATGCAATATCAATCGCTATCTACTGTCCTCCTGATTACTCTTTTCTCTTTCTGTTCATTAATGTTTCTATTCCTAATTCTTCCATATTGTGTAAACCCTTGTGTTTTAGTGGCTTTACTGCCTTGAAATAGATTTTTCCATATAAACAAAGTAATATTGTTCACAATGTTTGCTGTATTAATACCATTGTGAACACTTTATTACTGCAGATGACAGTGTGAATAATACTGCTACTAATACTTGCGGAGGCTACTAATCTGTTTATTTTGATATCATAGGACATCTTCTTGCAGGCACAATTCTTGCCTTAAAATTCTTTAAAAATAATAGACAGAATAAAATAAAATCAGTTTTCTTTTGGCTGAATCCATGTGAATTAAATTTTAGTAAATGATTGCATGAAAAGAATTTTCAACACTTCTAATTTTATATCATTGTTAATGATAATGCTTGTACAGAATGTTTTCTGTTTATTATAATTTGATAAGTGATTGATAGAAATGGAAGAAGTAAACATCTTACTCTTCATATGAGTCATACTGAATGAAATATGATAATGTAAAAATGAGACTCTCATTATAGACTAAAGAGAATTATTAATTCTATCTTGTATTGATAATTTGGTTTGCTTCTTTTTACAAAGCTTCTTTTCCTTCTAAGCTTATTAGTTTGAATCATAAATAATTTCTGTTTTTGTTTATCAATGATCCGCTTTGTACTTTTAGCTAAAATCATGTGGAATCCAAACACTCAACTTTCTGGCTTTTCAGGATTACCTCCCCCATAGCTTTACCAGTTTTACATAAAAGTCATTAGAGGGCACTGTTAATCAGCTATAAAAAAGACACACTTCTTGTCCTCTCTTTTTTCCTCCCATCATGCTTTAGTGACAACACTACTGGGGCCTTGTTCCAGGGCATGAGGATATCGTTCTCTTTAGTGAGTGAACTTTCACACACATAGGTTTATGACTCACATAATTCCTAACCTTCAATGTCTCTTTACTCTGCATGCATTTTACGCCGTTATTTTAAAACAAAAATAGAAAAAAAATCCTCTTTGTAGAAATTAACTTCTATTTCCTTACTCCCATCATTTACATGTGTAAAATATTGTTGACTTTTAGACTAATTCAAAGTAGTGCTACAACATTATGGCAACTGCTGAAGTGATTTCAACATACGCCTACTGCGACACTTTCCTTATCTTTTCTAAGTGTCGGCATATGGTAGATTGTGATGTGTTTAACATCTCTGCTGAGTATTTTTGGCGTGAATTGCCTTCTGCTAATGACTTTAGGGATTCTTCATCAAAGTCCGATGAACGTCCCGCTCTGGGTTCATCTATTGGAATTAAATCCCATATTTTTCAACCAATAAAATCTCATCAGAGGTTTTGTTTGATAAACGATAATTACTAAGGCAAATATCGCCAAAATAATTGGCGGACGTAGTTGTCGTCTTACCACGTATTATTTTGGGACCATTTAGAAAATAACAATAACTCACTTCACCACTCCCGCAAATTCGAGGAGAAGAATTTCGTGACTCAGTGTGAAATTATTTCCTAATTAATGAAAACCTTGTATTCAAAAAATTCACACATATATGTGAAATTAGATTTTGGATCCCCTTTACGGATATAAAAATAGAAGCATGGTTGAAAGGCCCGTTTGATATACACGCACCCCCACACACGCCCACAAGAGATGAGTTAGCAGTCGCGGACTAAGGCTTGGTCTACGCACTGACAGACACATTAAGCTGACCGTCATAAAGTAAATCTGTCCACACATCTCACACCAGGCTACGAACACTTAATTACTTGATAAAACTAATTTCTCTGCAAAGAAAATTGACCATTTTATTGTTATTGTATATTTCTGAACAGAATATATAAATGTTATTTCAATTGACGTTACACTTCTACTTTTCCTTCAGAGAAAAACCTTTTTATGTTTCATTTAAAAGATGTGTTGTTGCTGTTGTTAAATATTTGGAATCCTGACACTTAGATAATAAGAAAAGCCTGGATAGACATTAACCCAACGAAGTTTCTCCAGAATAAAACTTTGCAAACCAATTTTGTACCTGCCAGCCAATCATTATTCTTTTGCTATAATCACGACATATTTTTTCTAATTGTCTACGTAGTGTTATTCTTTTCCTTAAACTCACATAATATGTAACATAAATGCACTTCTAATTTCACTGTTAGTGATGTTAAGAATTTATTTTTTAAACCATTGTGTACGCTGCCACTGCTGTGCAAAAACTAGCGTATGCTAGTGGATTCTAAATTTATTATTTACTACAACGTGTGATTAGTAATTAGTATAATACATTTGCCATTACAATTGGTTCCCTTCCAAAACGGAAATTACTTATGACTAAACTTAATAGTTAAGAAAACAAACTTTAAAATAATTGATAATTAAAAAAAAAAGAAGGAAAATAGATTTATAATTCATAACATTCTATTAATCATTTGAATTTTGATTATTTTTTTAAATGTCTTTTTGTTCCAAAACAGAATACTTAAAAAAATAATTTAACATATATTTTTCTCCTCTGAAGTTTTTATATATAACTAGCAGTTGCCCGTGCTTGATTCAAAAATCGTACGACTCATACAGCAATCGCTATCACTTGACTTAAAATATTTTTGCCCTTCCTTTCCTTTAAAGGAGTGCCCTTTGCCGTGCTGATGTTGCTACATGCCTTACTTCTTGCCTATCTCACACTGCGAATTTTTCTAAGCTCTTTACTAAACATTAAATCTGTTACGAAAAAAGAACTAAACAAAATGAACACAAAACGATCAGCCTTAAAAAAGGACTCGCAACTGGAAAAACCGAATGAAAAAAGAATGTTAACAACAAATACTTTTTCACACCCAACCCAGTTCTGCGGAATCAGAATCAACGTTAAGTTTAAGCAAGCGAATGAGCCAATTGGAGTAAAGTGCCATGCAGATTTAAATTTTTCCCACTTGTGACGAATGCAGCTATCGATTTTTTTGCATGCTAGCATGCTAGTTAACATTCGTGTCAGTCAGCTGTTGGCTCTCACGCTGGCCAATAGAATCTTCCTGCCTATTCGTGGCAGCCAGCTATAGGCTCTCACTCTAGCCAGTAGAAAATGGCCGCAAACTACATGAAAACTGCCGTAGAAGCATGAAAAAATCGATTATTTCCACTATCGATGGGAGTTGGCAAATGCAAAGTCGGTCTTGGCCTTCCCGCTAACTTGTGCATGTAAATTTTGGTGCAAATCGGTCGAAAATTGCGGACTTGCATTCGTCACACACACACACACACACACACACACACACACACACACACACACACACACACACACACACACAAACACACACACATACCTGCCTTTTATAGATAGAGATTATAACACATTGGCAACGTATTTTATCACTTTTTCCAGGACAATCATTGCTTTCACTAACTTCTTAACCATGTATAAATTATCATAAACCATTCAATTAGGATAAGAAGATTCGAGACAAAGAAATTTCTTATATCTTGTTAGTTGCTTCAAGATAATTAATATTTTAACTTCCTTCATTAGCATTTGATTCACTGCCAATAGTAAAAAAGATCCAGTAGAAAAAGAATTTCTCACAAATCATTATTATCAAAGAGACTGAATCTTTGAAGTTCCTCCTACAAAATATTTGATGAACAAATTTTCATGAACAGATTTGGATATATATAAATTGGCTTATGAAGACACAACTATTGCAATAAATTCTCTGGAATAGTTTTAACCAATTCCAACCAACACAAGAATAAAAAATCAACCAAAATGACATCGGTAGAGATGAAGTGAAAAAATAATGTGTAAAATTTTGGGCGGAGATGAAAATAAATACTGCGTCCAAAATTGTCACTTTTTTTCAAAATATTTTTTCATATTACTATAGATTAAGCACTCCTGATTACAAATATGAAAAAAAAAAAAAAAATAATGAAATTTTATAAAAGTTAATGTGGTAGTTTCAGTTTGCTATGTAAATTCATTGTAAACTGATCCACCTCCGAAAAGTCGAATCAAAATATGCTATGTCACGTGTTCTCCAAGAATGTTAAAAAAATATTTAATTTGCATTCGGGATTTATTTTTTTCATATATTAACCATCGATTAAGCACTTCAGATTACGAATTCTTTCAGACATCTAATTCTGTTTAGTATTTTTGTTTCATGCAGCAGTTCTTAATGACTACCCTCTTTACTTCATACAAGATCGGCCATGTCTGATCAAATTCATTAATCAAGTTCATTAATTACGAGTTTGCAGGTAATATGCCTTGCTCTTATGTTGTTGTCTATACTTTCTTTTGTGGGTTTTAAATGCTTATATTTTGGCATTATATATGAAATAAGTAGGATAGTGGAGGATTTTAAAATATTTCTAATGTATCATATATTCGACACTGCAAATTTTAAGGGCTCTTATATAAAGATTTGTATTTGTTCCAGATTTAAAATTATTGTTGTGATGTGATTAAAAATTTATAAGGTCATTTTTATTCATGATATATATTATCTTACATATTTAGACATATGATAGGACACTGTTTTTACTATATTTTATTGCAGAAAAAAGTGATGCCTAATAGTACACACAACACATTGCCAAGGTTATTGATTTATACAAAATTATTTTATTTCTTCCTCTGAAGTACTCAGAGAGAAAGAACTGACAGCTTTCGAAAAAAGGCAAGAATAATTGAACTGAATCTGTGTCAGGAAAATATCCTCTCAAACCAAGAAACTGATAGCCTACAACGGGGGATCTCTAAAATAAACTTTAGATAAATAGACTCCTTCAAAAGTTACCAACCCTATGCGCAAACATCAAATGGAAAGACATAAGATAACCAGATTGCATCAACAACTTATCAAGTGTAAAAATTTCCACTACAGAACGAGGAGGCCTCAGGTTTTGTTGGAAATTTACGACCGAAATTTAAAAAAAAATGGTGATGTCATAGACATAATAATAATAATAATAATAATAATAATAATAATAATAATAAAATCAGCAACAACATGGCATTGACTTTGACTAAGGGCTCTTTACAAACAAGCTTGTTTCTATAAGAATGGCTTCAGATTAGAAGCTTCTTATGGTTTGTGTTTAAATTTTTTTTCATGTTTTTCGTGTATTTTCCCTTGTGATGACGGGGTTCATTAGTGAAATATGACAAAGTAGAATTTTGAATAGGCAGCGTTTGAACATGTGATTTCGTTTCACACGTGACTGAAATTTATGACATATATACATATTCTGAAATGATGACGTGTCTTTTTATAGGATGCGTTTGTGGATTGTGAATTTTAAGTGTTTTTAAATTAAAAGTGGAAATAAAGGAAAATAAAATACATTTTCATTATTTAATGCTCTTTATTTCCAGAAAGGAAAAAATAGTGTACAAACAGCAAAAAAGATATGCGCCATTTATGGAGATGGTGTCATAGCAGAGAATACTTTTCGTTGGGTTCAGAATTTTGATGTGGGCCTGCAGCCGTTGATGATGACCAAACTGAAATGCTGATTAAAAATAATCCAGATCACACGACACGGGACATCGCAGAGATACTCCACTAATCTCATATGAGCTCTGTATGGGAGAGAAAACACTTGGATACATGAATCGCTACGAAGTTTGAGTGACTCATGATTTAACGGAAGAAAAATTAATGAACTGCAATTTAATCTGTGATTCCCTGCTCAAACACAAAAGCGACCCATTTTTAAATGAACGACCTTAGGTGATGAAAAATTGGTTGTGTAGAAAATTGCGGAGCAAAAAAAGATCTTGGAGAAAATAAAATGAACCACTGTTAAGCACTCAAAAAGCCGGTATGCTTCCAAAGAAGGCGATGCTCTGTATATGATGGGATTGGAAGAATATTTTGCATTACGAGCTCCTTTCATAGAATCAGACAATTCAGTCAAGTACCATGCGTGATACACACTTGGGCGATCATGTCTCTTTTGATTCATGACAACCTAGGCAGAAGATTTTCCTGCGGTAGGCTGCCGTTTCTTTGTGCTGCAGACGGTGTGACAATCAAGGCTATAGGTCGGGGTCTGTCGACTCATAGCTGGCGGAGGAGACAGGGGAAAAAGGGTTACCTTTCTCAGGGGTATTTGCGCGTAAGTAAATGGAACGAACCCGACTGAAATTCGAACTGAACTCTTCGATTTCTCATTTCGATCCAATATCCATTACTTCGCACTGCACATCCATACAGACAAGTACTGTTTCCAATTACAATGGTTTCAGTCAGAACGGCGTAGTCTCCCATCAGAACAACACTAGACGTCATGTCTTTTTGTAGACCCGACAGAAATGGATACAGATTGGCTAGGAAGTCCTGCAAACCCGCCATACTCCTCATGACTTTCCACTTTCGAATTAATACTTAAAACCTGTAAAATCACTTAGATCAGTTCATCACCTAGGTTCTGGGAGGATGGAATCATGAAGCTGCCTCAAAAGTAGCGACAGATAGTGGAATAGAATAGTACATATGTGGCTGAATAAATCAATGTACAAATACCTAAATATTGTCTTTCAAATACACTTAAAGCATTTTTTTCGGAGCCATGAATTTGCTATATTTATGCATGAAGACTGCTTAGTATTTTAGATAGAGTACATGTTGATATGAACAGGGTGGATATAGAAATCAACGTTACATGTAGACTCTTTTAGTTTTACAATTTAAGTGACATTAAATAGTCTGTCAACAGTGTTAATTTCTCTCTTTATCTGTTCATCTAAATTGAAAGAAGGCTTAGTGAGTTCAACACTCGCCGGGTATATCGAAGGCAAAAGAAAAGAAAGAGGTATTAACCTAATGGACAAGTTTTCGTAAATGGATGAAGGGACAGGTATCATACACTTTAAAGTCGGTCGAAGTAAATTGTGTTCCGTTGTCACTGACCAAGCAATCTACTACCCCAAAACGAGCGAATAATTCGTGAAGGTAGCTTATTGTTGCTTCCGTAGTGGGATTTTTACATCGGAACACTTCCGGCCATTTTGAATAACTATCTACTACAATTAGATAGTAGAATCCCTCTAGCGGTCCCGCAAAGTCCACGTGGATCCTTGACCAAGGTCGGTCCGTCTTTGGCCACGGTTTATGTGCAATAGGTGGTCCTTTTGCCGCCAATACACAGCCCTTGCATGTGTTGACCATATTTTCGATGTCCTGGTCCATTTTAGGTCAGTATACGTAGCTGCCCATTAGATTTTTCATCCTATTTTTCCCCGGATGCCCAATGTGAAAATCCTTCCGGATTCTCTTCTGTAGGTTTTTTTGGAATGACGACTCTCTCGCTGTATAGGAGTACCTCGTCACATAAGGAAAAACTGTCTGATATATGTCGGTCCTTCTCTGAAATTTTTGTTTTTGTTGCGCAAATGAATTCATCATTGCGGGCTTAATGTTTTATTTCTTGTAGCGTCACAGGAAGTTCTCTTATAGTGCTACACAATAAAGTTTTTATTTCCCCCTCCGTTCGTAGTGAAGCGATCACAAAATCTTCTAAGGGTTCCGTATGTCTTGGAACCAGTCTAGAAAGTCCGTCAGCGTGACAGATTTTTTCGAGGGGAGGTATTCCAACTTGAAGTTGTAATTTAGGAGAATTGTTCCCCACCTCAGCAGTCTGTTTGCCGTATAACCGGGTAATCCCTTTTTTAACCCGAAAATACTGAGTAGCGGTTTATGGTCCGTTTGTAATATGAAAAATCTTCCGTGTATGTAACGGTGAAATTTCGTGACTGCGAATATGATTGCTAATGCTTCTTTTTCTATTTAGGAATAGTTCTTTTCCGCTGGGAGTAGGGTCCTTGATGCATGAGTGATGGGTTTTTGCGTTCCATCTGGCATTTTAGGAAGGATGCACGCTCCTATTCCATGCGAGCTTGCGTCGCTAGCAACTATGATCTCGAGGTTCGGGTCGTAGTGCGTAAATAATAAATCCGATGTTAGGACTTTGATAGTTTTCTCGAATGCCTCCTGGCATTCGGGTGTCCATTCCCAAACATTACCATTCTTTAAAAGCTCGTTCAGCGGGGCACGGAGGTTATGCATATTTGGGATAAACGCTTGGTAGTAATTCGCTAACCCCAAAAAGCTCTGTAGCGCTGTGACGTTTTCAGGAGCCGGCATGTCCTTAATTGCAGTGGCCCTTTCCGGGTCCGGTCTCCTATCGTCTTTGTCTATGATGTGACCCAAATATTTGATTTCTTTCATGAAGAAGTCACATTTGCCTTCCTTTATTTTGAAGCCATAGTCTTGTATTCGTGAAAATACTTTGTGGATGTGTTCCCGGTGTTGTTCCAAGCTTTTACTGTTTATCAAGATGTCGTCTAGGTAAGCCATTGAAAAGTCAAGTCCACCCCGCCTAGTGTCTATAACCTGCTGAAAAATGGCTGGTGCAACTTTGACTCCAAATGCAAGCCTTTCAAATTTGTATAAGCTTCTATGTGTATTTATACATAGTAATTTTGAGCTTTCTTCCTCAACGGGTATCTGGAGATAAGCTTCGCTGAGATCGATTTTTCGAAAAGAACTTGCTTCCATTAAGTTTTGTAAAAACTTCTTCCGGGCTTCGAAGTGGGTAGTGATAATTTTTTAGTGCTGCGTTTAGTCCAGTAGAAAAATCTGCGCACACGCGGATTTCCTTAGACTTCTTCTTTACATACACTACTGGTGCTGCACATTGGCTATATTCCACTTTAGATAAAATGCCAGTCTCTACAAGTCTGTCTAATTCCTTGTCTATTTCCACTAAAGATACATACCTTTTTTTCTTAAATATTGGTTGAGTGTTCTCTTTGAGCTCAAATTTTGCTGACATCTTTTTGCATCTACCAAGGCCAGCCGAAAAGACTTCGGGGAAGTTTTCTTTTAATTCATTTCTTAGTTTATCTGACTCGGTCGTCAGATTTTCTATTTTCTGACAAAAAGCATTAATTGGCATATCCCACAGATTGAACTGCTGCATCCAATCTGTGCCAAATAGATTGTCTGTGTTTTTTTAACACGAACATTTTCAATTTTTTGGTTGTTCCGTTCAAAGTAACGTTCCCGATAATTTCACCCTCAAACTTAATTTTTTTACCGGTCACCCACCTAGCTATTTTGCCGGTTTTTAGCATGGTTGGTTTATTTAACTTTTTCCAAGCATGTAGGTTGATTATTGATAAATCAGACCCGGAATCTAATTGTAACCTGACTATTTTATTCAGTATTTCTATCTGCACATACTTTCTTATATTTTTGACATTCAGTTCGTCTGTTTTTGTGGTTCTAATCCGGCTTTTTCCTCCTTTATTTGCTCTGCAATGTGAAATCTTGTGCCCAACTTTATTACAAGTTAGACAGGTTTTAAACCGATATTGACAATCTTTAAACCAATGAAGTGCTCCACAACGGTAACATGGACTAGGCGGTAAATTTTTCTGTTTTTCATTGAGTTGACTTTTTTCTTAGGAGAGTGAAAATAATCTTTTTGGTTTGACTTGTTTTTGAAGGGCAGGAAAATTGTGGCTTTCGATGTATTTTTCTTATGTGTGCAACGCCTGACTCTTCAATGTCTCTAGAATCATTTTTTACACTTATATATTTTTGGCAGTCCTCGGCTATATTTTATAAAGTTAAATTTGGTTCTCCCTCTAACCTGGTTAGGACTCTACGTCTAATTTCTGTATCTTTCGTTGATACAAGTCTTTGTACGAATATTAGACATTTTAAATTGTCTGCGGTAAGTTCGGCCAATTTAAAATCGTAAAATGTTTGTTAACTACCGATGCGAACGTCGAGTAATCTTCGCTGTCTTTCTTGGTTAGGTTTAAACACTTTCACCTTTTGTAGAATAACGCCGTTTTGGGGCTGAATAATTCTGTAAGGAGATTTACAGCTTCAACGAAAGTCAAATCACTAGTTTTTCGAGGTAATATGTAGTCCACGAATTTGCTATGTTCAGTAGTCCCTAATTTCCGGAGCAGTAGGCGTAGCTTTTTAGCGTCTGCCCATTTCCCACAATCTATTTCGAATAGATCCTCATACCTTCTGAAATATGAAGAGAAGGTTTTATCTTCGTCTGGCGAATAAATGAAATTGTCAATTGCACTCCAAATCGCGTTTTGAGAAAAAGTAGTTTCGCTCTCCGTATATTGACCCTTATTCGTCCCTGTTTGTAGAAGCAATTCTTCAAACCTTTTCTGTTGTTCTATCATTTGTCGCTGTAATTCTAATTGTTCTTCGTGTTTTAGCTGTAATTCTAATTGTTTTTCTTTGTTGTTGTTGTTGTAATTCTAATTGTTTTTCTTCTTTCTTCGTTGTTGTTCAAACTGGACTCTAACCAGTTCTAATACAAAACTTTAAAGTAAACTCTTCCATGTTTTAATTTTCCATATTACACTTCTAACGTAATTTTAAATGTACCAAACCTTTGTGTTACTCGGAGGGGAAGAGAGAAAAAAAAACGAATCACTGTTTTTCCTCTTTAAATGTGTTATTCTCGTGCAAAGTAGTTTTTTGGACAACCGCGAAACGTAAAGTTTATAACTCCGGCGCAATTTTTTCTCTCTTATTTTTTTCGCCGACAAGCCTGTTTTTTAGACTTTTTTTTTTTCGTTCTCCCGTGGAGTTCTTTAAATCCTCGTCGCCAGTGTTGTGGACCCAGAATAGGTCCGAAAGAAAATTTCAGCAATTTAGTGAAAACATATTAACAAAAAGAACGAATACAAAAGTGTTGCACGTCTGACTGACAGCAAAGTACAGTAGTCAACTGTAGACAGCTCTCTTGAGAGGCATAATATAGTAATAGGACGAGTCCATTTAGTCCATAAAGGTAGGTCCCATAACAATAGGAGTAAAGTTGAAAAAGTGTGACACAGTGACATTCGCATTCATTAATACAGATTTGGATAGTTTTTACATAATTTATGGACAGAAAAGAATGTAAGAAAAATTAAATAAAAAGCTTAATCGTAATAACTTGTATAAAATAAGGGTTGCTGCCAAAATGCACAACATTATATATATATAGACAAGGAAAATTTATCTTAGCATTTTGTCTTTATTCCTATTGTGCTTTTACAGATATAAGATTTTATAGATATATATTTTACAGAGAGAGAGAGAGAGAGAGAGAGAGAGAGAGAGAGAGAGAGAGAGAGAGAGAGAGATCATAAAATTATGAACACAAGTAAAATTGTCTCAAACAAAAAAACGTTTTTTATTTCAGGGAATATTAATTTCTTCATACTTGAAAAAAATTTAAGAATTAAAAACAAAAACACGATTTATACGATAAAAAAAAAAGAATAGAAAAAAATACTAACGCAACTATTTTGAGTTTGTTACATTTTCCCATGAGAATTTAGCATTGGATTTATTTGTAATTATTCTTCTTAATTTTTTTGGGCAGAAATTTGATAAGCAAAAACTATGAAGTGATTTGTAATATTCGTGCATGTAGAAATTATCTGTTTTTGTCATTCAACATAGTTAACGAAAAAAAAAAAAAAATTCGAGTATCAAATAAAAAATCTCAGAGGAAGAAAGACAACAAAAGTTTGTTAATGTCATTAAAAAAATTAGGGAGATTTATTATGCAAAAATTAAAAGTGAATTTCTGATAAAGTGACCTGATAGCTGTTGAATGTATGCATGTGTGTGTGTGTATAGTATTTATTGCCGTGGAACGTGTTCGGTGAGTCAGCTTGAAGTGATCTATCAACCTCTTTTCTTTACGATGACCAAACACTTTATGAATTTATTGAATTAAATCGGTCAGTTTATTTTTTTTTTGAAAGACTGTCTGACAATGGACACATTTCCTTTGATTCTAATACTTACTAAAACTAGTTCAATACAGCAATTCCTTTAATTCATTGCACTCCCAGTGAAGACCGAACCCACACAATAAAAATGGCTCGCTAGATTTATCATTTAACCAATATTCCATGTTCAGGCGGCCAATAATTGCTTGAATTTTATATTGCGTTTCCTGAGTTGGTGCTTCACACCTGTGGTCTTTTGTATCAGATCAAGATAAGCTTTGTATATATATATATATATATATATATATATATATATATATATATATATATATATATATATATATATTGTGTCTATTTAGGTAGCAATTTTTCATTGATTCATGTTTCATTAAATAATATAGACAACTTTTGTCTATTTATTCTAAGTAATTTCCTTTCATATTAATACTTCTCGTTTTCACTCTCGCGTGGTCATGTGTGACGTCACGAGCTGCGACGCGATTTTTTCTTCCGCGTCTCGTATACACGAGTTTGTCGTTGCTTTGAAATTTTTCATGCAACAAAAAGAGACTATCATTATTGTTTCGTCCGTGTATTGGTTGATATATTGAAATGTAATTGTCATCTTTGATAATGGCTTATGTAAGCCGAAAGCTTACATTGAATTTAAACATGTATCAATATGGTGATTTCTTTTCGTCTTTCAATGATAATGTTATTAAGCTTATCAGGCAATATGAAATGAACTTACTTAAAATAAATAGACAAAACCTGTCTATATTATTTAATGAAACATGCATCAATATATATATATATAATTCCATCAATAAGTACATCACTTTAGTCTGATGATTCCTTTAAGACGACAGAACATGTTACGTAAAGCCTTTTTCCATTCTGTCATTCAATTACCCAATATTATTCTGAGATATAGGAATTTATATAACACAGATAAAAATCATGGATTACTCATGCAGAAAACATAAATAATGAAATTGCAAAATGTAACAATCACTATTTGACAGCACGGGGAACTACTACTACTACTACTACTAATACTACTACTAATAATAATGGTATGGCTCTCGTTGCTTGGTTTGGTTTGGTTTGTTTTACGGCATACCAACCTCAATGGGTTATTTAATGCCGACAAATTTTTATTGTTGGTAATATATTTTTTTCTAAAAATGTGTTGCTGGTAGTATTTTTCTTTTTCAAAAATATACTGCTGGTAAATTTTCCAAAGTATTGCTGTTATTAAAACTTATTTTTATACATTAATAGTGTTTTGGCCCCTTTTGGGGGGGGGTTAACTATTTGTCCATATTTGGGACCCTGACAGGAGGACCTGGGAACACCAGCAATTCAGTGGTGGTTCCACGTTCCTCAAAACCTCCTGATTAAAGTCCTTGCTATCGGATGTAGTTTATCGTCTTACTCAGGGCGCGGATGTAGTTTATTCTCATACCCAGGACGTGCTCTCGTTGGCTTCTGATCATAATTGATTGGAGGTGTTATAGGTATTGTCTTGGTAAATTAAGATGTACTACAGTAAATATTTCCCCCTATGAACAGAATTCTTTGTCATCACACTTGACTACATCATCATCATCATCATCATCTTTTACTTTATCACCATACTCTCAAGTCAATATCCTGTAAAAAAATTGGACCGATATTGACTGTGCAGATAACCTAGGTATCACTACAGACACCATTGTCAATGCCACAGCTCTTCTACATCATCTAGAAAATGCTGTTAACGATTTTGGACTCTATGTCAATGCCTCTAAAAGTGAATTCATAAGCTTCAACCAGCTAAAGCCTGGGTCGCCTTGAATAAATTGGATGTGATCTGGAAATCTGATCTACCAGACAGCCTCAAATGGAGCTTCTTTCACGCCACATTAGAGCCGGTTTTAATGTATGGTGCTATTACTTGGACATTAATTAAGACCCTTGAGTCTAAACTTGATGGAACTTGCAATCGGATAGTAAGCTATACTTAACATCTCTTGGAGACAACATCCAACTAAGTCAAAGCTCTATGGATCCATCCCTGATATTTCTATAATCTTAACAGAATGTGCTTTGTAGGACGCTGCTGGCGAGCAAAACAAGTACTTGCTCTGGAGACCGGGCCATCGCGCAAGACGGGCTGGTCGCCCAGCAACCACTTGCATTATGACATAGAATGCCCCCCCCCCAATTACCTTTCGACCTTGATACGGAACCGTGATTGTTGGCGTGATAAACTCATGAATGTCCGAGATAGCTCGATCGAATAAAAAACAGTAGAGATTTACCTGCCCTTAAAGTCATTAGGGAGACGTGCCCTCAAACAGTTGGGTATGTCCCCTAAGTGCTAACGCCCGAGGCAACTCTGTTCATAAGCTGGATTAGTGAGGGTCATCATATCATGGTTGGATGTCAAAAGGGTCGTTTTTTTTTTTTTATTTATTCTTGAAGGATGAGGCTGTCAAGGCGACTTTAGGGTCACATCTAGATACTTGTGAGCATCCTCACTAGAAAATCGTTTGAGTAGACTGGTTTACCCATCCTGATGGTATTAGGTTGGTGCAAAAATAATGTCGGTTTTTGACGCTCAACTTCAAAAGAAAAACGACATTATTTTTGCACCAATCTAATATTTCTAACTGGGTTCCGACCGCAAAGTTATGCGTTGATTTTATCAAAAGCTATCACCATATTGCACACAATTGCCTGTAATGCATATGCCTTTTACACCCTTATCAGATTGGCAATCAGGACTGGCATATTAGGCTTCATATATTTGTACCCCAGTATCACTTAGTTAACGTGCAGCTTTCACAGTTAATAATAATAAGTGCTGAGGCTAGACCAGACATAGTTCTCTCTGATCTTAATTAATTGGAGGTGTTAACATGAAAATATTTTGTCTCGGTGAATTAAGATGTGCTACAGTAAATATCCTGTTCAGTGCCATAGATTGCTTGCCAGCTGGGCATATTTCCGAGAGATATTTTCATAATAGGGGAGCAATCATGGCCATTTGTCGAGAGGGTACATTTAAATTTGAAGGACGAGACAGTTAAAGTAACTTTGGTAGCCAAATGTATACATTTGAGACAATCCTCAATTGGAAACCGCCTGAGTAGACGAGTTTACCCAATCTGAAGGTATTTTTAACTCGGTTCTGCCTGTAAAGGAATGTAATGCTTAAAGCAAAGCCTGTCATCATAACACACACATTTGGCTGTGGCTCCTGTAGCCTCATCAGACTAGGAGCTCAGTTTGATATTTGGGAACAACCTCAGTAAAAGACTGTCTAAGAGCACTGAATCACCCAACCTAGAGATATTTCGAACTGCCACCCCCGCCTGCATCGTTATGCGCTGATTTGATCAAAACCCGTCACTATGTTGTTTTTGGTTTGGTTTGGTTTGTTTTTACAGTATATAAACCTCAATGGGTTATTTAGTGCCGACAAGATTTTTATTACTGGTAATATTTAAAAAAAAATGCATTGCTACTGATATTTTGTTTTTAAAAATGTATTGCTGGTAATATTTTTCTTCAAAAATCCATTGACGGTAATAGTTTTTTACAAAAAAAATGTATTGATGGTATTAAAACCTATTTTTACACTTTCATAGTGTTTCGATCCCAATTTGGGGGTTAACTATTTACTCATAGCTGGGAACCTAACGAGTGCTACCACCTCGGGTCCGGGTGGACCTGTGAACACCTGCAATTAAGAGGTGGTTTCACGCTCCTCAAAACCTTCTGATCAGAGGCCTTGCTACCGGATGTAGTTAATCGTCTAACCCAGGACGCCACCATGTTGCGCACACTTGGCTATGATGCATATGTCTCATCAGAATGAGTGCCATGATGGTTATATTGGGCTTTGAATATTTATAACACAGCATCACTTTGTTGGCGTCCCTCTCTCTCTCTCTCTCTCTCTCAATACTACTACTACTACTAATAATAATAATGATAAGAAGAAGAAGAAGAAGAAAAGTAAGCATTTGTCGTTAACCATTACGCCACGATGATGTGCCAAACTTTTTATTAAGTGAAGCTTAGTTTGGTGCAACACGACAAGTATGGGGCACTTAGTGAGGATCAAACTCACTCTAAATGGTCTTCAAAACCAACTGGTGAAATATTACACAACAACGAGGTGTTCACAAACGTATTTTTATTTATATTGCCTAATCAGTGAAAATTCAGTGATGACATTCTCTCAATTATGTTTTAATCCGACGGAAGTAAGAACAGAATGTGTGTTTGTGCGTAAAGGAAATGGGCGGGGGGAGAGAAGTAGAGTCGGTTGAAGTGAAATATAGAGAGTGAGAAAAAGACGAAACGGAAATAAAAAATTGGATAGGTGGAGAAAGAACGCTGGGTTTAAATTTATCCCATAATTTTTTTTTTTTACTCTCCGACAGTGCACTCTACGTCGATTGAACAAGGGAGATAATGTTTTTTTTTCTTATCAACATATTAACATTCGTAATTTCTTTACACAGGAAATTATCTTATGCTGCCATCCCTGTCCATTGATTACTATTGACCCTCTAGTAGTACTATAAAACACTTAGGGACGGAGAAGATATAAGACCAGTGCAGAACTGTTAAATTGTTGTCAGTGCAGAACTGTTGAATGAGAAAATGGAAAAAGGCTTTTTCGATAGACGAAGAGGGTGATTGGTGTGTTGTAGATTTGAATCAACCCACAAGAAAGAAAAAGGCGAGAAAGGTTTTTAAATATAAAATGTTTCTCAGCGTGTATGAGTATTAAAGTTCTTGTGTTAAAGTTCCTTGTTTGTTAAAATGAAAAGAATTGTGATTTCTTCGCGTGTATGTGTGAGAAAAAGAAGCAAACGAGAACGTGAGGAGGAAAGTGTGTGACGTATGTTGGTGAGGAAGACGGATGAATGAAGAAGGGAATCACTTTGAAGCCACCGTCGTGAACTGATGCCGTACGTATCCGTCTCTATCTCTTTTTTTTTTTTTTTTTTTTTTAACCAGCGTCTTCCTTGGGCACAAAATTTCCTGTCAACTCCCTCCTTTTTCATAGCAACATAAAACTTAGGTATAAGTACAAAAATAATTTTGATATTGTTTTCATTTTTATCAAAGGATTAACACGCTAAAAAATCTTTTATTCGATAGCTTATCTCAATGTTTTTCAATGTGATGGTTGACTTTGGTGCTTACTAGCTAAGGCTCTTACTCTAGGTTCCCTGCTTCTTGGAAGTAATCGTAGATCTCCTCGTTTTGTAATCTGCAGGCAGTACCTTTGTTTAGTAAGAAGCTGTGTAACTATGTTGAAACCACATTCAGCCATATAGAAAGTTGGAAAAGCAATGAAGAAAAGTTTGATACTTTTCCATGGCTTTAGATAGCTTTCAGAAATTACCTTTTGTAGTCAATATTTAATAATTTTTGAAAATTTGAAAAAAAAAAAAAATGGATAAATGCCCCCTGCCCGCTGTGCATGTTCCCCGTCCCCCAAATCAAAAAAAAAAAAACTTCCAATGCCAACGTTGGGAAACCCTGGTCTATAGACTTTACTTAAATACTCTTCAAAGGGACCACGAAGCATTTTTTTTTTATTGTGGGCGGAACACGACCTGTTGGCTGAAAAATGTTAAATATTTATTTTCAAAGGATTAATTTATTAACCGGAAGGATGCGCGAATCCGCCGACTCAGAAACAAATTTTTGTCATTTGATGATTGACTGTCTTAGTGTTTATTTCCGTCTTTGTTCCACAGGTGATCAGAGATTACTTCATTTAGCCATCAACTCCTCATTGTACTAACAGTGGTCAGGTTAGTATTAAGATGGTTGTAGTAGAGAAAAAGGATATTGGGCATTTTTCAAGACAAAGTGAGATGGGGTTCTATCGACTAAGGCTGAGATTATCATGAACAGGATATGCAACGAATGAGGAATTTCGAAGGAGCGTAACAACTACAAGAAAACTGCTGCTAACAATATGTAAAGACACAAAAGAGGAATTGAGTTAAACAAATATATTAACAGAAACAGTAATACAAACGAGAGGGTTACAGCAAGAATGTTCGGGCCGACTGTCAAAGCTGGCTGCTGGAAACTTCACCCCTCCAAAAGGCAGTACCTGCTCCTATTTATAGCTGGGAGAGTACATGCGTGCGTGGGTAAATTACCATAACACAATCAGAAATAAACAGCTGGAAAATTTGGGATATGTAATAACGAAAAAGACATCGAAAAATTTAACACTCACAGAAGCGATTGAAGAAAAGAGAAGCAGGAGAATGTAAGTAACGAGTAACCTGCTTGATAAATCTAAGCAAATAAATGGGGAACCAAG
The DNA here is from genome assembly GCA_963932145.1 of Acanthosepion lycidas. Lineage (NCBI taxonomy): Eukaryota > Metazoa > Mollusca > Cephalopoda > Sepiida > Sepiidae > Acanthosepion > Acanthosepion lycidas. The sequence goes on along the minus strand of OZ010582.1, from coordinate 34,976,237 downwards.
TGTCACAGAAACAAAGAGAAATCATAATGGAGAAATTTTTGCTGAGAGTAATAAAAGACAAGCATCGGTGGAGAACACTGATGACATACGTCATGAAGAGACACGGCATCCTGTCTCACTTGATTTGTATCCCTTGGACTATTGCACCAGGGAAGCTGTCGAGAGGGAGACCAACCAACAGTTCTGCAATATAGAGGGCTTGTTAGTATATATAATGAAAAGGTTGACCAGGGTAATGTTATCACTCAGAATTACTCTGGTAACCCTTTTCGTCTTTATTTTATATTTTTTGATGAAATACAATTTTCTTTATATATATATATATATATATATATATATATATATATATATATATATATATATATATATATATATATAAACAATTTCTTTATATTGCGATACTGTTGGTTGGTTTCCTTCTCGACGTCTTCGCTGATACAGTATTCCAGGAGATATGAATCAAGAGAGACAGATGACATGTCCCTTTTTAAAGTAAGCAGTTTTTGTAATTAAAGTGCTCGATATCAAAGTGTTGTTATATACCGTACCTATGAACAATAATGGGTATGTCCCAATCCTCATAAATACGTTGGACCCTATTGTAAGGCGGTGGGTAATATGCTGTCTAAGTAGTCCACCACTAGCAGTGGTTTACCTACTTTACGCCGCTAGCGAGTATTGTATTTTGTTGATGTTATAAAGCTTACAATTTCATCTCCAACCCCTGTTTTGGTTATTCCTCATTCAGTAACCCTTCCTAGGTTATAACATCAATAATAAATAAAATTCTCGTAAATATCTTTACACACGTTGTATTTACTCCGTTTTACATCCAGCTTCTACTTGAGATACATCCACTCTTCACTCTAGACAAATAAACATACATATATAATTTCTAAGGAATTAATGGATTTTATATTTTAAATCCAAAATTATTTCTTATAAATTTAAATAATATATTTTAGTGGATACACATGTTTGTGTAGACGCCCTGTTTTTTTAACATTGTGTACATATAAAAAATGAAGGCCTTTAGAGAGTCTTCAATACTGTAGAAATCACCTAGACATATAGTAGTATAAAACACAATCTGTTTTATGACGTATTTTTTATTATATTGTGTGATGGAATGTTGTTTAGCTTAGTGTGTACTGCAGTATATCCGATCAAAACCAAGCTGGCGACGCTCATGAGAAATCGCCTTTAGCGTTTTTATCATCCTTTATTTCTACTAAATGAGAGTTCTCCCCAAACGGGCCAGCATAGCCAGGCAATAATGCTATAACACTACAGCAGTGAAAGCGCTAATCATGAAACTATAACACTGAATTTTCAGAAGACGGAATTATAATTTTTGCTGTATTCATCATCCTTCGACCTCCCTGTGGTTGGTCTGAACTCCATTAACAATCCCTTTCCACACTGGTCGGTCCTGTTTGCCGTCCCCAGATCCCCAATGTCCAACCCTGAGTACCAAGCCATGGTGTCTGGGAAAGTCAACTTTCGCGAGAAGACACCCCCAGAAGGATGCCGTAGAAGTAAGGATGAGACGATTTCCCCCGTTCGTTCGTTCTGTGGCAGTGACCGGCAAACTGCAATCCCTTTTGTGTGAGCTTGAGAGAGATTGGTCTCATTTCTTTGTGGACGTCATGATTGTTCTTTCAGTAGCTAATACAAAATGTGGGACGCCAACCTTACATCTGAGTGTTTTGTCGAAACACCATCTTTAGAATGACTGCCACTATTTGCTGTATTAATGATTGTGTCGAAATGCGTAAGGATTTCGAAATTTATACCTAATTCATCATTGGTCAATTTTACTCAGTTGCTTTATTGGCTTTTTTTCCCATTGTTTTAAAAGCTAATGTTTACTTATTTCTTAGAATCGTTGTCTTTGTAGAATTTTGGTAATTATTTCTTTTGCACTTTCGTTCATCACAGATATGAGATCAATACCATATATACATTTTCTATGCTGTGTTTCGTCCGACAAGCGAGTTTAATTTGGTTTCAAAATCTACATATGATAGAATTAAATAAACCTCTTTTGCATGGGTGTATTTATTAGGGGACTGCTACATATTCATATATTTGGCTATAGAGCAGTGGTTCCCAACCGATTTTAGGCCATGACCCACTTCATTATTTCTAAAATTCTGGTGCCCCCCCCTGTAATATTTAATTCTTGTATGCCAATTACACATGTAAGCACATACACACAAAATATTTTTATGTATGCATACTGTATATGCATTGTATGTATTAGCACGAATTAGCATTAAATTAGACTCACTAGAAAACAATCACTGTTTATAACTCATTCTCGAATTGCCCCCCACCCCCACCACCTATTCTGTTGGTATAGTAAGCCGAAGGGTGAACATCATACGCATGACTCACCAAAATATTACCATGCCCCACCGGTGGGGCATTTGCTCTACGTTTGGAATCATTGTTATAGAGTCTTAATGCTGTATCGTTCAGTAATAGACAGTTTGTTCCATGCGTGATACACGCTTAGGCGATCATGTATCTTTCGATACATGACTGACGAGGCAGATTTTTTCCCGCAGTAAGTTGCTATTTCTTTCTGCGGTAGACCAGTTGCCAACCCGGTCTGTCCTGCTATTTACCCATAGCTGGGGGATAAGAAGAGGATTCATACCTTTTCCAAGGGTATTAATACGTAAATGAATGTAATGGAATTCGAATTCGGCTCTCTTCATCTCCGAGCCGCAATCTATTACTCCACCGTGCCTCCGGTAATAAAAAAAATGCCTAATAATATTGGTTTTGATTGTATAATATTCCGTTAGAAATATTAAAATCCTGGTGTGTTTGGTTGAGAAGAAAAGTAACTTTGTTACATTCGGACTATTTTGGGAAAAAAAAACAAAGAAATTTTACAAATAGTTTCCTTTTCCCTGCTGAACTTAGAGTGAAATAAGTGGGCTGGAGGACTGAAGCCCCTCCCTCTACGTTTTGCTAAAACAAAAAAAAAAAAGAAAAAAAAAAAAAAACAAAAAAAAAACAAACAGAAGATTAAATTTCTCTTCCAGTCCAGTCCTCAATCTATGACATTGCTATTGAACTGTGCTATTTTTTTTTGTCTAAAATTACTACGATTAATATTCAAAATAAATCAGAAAACATAATTTTCCGTGGGTGTTTCTGAAATATTAGCTTCTTAGACATTTATATAAAAGTTTTATATACAGAAAATATCTACAATAAGTGAAAGCGAAAAAAATGTGTATTGAGGATTAAAATAAAAACGTGTTTACGGTAGGATTCTTTTTTTGTGCCGTGTCCATTCAGGATATAGGTGATCATGGCTCTCCACAATTTCCTGTCCTTTATAGCTCTTAATAATTTTTTTCTTTTCGTTATTTCTATTAAACTTTGTTTCACCATTCATTTACTCAAGATCGCTATTTAGACATACAGTAGGATAATACATATAAAAAATCTACGAGAAGATCATATAAAATCATACGGAATCATGAATCTTTAAAATTTAATATCTGATTTAGACTCACCCTTTTATTAATTCAACCTTTTTTACACTTAGTGTCTTCTATGTGTTGTGTTCTTTCAGAGAGTAGGTGATCATGGTTCTCCACAATTTCCTGTCCTTTGAAGCTCTTAGTAATGTTTCTTATTGTAATCTCTTCTAATTCTAGTTCTGCCAACTATTTACAAAAGCTCCTTAGGTAGGTTGGTTATGCATTGTTTTCCTCTGTCCCTCTTGCCTTCTATTTGTCATGTGGTCATCATATTTTGCAAGCCTTCTTTCTTTATTGTGCCCGAGAAATTCCAACTGGCTCTTTCTGATGTTAAATATAAGTGCCTTCCAAAGTTTCTCTAAAACATCGTGGTTGCTCACATGGTATTCTCGGCTTTCTTCTGTAGAACCACATTTTTTCTTGCCCCAAGTCTTTTCTTTATTTGTGAGGAGATTGCCCAGCATTCACTGTTATATAGGAAGACCGATATTGTATAGTAATTTAGTACTCTTTTCTTTGTTTCTAACGAGATTTTTTCCGTATCTTAATACTTTGTTTACCTTTTGGAAAGCACCTTTCCCTATGTCAGTGCGCCTTCGGATTTCGGTGTCGTAGTTCCGTCATTTGTTGAAAAACTTCATGGATATTTCAATTTTTGTACTTATTTGATTTTGGTTTCTCCAATTTGTAATTCGCATTTCGGGCTGTCCCTTTTGTTGACAACCATATGTTCTGCGTTCTTACTAAGTGATGTTTAGTTCTTTCTTCTCCTTGCTTACATTTTAAGAAAAGAACATATTAATCAGACAAAAGTCTGATTCACGTGGCTCTCCCCAGTCAAGAATTGTAAGAAAAAGGAGATTTCCTTGGGAGTAACAGACCAGTGGGGGACTAAACCTGACGAAGGCATGCTGCTTAGCTGACTTTGCGTACCTCTATCTTTTCACCAATTCTTCTTCTATATGCTATGTCCATTCACGACGTAGGCGATCATGGCTCTCCACAACTTCCTATCCTTTGCAGATTTTAGTAATGTTTGTCTTTCTACCATCCCCCGCTCCTTGTGTTTCCATCCATTCATATAAGCTCGTCAGGTAGGGGACCCGCTGCAGCCCCCAGTCCTTTCCTTCATTATGTATCCCCAAAATTTCAACTGTCTTTTTCTGGTCCTACGTACTGGTGTCTTTTTAGATTTCATGTTCCTTTAAGCTTCTCCGCATCTTTTTGTTGTTTCAAATCTACACTTCAGTATTCACTACAATATAGGAAGATTGATATTTTATAGCAGTTCAGCACGCTTTTCTTTGTTTCTGACGACATTTTCCTATCTCTTAATACTTTGCTTGGTTTCTAAAAGGCATGAGGAAATTGTCCAGTATTCACTGCCATATAGGAGATTAGATATTACATAGCAGTTCAGCACTTTTTTCTTTGTTTCTAACGACATTTTCCTATCTCTTAATACTTTGCTTGGTTTTTAAAAGGCATGAGGAAATTGTCCAGTATTCACTGCCATATAGGAGATTAGATATTACATAGCAGTTCAGCACTTTTATCTTTGTTTCTAACGACATTTTCCTATCTCTTAATACTTTGCTTGGTTTCTAAAAGGCACGAGGAAATTGTCCAGTATTCACTGCCATATAGGAGATTAGATATTACATAGCAGTTCAGAACTTTTTTCTTTGTTCCTAACGACATTCGCATCTTTTCTCATGTGGCAACCGTATATTCTGTTCCCTTTCAATTTATTGTTCATCCTTTCTTCTTGTTTACCTTTACTCTCTTATGTAGGCGGTCTTCTAGATTTCCTTCTGTGTTTGCCATCAACACAGTGTGTCATCTGTGTATTTTATGATGTTAAGAATGTGGCCATCGATAAAAAAAAAATCTGGTAGGGTCTCCAGTTTCCTTAGGATAGTCTATGAAAATATGGATAACATTCTAAGACCGGCGAATAAATGAAAAACACACCTTTGTGCTAAGTTCTATAAACTTATCAGAATGACATAATCTGCCAACAGGAATGTCTAGGGTAGCGGATGGCTGGTCGGGTTTTCAGAACAGAACTGCAACTGTCCAGACTTCGTTGTTGTCTTACTTTGTCATAGAAAACAAATCCCGTGGGCATTTCATCTATTTATTTATTAGGTGGCCGCTAAAAGGAATACAAAACAAATTATTTTTGACAATAATTTACCGGCTCCTCGCTTTCGTTGAGAGTTGACTTTTCTGGGGCATTTGTGTTAAGCTCTTGAAAAGGCTGAGAAATTTGCTGACTTGAGAGGAAAAAAAAAAAAAAAAAACAGATAAAGAAAGAAAATAAATAAAAGAACACATTTATTTGCTATTAATCAGAGGATTTGTGTATAAGGTCACGAGTATTCGTAAATAGAATGGACTAAACAATCTAAACTCATGTTTTTAAACATTGAAATAAAAAGAAGTGTTACCGTTATCTGTAAGAATGCATGCGTGCAAGCACTTTTAAAAAATTATAGTTCGCCTAATACAAGGCTCAAGAGCCATCCAAGGTAGGAAGTTACTGAATTCGATGAGTAAAATGAATGTAGGAGGAGGACGTAGGAAGTTGTAATCTAGGAAGGGTTACTGAATGAGGAATAACCAAAACGGAGGTTGGAAATGAAATGGTAACATTTATAACATCAACAAAATACAATACTCGCCAGCGGCATGAAGTAGGTAAGCCACTGCTAGTGGTGGACTACTTAGACAGCATATTACGATATTTATTTCTGTGAAATATACAGATAATGTGGCACAAGGCCTAAAAAGCTGGATGGGGAAAAGGACGGTCTTCATCTGTCTTAATTTCAAACTTAGTTAGCTACAAGCACTGACCCAAGTATACAAACAATATTTCTAACACCAAAACAACACATTCTCCTAAACTCTCTTACTACATCCACCATAATACCTTATTGTCTCAATGAAAAAACCTAAATACTCCCCATATGTACAAATCGTCGTATGTGGAGGGGGGGTTAAAAAAACAAATTAAAAAGATCCCCAATGAGTATATACAATATGAATTAATCTATTTACAAGAAACTTAACAAAATCACTGTTAGGAATAAAAAAAAAAACCGCAACACTTAAATGTGGCAGAAACATCAGTTCACTGGACGAAATCAATGCCGGCCTATAAAAATATAAAAAAACATTTATTCATCCCTAGCACTCACACAGACACGCACTCATACACAGCATATTACCCCCACTTACAATAGTGTCGAACGTATTTATGAGGACTGGCAATACTCATTAGTGTTCATAGGTACGTTATATTACAGAAGCAAAGATAACCTTTTAAATTTTGAATTGACGATTGTCCAGGGAAGTATTCATGCTGATGTCTGTTCCGCAAAGTAGCAGTTCTTGGAAAAAAAAAGATGGAATACGGAATAGGGGAGAATGAGGATGATCCGACTCCGTGGATGTAACATAGGTAGTTTTCGTTGGCGGAACTAAAGAATTGAGCTTATCTGAACATCTGCCATGGAAATAGCGACAGAGTAGAGATAGGCTTGCGACGTTGCGTCTGCGAAGAAAAAAGTTGCAGAGCAGAAAATCAGTCATTCCCCACAAGACCGTGAAAATGATTTATATCCCTACCAATGTTGGAAAGTTGGGATTGAGCATCCTCAGCCCAGGAGTTAGGCACTTTCTGAAGTGGTAGAATGAGCCAAACATTTTTTTTCGGCATCTTTAGCATTGGATGGTATATATGAACCCATTCTTCACTTTCCGGCCTTAATAGAGTCACAAATCGTTTACGCAGTCTTCCACACTGCAACCTCTTTCCGACTCAATGTCGCAAGCCTATCGTTACTCTATTGCTATTTCCATGGCAAATGTTCTGATAAGCTCTCTGATATGAGACACAGTAACATTCCAGGGTTATTAATTGACAATTATTGATTCTCAATTCTCAACGATAATCACTCAATACGGATATGCAAAACGAAATAAGATACTTGTTGCTGAATAAGGTAGAATATTTCAACATTTTCAGAATAAATGAATTCAACGTATACATGTATTTTACATATATTTATATACAGAAAAACATAACTCAGAAAAGAAGATAAATATATGATTATGTGTGTGTGTGTGTGTGTGTGTGTGTGTGATGCGTCACGTGGTGGAATCGAAACTAAGAAGTTGGTTTGCTCGGAGACTTACTCTTCTGGGAAAGGAAAGAAGTCATTCTTATCACAATATCATATGCTGTGGGTAAAAAAAAAGAAGGAAAAAAAAATAAAAGAAGTGAATTGATGTCCTTTTCTTTTATACAGCTTTATATAATGACACCTAGCAGCCGTTAAAAGAATTTTCTTAACAGACAGTTTAAGATGATCCCACGACTTCGAGAAGTCAATATCTAAGCCGATCACACCAACATAAACAAATTATTCAGATTTGATAGCTATAAACAAACAAAAAATACTAGATTGCTGGCGTGACTGTACCTGCGGGCCACTGTGTGAAGAGGAAAGAAAGCTAAAACGAAACAAAAGGTGGTGAAAAATACCAGGACCTCTCTCGAGAAATGAAGTAGTTGTGGACCATGAGGTTTACTGGTGTAACTATAATAACTATTGCACTTGAAATCGCATTCAAATCATTAGAATCTCATTTGGATGAGGATTGAGACTGTCTGAACCATGACAGTGTTTGGATATTGAGAAAGGTTCTGGAAATTTTGGAGACTTGCTGCCACTCTTCCCCTAGTGGAAATAAGCATGCATCTGATGTGTACATGTAAATGCATGAAATAATAATAATCGAAACCATCCTAGTGAAAGCATGGCGAAAATCGGTTAGAATACTTGGAGTATAGAGGGTATTTGCTGTCGTTTGATCTCTAGTGAAATATGTTAGTTATTATTGGTGTGAAAATTTAGCGAGCGCAATAATAATCATTATGTAATTCAACTTCTTTGGGCACCTCCAGGCGGTGTAATGGTTAGCGAGCTTGTCTCGCTAGAACAATTACAACTAAGTAGTGAATTCGATCCTCACAGGGTGCTCCATACTTTCGGCTTTGTGCCACGTCTAAGCTACGCTTGGAAAATCACTATCGGGTACCTCGGCGTGGTATAATGGTTAGCAAGCTTGTCTCGTTAAAACAGCTACGAGTGAATAGTGAGTTCGATCCTTACTGCTTGTCCCATACTTTCTGCCTTGTGCCACATCCAAGCTACGCTTAGAAAATCAATGTAATTCAGCTTCTACCTTATTTAGCACGTTGATTTGGTTTAGTGGCATATCAACATCTCTGTGGGTTATTTAATGGCGAAATCTAAATATTATGGCTTCAACTAAATATGTCTGAAGCAACTGTATGCCTTCAACTACTGATAAAATGTATTTTTGGTCATTTTGCTATACAATGTATTGTTGGTCATTTTGCTTTAAAAATATATTGTTGGTAATTTTTTTATATAAAAATATTTTGAAGGTATTTTTATTATAAAATGTATTTTTATACTTTCATGTTGGTTTGTTCTTGTTTGGGGGTTCGCTATTTGCCCATAGCTGGGACCCTAACAGGTTCTACAACAGTCGTTAGCACGTATGCTATACCCTGCCAATACCTCATAGATAATGGTTTATTCCGTTTTGATCGCAAGGAAAGACAGAAAAGGCACGTTAGAGACGCCGTTTGGTTTCAGCGCGAAAAAGAAAGAGAGAGAGAGAGAGAGAGAGAGAGATAAGGTACACGAGGCGATAACATTCTCATATATTTAATGTCTGCTTTAATGAAATGGAAAAAAAAACTTATCAATTTTGAATATTTTCATTTGTACCCCCTTACTTCTTTAAATAATGATCTGCATTCATATTTATGATTGTTATTGCAATATTTTTTTAACGTTGCTAAGCTCAAATATTTATGGAGGTAAGAGAGGAATTTTGACGGCTATTTTATTTATTATTTATTTATTGAACTTCAAATCGCATGAAGGTGACATTTTGACGGGTACTACTAGTGCTAATAATTTGGCTGTGGTGCATGTGTCTGGTATGCACTTATCAGACTGGGAATCATGACGGGTATATTGGGATTCGTATATTTGTAACCCAGTATCAATTAATTCTCAATCGATTAATCAATCAATAATAATGAATAGGCACGACAGAGTGACGTTAGTCAAGCGACATGACGATGTAGAGAAATAATATTAGCGCAAAACAGAGACTGTTCAGGAAAAAAAATATCATAAGATACTCAGGGATTTTAAGATCCTGACCGACCATATAATAATAATAAAAAAAACCCAAAAAACCAAAACAAAAACAAAAACAACAAAAAACAAAAACACCCCCCCCCCAAAAAAAAAAACAAACAGATCTGATTGCTGTGAACAAGAAAAAACAATGAAAGAAAGTAAGATATACCAGATCGATAAATGATTTGAAAAAACAAAATATTTCTCAGAGATTCGCTCCGAAAGTAAGACATCCTAATTTAATTTGATTTTCCATAATATCAGAAGCGGGAGAGGTTTAACCTTCCCGCTAATAACCAATAATGTTTATTGTTCTCTTTCTCGGACTAACGTTTTCAGCTGACATGAAGTGGAAAGTGTATATTGAATCAATTGCTAAATCTGCAGTTAAGAAAGGCGGTTCACTATGTCGGGCTAGACAATTTTTCTTGCCAAAATCTATCTTACATATTTATAAGTCTACCATTTGTCTTGAATATTGCTGCCACATCTGGTCTGGTTCTCCTGCAATGTTATTGATCCTGACCTGGCATCTCGGCTTCAGTCACATTCCCAATTTCCTAACCTAGATTCCCTGTGTTTTTTTATTCTATAAATGGTAATTGTTCTAATGAACTTTTCGCTTTGGTATCTAGACTTTATGAATTTAAGCGCAGTACTAGATTGGCGACACGGTTTCATTTGGTTTATTTAACAGCATATCAACATATTATGGGTCATTTAATGCTGAAATTTAATTTTCGTCGGAGTTTTGGTAATTTTTTTTTCAAAAATTTATTGCGGGTATATTTTTACTATGAAAATGTATTTTTATACTTTCATAATGTTTTGACCCTGATTTGGGAGTTCATAGCCTGGACCCTAACAAGTGCTACCACATTGCGTCAGGGAACAACAGCAATTAAGAGGAGGTTTCACGCTCCTCAAAACATCCAAATAAGAGTCCTGGTGGAAAGTTCTCATCATTTTACAGTTGTAATGTCTAGATGTAACCGTAAGTTCTATGCTAACAGTTTCTTCTATTGCACTTTTCTTCCGGCTTCTTGCTTCCCACTCAACTTTGATCTGCAAAAATTTGAATTCAATGTCAATCGTTATAGTCTGCCTTCTTAATTCTTATACTTTCTCTCTTTAGTAGTGTTTTTCTCATATTCTCTAACGCTTAGTAACCCCTTGCGTCTTAGTAGCTTTATTGCCTTGCTTGGTGAAATGATTAAAAAATCCATCACTAAAGATGCCGGAATAATGGTCGTTTCCTTGTACCGTTGCAAAAAGTACCCGGCTCTTTCTGTCATGCTCTACAAGAATCAAATCAGACCAAAAATGGAGTATTGCTATTATATCTGGGCTGGAGATACCCGATCCTCATTTTCCAGCCTTAACATAGTTCAAAGGTGTTTACGAGACCTTGTGGGCAATAAACATGTGCCCTTGTGGGTAATAAACTCTACATCTCGTTTTACACAGATCGTATCGCTTTTCTATCGCTATTTTTATGGTAAATGTTTAGATGAGCTGTATTTCTTAGTTACACCTGTTCAGACCTTCACACCTTGGACCGCCATGTTACGTATACAGGGTAGAATCATTATCATTCTCACCGTATTCCATTTGTAAGAAAGAAGTTCCTGAGAGAGAGAGAGAGAGAGAGAGAGAGAGAGAGAGAGAGATCTACTCAGTACAGACATCAGAGACTATGCTCCTCCGATCACTACAATTTTAACTTCATCAAGTCTGCCGTCAGTCGTTATCTATCCTACATATCCTCATAATCTGCACTTATTCCCTCCTCTTACAGCCATATCGACAGCTCGTTTAGTAATCCTCTACAATGAGTATCTCTTGTGCCTTGTATTGGGAGGGAACATTTAAGTAAAAGACAAAAACAAAATGTGAATAAAAGCATAAAAATAATAGTAACAGTGCTATACATCAATATCAAATGGAAAAGTTCCAACAAAGTCCCAAATTACAATACTAAATTTCAGAATAGATATATTTCTTAATTGGCGGAACTCAGTTCTGGCTTTGTGGGAGGCATGCAAAGCGTTCAATAATGTTACACGACAGTGATGTTCGGTTCGAAACAGGATCAGTTCTGTAGTGTCTATTGTCTAAAAATAGAAATTGGAACGGGCCTAGTTTAGAGAAGGTTACGTGAAATAATTATTTAAACTACTTGATGTAAATTAAAAAAAAAATTGCGAGCCTCCTAAGGGTTATAAAAAGGTTTTCAATAATCAATCTAGAAACGCCAATTAGAATCTATACCGAGTCACTATGACTCAAGAATGGCAGCTTGTCTATGGGATATGTCTACTTTATTTACAGATTTGAAGTAAAGCTGGCGGTGAAACATCAAATGATCAACTAACGAAAACAACAACGGCTAAAACTGTGAGTTAGAATATTGTGGAGTGAGTAGCCAAGGTCAAATGCAAAATAAATGACAAAGTTTGTAATAATCAATAACAAGAAAAATAAAAGAAAGGAACAAGACAAAAAATATAAAGCAAGCAAACAATATATGCAAGATAAATCAACAGTAATATGGTAAAAAGTTCACAAACTAAGAATTGGTGTTAATACACAAATGTTCGGATAAGCGAACGTAGTGTTCTAACTTCAAGACAAGACAGATCGGGACCGTGTCATATGAAACGGCAAACCGGGCTATATTATTGGCTTGAGGAAAAAAAAAGATTCCAACTTTCATTTGTATGTTTTTGCCTATAAAAGGGGAGGGGCAAGTGTTTTGCAGTCATTCCTAGCCAAATCGAAATCAACAAATATTCATATTCTTGTGTCTTTTTTTGTCAATCTTTTCAACGAATCCTTTTTTTCCACGAACGCTTTATTTGGTTCATCAACCATACACTTCTAATATGAAGATTTTACTCTACAAGATATACGCAAACTAATCAATACACGCATCCTTAAAGTAAAAAAAAACAAACTATATAAGTAATATCGTAAATAAATAGCACTGCTGAATATGTATAATTGTTCGAAGTTTAGTTTGTTTTATAAAATTCAACTTTTGCATACCAACTCAACTAGATATTTGTTTCAGTTTGACTGAGCACTCCTCAGTCTTTTGAACGGGAGTAGAGGTGTATTCCTTGTTTCCTGTTTAGGATTGGGTTTCTTATTCCTCCTAAAGTCTACTTCAACTATATACTTCAAGCGTCTCTGCCTAAACTCGGAAATTTTACTTTCTATTTATTTACTTTTTTTCTCAATAGGAGTAGATATGTTTCCCTATCTCCCGATTACACTCCTTCCTGCTCTTTTGAATATGAGGAAAGGTTTATCCTTTGCTTTCTATTTAGGATTGGGTTTCCGGTTCTCTCTAAAATATTTTCCTTGTCTTTCACTTCAGGTGGATCCTTGCGTTTTGGTGGCATTATCACCTTGCTTGGGCGGTGTCTTTTACTCTGTAGCCCTCTACTTCGAGTGGCTCATGAGGGTCAATATCTTTGTAAAAAAAAAAAAAAAAGCTACAAAAATATCTAAAAAAAGTTTGTAGCATTAACTCCTTGTTTGGAATTTGTTTGCTGGATAAAATTCCCGAAAACAAAAGAATCAGGTTCGAACAGTTTCTTCTATTGCACTTTTTTGCAGGTTCGATGTTCCAAGACAAACAATTTCACGTAATCATTGGTTATTGTTTTTAAAGTAAAACAATTCCGCTTTTCCTCCACAACATAGTTGTAAACTGTTAATACACACGAAATCTAAATGTTTTATACGACTTTTTTACGAACCACTAATATATATGGTCTCACATTTTCACCTTTCAGTCTAATTTCTAACAGACATATTTGGTTTATAGTCAATTTATGTTTGTTTTATCTAAAACATGTTAAAACCGTCCAAAGATACACAGATCGTTTTTATCATTTTAAACAGAAAAGTAATAATAAAATATTGTAAACAAAAAAAAAAGTGATTAAAGAATTAAGCAGTAGTACAAAAAAACAAGTAAAAACAAAATTACCAAAAGTTTCTCTGTAGATCAATTTTCTTTTGATTTTTGCATTTTATTTTAAAAACATTCTAGAATATTTTTCGAACTTCATGCGATGAAAACTATCGTTTGTTGTAAAATATATTCACGACAATTTTTGCTGCAAAGTGAATTCATTTTTCAGTGTGTTGTTCACAAGTAAGAACATATTTTCGAAAATAAGTTTTCAAAATTTTTTCAGCAGACTCTCTTGTAGTGGATTCATTATGTTTTACAATAAATTTATCTGCATAGTCATGTATAGCAAAACAAACACAAACGAACGCAGCCATTTCGCTCGATGAAACCGTAGGTCCTCTTCGAGAAAGTAAGTCAAAGTACTGCTTTTCTGAAGCATCATCATTATCATTGTCTTGTTGCAGACTGACGAATGTATTTTGAGTGTTCAGAAGAATTTTTAGTGTTGGTGTTCCAAAAATATTCGTCCACAACAATTAAAGAAAAGTATTAGAGACAAATCAATGCAAGAAGGTTGAAAGCAAAGACAAACATTAAATGTACAACAATAACATTGGTTTATATGCAATTCAAGGATACAACTGAGTTGAATTTGATGGATAAATGTGAATAGATGTATTTGGCTGCGTAGTATATTATTGTGAATGTTTGAAGGTTTTGCAATTGCTATTTAGATTTGTTCACAAAATTAAACTAAGTGTCCAGTTACGTACTAAATTGTCCTTTGTGCTTATTCTGTTATTAGTGTGCGTACGTAAGTTTGTATTATTGTTCAGAATTGGTAGGAGTTGCGTATCTTTAGTTGTGTGAGAATTTGATTGTTTACTAATACTTATTAAGTAGTGAGAAAAATGTCACTTTTTAAAGTATCGTAAGTGATGTTTAGATAGCGTTCCTGAGAGAGATAGAGTGTGCTTGTGGATTGTTGAGTCCTGGTTGGTCACAGTTTTTACTTGCGTGGGTCAGTTTGGCATCTCTCTAGGAATGAAAATCTGACTTGCGTGAATGTTGGTAATGGTCTTTAACGTCTGACTGCATAGTTAAGACGGGCGCTCTTGAAGGCTACATCTTGGCAGCAAGGAGAAAGATGAATGAAGAGAAACGCGTCAGGACCTTACACGTGTTTTGTTCATATATGTCTGTGTATCACGTGGGAGGCTCAGATCGAAAACGCGGGAAATTTCATTCCTCGCGTGCAGGATATCTGATTGGTCGGAACTGACCAATCAGCGAGTTAGTTTTGAGTAGATTAACCAATGAATGCTTGTCTATGTACTGTGTTTACGTAATGTGGTGGTAATTACCATAGAGGAAAAGTGCATTTTCCAATGGGGTGTAACTGGCAAATGTGGAATGTTCCACAACCTACAATGACCAGGGAACACATTTCATATTATTTAATTTTTTTAAATTTTCTCTAATAAAGAAAAGATGGTAATGGAAATTTCCCCAGAAGTAATTTGTAGGCTTGTTGAGACGTATAGTTCAGTAATAAGGCATAACGTACTAGTTCTGTAGAAAATAAAAAACGACCTCTTGGTTGGTAATGTTTTTTTTTTGTACTTCTTTTAGAAGCGAGTATGGTTGTTCTTCCACGACGTTTTGTATGTAGTTTGGAAAATTTTCTAGCTTGTAAGCTTAGCATTATGTCCATGTATAAACCACCGTGATAACGGTATAGGGGTTCCATCGCACTGGAAGACGTGAAGGTTTTGGCCAGTGATTATACATTCTTTTATAGACAGAAATGTTTTTCAGGGTCAAAGACTATTGTATAAATTAAAATATAATCTTCCTTTTTTAAAATTCAAAGCCGTTAGGACAACACTTTGCTTCTTCCAATTGAGTAAAATCCTTTATCGTATCAGCTGAAATAAAATCATGTAATTCATCAGTATGGACCAGTCGTTGTTTTGGAGGCTTTCTGAATTCTGTTGTATTCGGGAAAAGAGACGGTTTTCTTTTTTTTTTCTGAATGTCATTTAGGTATTGGATATAAATCCCAATTCAGTTTGTTTCGTTTTCGTTTCAAAATAATTTTTTCTTCAAAATGTTTCACATAGAGAACTGATTTTTTCGTAGGAAAACAATCAATACAATTAACGAATTTTACTCATTTTTCTACGATGTTGGATTTTCTAAGAGGAAAAGAAAATATCGGTACTTTTTCATTGTTAGTAGCATATCCACTAGAAGAATCACATTTGTTAACCATTTTGTTAAACAAAATATCATAACAAACTTTATAATTTAATCTTTAAATTCAATGGACTATGATGAGGTAGAAAATTTACCTAATTAATAACATTCATTTGAAAAACAGGCTGTAGTATAAGTGATTGAAGGTTATAAGAGCAAGGTAACTCACAACCGTTTATAATTCGTGGATTAGTAAAATAAAGAAAAAGGTCTAAATATGCATTTTAATGTTGAAAACGTCTAGGGAATTGAAATAACGTCTGATAAATTCTACGTAATTTTACGTTGTTAATTAAACGTTCTAAGAATTTAATTTTTAAAGTTACCTCCCTTTTAGATTAGCAATTTTCTAAGCAGCCATTCACATTTTTTTTGTTGTTTACATTACATTGGATTGTTATGTGACATGTGGGGTCGTATAATACTAGCTGGCCATGCTTTTTTTTACTGTAAAGAATTTCACTATTTTGTTTTATTATTATTATTATTATTATTATTATTATTATTATTATTATTATTTATTTTTGTTCATTTCTTTTTGGTCATTTCACGCATGCGCACATTCCCTTATTTTTGTCTACCCGCATGTGCACATTCTTTTGCAAAATTGATCTCATTGAATCATAGAGCACTGGCAACCTGACTTTGAAAGTAGGAAATGATGAAAAACACACCAACACTAGCATTACAACAAAAATAGTCGACAGATATTCAAGAAGAGGTGGTTGTGGAGACTTACCCAAGAGCAAAATGATGGCTTTTTAATAATAACATAACAAAAAACAACACAACCACTAACAATAATAACACTCTGGACGCTCTGTGTTATCGCAGATATGGGCAGATATATCCCTGCGCAAGCATGCGTACAAACAGATGCATGTGGAGTATATCGTTCTTATATAAAAGCAGAAATATATCTTAGGTTTTGGTTTAACTCTGAGGGAATAATAGTCTAAAATCCATGAAATAAAAAACTGAGATTGAATGTCATTGCAAAGAGTAAAGAAACATTGAAAAATATAAGTGTTAAGCAAAATAAATATGCGGATTTGGCGAATCAGTTGCGTTCAACTCAAAGATAATCTTATAAACTGAAAACAGTCTTTTTTTTAAAAGAAAGCAACCAAGTGATGCATATAAAAAAGTTAAGATTAAACAATAATACAAGATATTGGCGTACAATGTTTATTTTTTATTTGTTTCTTTCCCTTCGTTTATCTTTTTTTGTTTTACTCAAGAATTCACACATTAAATAAACTTAGCTTCGTTTAGAAAACTGGTATGTAATATCGGTCCTTTTCTCTGGCAGTGAATGCTGGACAATATCCCAACAGATGGAAAGAAGATTTGAGGCAACAGAAATGGGATTCTTCAGAAGGATGGTGAGAATACCGCGGACAGAACATGTGAGCAACGAGGAAGTTTTAAGGAAAATGGGCAGGAAAGGACACGAGCTTAGGAGGGCGGAAATCTCTGGGACGCTATCAGGAAAGAGTGCTTGGAGAAGATGACGTTCATTGGACATATTGAAAGCAAGAGGGACAAAGGAAGTCAGAATATATATATATATATATATATATATATATATATATATAATTTGAAAAATATAAGCAGCTATACTTGTCCGGCAAAACCTTAGGTGTTTTAGCTTGTAAATGAACAAACCAATACCCAAAGGAAAAAAAAAGGGTAAAAAAAGAAAGAACTAAGAACATGTACTTCCGGCGAAAATAATCGTCTAGAATCTAAATTCAGAGTCCAAAGAAAAAAAACCCCGACACGAGTAAAGTAAAAAAAATAACTAAGCAAAGTGCTCAATACGCTAAGTAGAACAAACTAAGTAAACCTAAAGAGCCAGACAAACCTACCTAGTTTTCACCTAGTTAGGTTTGTTTGACTCTTTAGGTTTAATATATATATATATATATATATATATATATATATATATATATATATATATATATATATATATATATATATATATATATAATTATTTATTTAAAAATATGATTCCAACTCGCTACATAAGAGGTCTCATATTTCAAAACAGGAGCCGAAAACTACAAAATAATATTTGAATTAACTTGAGTTAAAGTAGGCTCTGTTGCATCTCCAAGCGAAATTTTTTTTTTTTGGGGGGGGGGAATGACTTATTTCTGAAATTTACGAGTTTTAATAGTATGGTCAGAATTGAAATCAAAAATTTCCATGGTAACATCAAGGGCGGATTGTTTAGAATCGGCAGGGGTGGGGTGTTAACAATTTGTATTTTTTAAAAATAATAACAAAAATACTAAGGAACTTTGGATTATTTACCAAACCAGTTTCTTTCCTATTTTCTACAACATTTTCACACACACACACACACACACACACACACACACACACACGCACGCACGCACGCACGCACGCACGCACGCACGCAGAGCATTTTTTTTTTTTTATTAACTTATCTACTTATTAACTGAATATATTTCTGTCTCCGCGAAAAAAAAATATGGGGAAATGGTAGATATTGTGTTATGAATTCTCTTTGCATAGAACTTGATTATATCTCTCAGAAATGATGGAAAATAAAAACAATTCTTTCTCTACTTCTATCTGTAGGTACGTTACGTACCCAAATTTCCTTTACAAATTTACGTGGTTCCAGAGAGTCGCTTTAATTATTTGTAGGGTTGAACATAGGTTATACAGCAATTACACTCTGCTATCTTTATAGTATAAGAATGAATTTTTCGATTTATGTTCAAAATATATTCGACGGAAAAAAAGAAACATTAATCTATCTTTTCATTATATTAAAATATATATACTTGTTCCATATCTTCAATAATGTCTAACTTAAAAGAGCTGTGTTCATATAAAACTTGACTTGGTTCATTTGAGTCTGGTTTCGTTTCTAATAAATTTGAATAGCTTTAGTTTGTGACAAACATATAACTAAACTCGTAACTGTTGTCAAAGATTCTAAATCATTTGTATTTTTCATTGTCTTCGTTTTTATCCTTTATTTATTTAGTCTTTAAATTTTTTTTTACAGTAAGGTTCACCTTGTAAAAGGCCCGGGAGCCACTCGAGGTCAGGGTTACGTTAAGAGGGGGTTTATATGGATAGGAGGGGAAGATAACGGTTAATTCTAGACTTGAATAGGTTAAGATTGGTGATCGGGGAATTATCCTCTTAGGAGTCTGTTCCAAAGAACAGTTGTTCGCGGGAAGAAGCTGTTTAAGTGGATTACGGAATACGGAGGAAATGTGAGTGGTTTGCTATTAAGTGACATGGTGGGCACTAGCCGGGAAGGTTAAACCAAGCGGAAGCAAGAATGTAGCTCATCCGAGCACTTTCCCTGGTAGTAGCGATAGAGCAGCGAGAGGCTCGACATATCACGCATGTAAGAGAGAGGTTGGAGGGTAAAAAATAATTCTTATCAACTAGTTTCTAAGAAGAATGATTTCAGCCATTTTCACCCAATTGGAATGGAAGTTCACGCATGCGCGTTATTACATACATACGATCAGTTCTTATTTTGTCACATATGTTTTATAAGGGAGGTTGTATACTATTTGCATTATTCGGACTATTGTCCTCATCTTTGTCGCCATATTTATTAAAACGTTTCGGACGTTGTACGCTACGGCCTTCTTCAGGTGGTTGGAATGTCGAACTGAACCCTTTATTTCTCTCACTGGGGTAGACTGTTCTAGTTCCACATGCCATGTTTAATGGATGTCAGTTATCAGTTATCTCCTGTAAATTCTCTACTCCAAGTTCTCCACTGCCTTAACCGGGTATTGAACTCACACTCTTTGAGTCCTGTCACTGGATCTAACCAACGCCTTTATCCACTGTGCCATGTGTTCTCAAGGACACATGGCACAGTGGATAAATCATAGAAGGACACATGGCACAGTGGATAAATCCTCAAGTTTTCCTTCTCATAGACCAGTTGCCATTCAAGGCTATAGATCTCAGTCTGTCCTATTATTTACCTATAGTTGGTGGGAGAAGAATTGGATTCATACCTTTCTCAAGGGTATTGGCACAAAAGTGAATGTAATGAAATAGAGTAGAATTCGAAATCGACTCTCTGATTTCCCAATATGTCCCACAATCGATTACTCTGCCGTGCCTCCAAGTCTTTCACAATAAAATCGGTATTAAACTGATGTAAGTTAAATGTTCAAGATAATAATATATGACCAGTATAAAATTTAGATTAACAATAAAATCCGGTATTAATTATAAAAAATTAAAAATCCAGAACTAATTATAAAAAGTCCAATATTAATTGTAGATTTCTATATAGTTATCTGCTAACTGATAGGTCGATATAAAATAATTAAACGTACAAATGAAGGAATTAAATTGGGTTTCCTGTCACCACGAACGCACCGCATACAATCAAACACACATATACACTTGCCCATTTACAGCGAAATATATGTAAGCTATCTCAAGGCTGAAATATGTGTAGCTTGTTTTGAGCAATTTACGTTATATAATGGTTAACAAGCTTGTAACATAGATCGTTATACGAATATTTCGGTATTGCCAATTTACAGTCATATATATTTATTGTTACACCTCTTTTTTGTTGTGAACTGTCTTTTAATATGTCACTTTTTGTTTTAATATACATATATATGTGATAATGGCTAACAGAATAGCCTAAAGCGCTGGGACATGTAGTTGAATATGTTCAGAAAAGAAAATACTTATACGAATGGAAGAAAAATTGAATAAATGTTTAATCGCACTACCTTGTCAGTCGTCTTTAATGAAACCTGTATAAAAGAGGGGTTGCTATCTAAATACACAATTATTTATATACTGGCTACAAGATTCGTTTATTTTTATGTCAACATGCTATTATCAGTTTTCAGCGCAAAGTTTGACTTTCTTTCACGCCCTTTCAAACTTCCTCTTCGTAATGGTCGTAATTTGGGGAAAGAATATTTTATTGAAATTTTCAGTTATTCGCCCGACTTGAAAGTTCCGAATTTTTCTCTTAATTTACAAGTTTATAAGTGAATTATGGCTGAATTTCGAAGTTGAGTGATAGATTTTTTACAATCTATCAACTCTCTGTGGTTTATTTGCAGACCAAACATATTTGGGATAGTAACAATACTGTTTTGTACTTTTTTGCGAATGAATATTGCTTTAACAATTTTTGTCGATAACAATGGTTTTTCTAGATACAATTTCTACTATTTAATCCATAGCTGGGAGATGAAGAGATGGATTCATATCCTCCCTGGGAGTATTTGAGCGTAAGTGAATGTAACGAAGAATTTCGAAGATCTCAATTTCCTGTCTCATCCACATCTACTCCATTGTCCACGAAATCATCCGATAAAAAAATATCCTATCTGATCTTTATTCCATACAGCCGTCGTGGGTAAGACGTTAAACTACATCCAGCAGCAAGCCCTCTGATCAGGAGGTTTTGAGGAGCGTGGAACCACCTGTTAATTGCTGGTGTTCCCAGGTCCACACTGACCTGGAGTGGTGCCACCTGTTAGGGTCCCAGCTATGGGCAAATAGTTAACTATTACCAGCAATACTATTTTGAAGGAAAAATATTGCCAGAAACAGATTTTGACAAAACAAAATATTACCAGCAATAAAAAAATGTTGTCGGCATTAAATAACCCATTGAGGTTGATATACCGTAAAATAAAATAAACCAAACCAATCTAGACCAAAGAATATATATTCTATTCATACGAATCTATCCTAAAAATGTTGTCGGCATTAAATAACCTATTGAGGTTGAAATGCCGTAAAACAAAATAAACCAAACCTTTATTCCATATAGAGGGCGTAGCAGACGCGATGTATGCATTTCAGTCAATGTTTTTACGGGGCACATCCACCCAAGTGTCTTAGTCAGCTGGAGAATTTTGTTTTAATCGAGATACCATCTCTATCTAAATATGGTAACCCGATTAAAAAAAAAAAAATCAAAGATTGCTAACCAAGGCCTAAGAACTTCTATCTGTTGCTTAGTATATCAATTGGTACTTTCCTTCTCAGGGGTATTTTAGAAAATGGACGTGACGAAAGCGACCAGAATTAAAACTCGGCTCGCCGATTTCTCTATAGGGTTGTAATAATATCCAATATTTATTTCAAAATGGCCGATTGTTCAAACATTCTGATCAGGTGTTGGATGGAGAATTCATGAAGTCATATCAAATGAAGTTTAAAATTTAAAAGGTCAGTACGGCATGTCAGGCACAAACATTATCATTTGCAGATGTTTGCGGAAGGTATGTATGCTCATTTATTATCTGCCTAGAAATAAATCTGGTGTAATAAACTGAACGTTTCTTTTATTGCCTGCCAATCTTTATTTATTTTTATTTTTTGGTGGGGGTTGCTTAATTTCAATTGGCAACACACTTAAGGTTGAATTGCAGACGCTGCAGAAGGTTCAATTTTGATAACACAATTTTTTAATTACCTAATTGATATATTCTGTACGTGATTTTAATAAAAAAACAGTAGGCTTTTCGGTTCCTCAAAGGGGAAACCCACATGTTTATCATTGAAATATATGTTTGCAGTTTGAGCAAGCAAAAATCCTTAAAAGTCACACGCATATATATATATAAAGTTGAGATATTTGCGCAGCAATATCTTTTTAAATCAAGTTTCATTAAAGGCGACTGATGAGGTACTGTGATTAGACACATACACACAAACATATATATACAGGGTGTATCAAAAATACGTTTACAAACACTGGAGGAGGCGGGTTCCTCAAACCAAAATAAGGATAAAAGTCCTTATATACACATGTCCGCAAATCCTTCGGTTTTTACTTGAATGTTTACGGTAGATAGCGCTGCAATTTAGACTAGGTTATATTTGTCATTCGTGTACATTTGTAGCTGGTCTGTCTTCGACGTTTAAGGCGTGTAGTAGTGAGTTAATTGGGAAGTGTTCCGTTTAACAATGGCAGGATATTCATAACGTGAGCAGGTAGATATGATCTTTACATACGGCCGCGTGAATGGTAATGGACGCGAGGGTGCATGGCTGTATCAGATTGCATTTTGCAGACCGAAGGCAGCCGAGCCATCCAACCTTTACTGTTATATAATACCATGGGAATTTCGATCCGTTCACAAATGTTGTGTAAATTTGTTATTCCATCTCTTGCAAATGTTGCCTCATCCGTAAACAAGACTGAAACAAAGGATCGGCAGTTTGTGCGATAAACTATCAGCAAAAGTTCTCCCGTGGTCATTGATCGGAGGGCAAAGGACCCTGCATTGTTGCAAATGATGCGGATACAGGAGCTGCTCTTGAAATATCCTCGATGTGGCACTATGAAAAGTACGACTTGCTAGGGCTACTTGACGTGTGCTGATACATGGATCATCTACGACAGCTTGTAGAATGCATTTTTCGTGGTCAGGCGTACGAAAGGATCTCGATCTTCCTCGATCCCTAGTTTGTGGTGACACGGATCCTGTCTGAGCAACGAGATGATAAACTGTACATACATAAATACATACATACATACATACAATGCTGTTCGATAAAGTGACTCACCTTATCCTTTGAACTTAGCTCAACTTTCGTTTCATCGTAGAAGAGAACATTCTTCCAGTCTTCTACGGTGAAATTTTTGTAATAGTGAGCCCATTCAAGTTTCTTCGCATGGCTTATTAGCGGCTTAAACCTTCGTGTACAAGATTTGTAGCCTTGTTCTAACAGCCACCGACAGACTGTTGAAGAGGCAAGACTAACACCTTGCTCTTCGCTTAGACTGGCTGCAATTTCTTGGCTAGTTATAGTCCTATTCTTCAGAACTTCTCTCTTGATTACCCTGCCAGTTCTATCATCAATCTTTTTCTTTCGTCCTCTTGTTTCCTTCCTTGGAGCAGGAGTGGCATCATTATGTGCCCAAAGTACTCGATAGACAGTTGATTGCGAGGTTATAGCAATTTCTGAAATTTCTCTCGTAGACTTACCTGCTTTTGAGAGGGCAATAATAGATGCCTTAAGTAGTGCTGAGTGGCTATTTCAAGCTGTTTTTATACTGTATGAGGCTTTCTGGAATATTCTGGAATACTCTAGATTTAATTTAAGCTGTTCTAGAATTCTCTAGAATATTGTTCTGAGTGTATCGTAAAAGAGTTTTCAATATTTTATCAAAATCTCTTTAAATTTACCAGTTTAATCATTAGAATGCGATATCTGAGTCACTTTTTTGCACAGAGTTTTTTTCCTGAATGTCATTTATATCCAAATTTATAATTATCAATAGAATAGCTTAGGGTGAATAAACTTTTTTCCTAGGTGGTCGGGAAGGGGTTTTTATATTAGTGAAAATTAAAAATTATTTCAACCCCAAAAACAATAAACAAAAAATATTTTTAGTAAAAAAACATCAGGTGAGTCACTTTTATCGAACAGCACTGTACATATATATATATATATATATATATATATATATATATATATATATATGAAGAAATATAGTCTTAAGATGTGCTATATTTATGGGATAACGTACTCAATATCAGAGATAGAGCGTGTGTAAATATAAAAGTGAACATATAAGTCAACACTTAGAGGCGACAGTCTGTTTCATGCTAGATGAAATCGTCAGGCCACCGATTGCATCTAGCATGAAAGACTGTCGCCTCTAAGTGTTGATTTCTATGTTCACTTTCATGTATATATATATATATATATATATATATATATATATATATGCGTGTGTGTGAGTGTTGTGTATATATGCGTTTGTGTATATATGTTGTTTATATATGTATATATATGTGTCTGCATATATATGTTGTATATATGTGTGTCTATATATATATATATATATATATATATATATATATATATATATATATATATATATATATATATATGTATTAGGTAAGTGCAAAAATAATGGCGTTTTTTGACGTATTTTCTAACGTCAAAAACGCCATTATTTTTGCACCAACCTAATATATATGTTGTGTATACATGTGTGTGTGTGTATATATATATGTTGTTTATATATGTGTGGCTGTATGTGTATATATGTTGTGTATATATGTGTGTGTGTGTATATATATATGTGGTTCATATATGTGTGGGTGTGTATATATATATATATATATATATATATATGTTGTTTGGTTTGGTTTATTTAGGTTTAAATATCAACCTTGAAAGGTTATTTAATGCCTACCAGTTTTTCCTGATAGGTTCATATGAAGAGAGTATGTCTTCCTTACCAGAAATCTCTTTGTAGATCAGTTTTCGTTGACGTCTTATAAAGCGGGGTTTTGTCAAGCACTAAATGTGTTGTTGATAATCACTTTCTCCAAAAATGTGTAGCTGGAGTTACTTTTCCTTTCAAATTAGTTTACTAGTCCAGGTAAGTAAACGAATTTAGTGAACTTTTTTTTTTTTAGATTTTTCTGTAGAGTCCAATTTCTTTAATGAAATTTATGATGTTACTTGGATTAGTATTTTTAAATAGATCCTTTAGGTTATCCGATTTGTGTTGTTTACTACGGATTCGTCGGAGATTATGGCACTTTAGTGGTGTTTGACTGTATAAGATTCCTAGCATGGGACGCACATTGGAGGTACCTCATTTTTTAGGAGATGTTGGTGGGTTATGTATCTGTGAACAATACGGAGTCTGGCTAGAACCATCTCCTCTCTCCTTATCTTTCTGGAACTTACCGGTCTTTCACCGATGATAGGCTGAATATTGAAAGTTTGTTGTTATCGCTGTTGTTCCATAATTGCGGCCATTTGTCTTTAATGTTCCTGTTTATGCAGGGTCTGAAGTCAGTGTGAGTCACCATTACTTTAGAGGGAGCCATGTTCAGAGATTCCTTTGCCATTTTGTCAACTTTTCCATTTCCTTGTATGCCAATATGGCTCGGTATCCAGCATAGAACTATTACTGTATCTTTTCCCTTATATATGGAGTCAAACCTATTTAATAAATTATTAATTAAGGGTTTTTTCATGTTTTATTCTTCAAAGCTGTGAGAACAAATAATGAATCTGAAAAGATGATGAATCTATATGACTCACTAGATTTTATAATATCTGGAGCCAGATGTACGGCATATATATATTGTGTATATATATATGTGTGTGTGTATATATATATATATATATATATATATATATATATATATATATATATGAAGAAATATAGTCGTAAGGTGTGCTATATTTATGGAATAAAGTGCTCAATATCAGAGAGAGAGAGAGAGCGTGTGTAAATATAAAAGTGAACATAGAGGCGACAGTCTGTTTCATGCTATATGCAATCATCAGGCCACGTCTGCTGTTATTTTTCTCGGCTATTTATATATATATATACGGGTCAGTGGTGCATTGTGGGTAGTCTATTATAGCGGTTATTTTACTGGAAGTTGTTTGTTTATTTATTTAGGTTAAATTATATTGCTTGTTTTTATTTTTATTTTTTGTTTCTTATTTTATTTATTTATTTATTTATTTTTTAATCGGTGTTTTTTTAACGTAGTAAAAATTTGTTTATATCACTTATTTAATAGTTTTGTTTAATTAAAGCTATTTGTTCAATTTTGGGGTTGATTGTTGTAGTTTATTCTAAGTATTATTTTGGCGGCAACAGTTTTTAATTTGTGTTTATTTGGGTGGATTATCTTTATTTGTTTTTTTTCTAACGGTAACTTTATCGGGATTGGTTTGTTTATTTATTTACTTGGATGAATTTAGGTCAATTTATTTTACTTGTATATTTTCTCTTTTCGATTTTTAATTGACGTAGTATTTATTTATTTTTAATTTTTATTTCTATTTTTTATTTTTATATTTTTATCGTTATATAACAGTTATAGCTATTTTTTTCGTCCCATTTTTAGGATTGATTTTCTTAGTCTAACTAATATTTTGGTCATAATGGTTTGCTAATTTGTTTATTACTTACTTTATTTATTTGGGTTCGTTTATTTTTTTTAATTTTTTGTTATTATTATTATTATTATTATTATTATTCTATTTCGTCTATTCTAACAGGTGTGATTCGGTAATTTGTTTGGATTAATTAATTTTGCTTATTTTTATTGTTATTTTGTTTATTTGTTTATTTTTTTAATTTTATTTTTATTTTTTCCGTTTTCAATTTTTAAGTAACGTAGTAAAAATTTGTTTTCATGTCTGCATTTTTGGATGAGCTCGGATCTTTTATTTAATAATTTATTTTGGTCTGTGGAAGTAATGATAGCTATTTTTTCCTTCAAAGTTTGCAAGTTTTTGATTGATTGTTGTAGGTACTAAGCGAAATCAACATCATTAAGCACTCCCATAAATCATTATTATTCCACAATGAAGAAGCATGGATAAAGAAAGATGGGATATTTGACACTACAATGGGAAGCTTTGACGGTGCAGAGACATGCGAAATCATAGGTATTTACTTACTACACGAACTGAGCAAAATAATAGATAGAAATGAGACAGGACTCTACAGGGACGACGGTCTCATAATCCTAAGAAACTGTAACAAACAAAACACAGACAAAACTAGAAAAGCAATAATAAAGGTTTTTAAAAATAACGGATTCGACATAGATATAAAAACTAACCTAAACGAAGTAGATTTTCTAGTTGTTACCTTCAACCTAAGAAAAGGCACATATAAAACATATAGAAAACCTAGTGATAAACCACTCTACATACACACATCTTCCAACCACCCGCCTTCTATAATCAAACAGATACCAAAATCGATTAACCGCAGGCTCTCAGACAATTCCCCCAATGAATCCCTATTTAACAGAGCTAAGAAAGACTATGAAACAGTCCTAAAAGATAGCGGATTCCCAGCAACACTCACATACTCACCACAGAACACAAAAAAAAAGGCCAACAGGAGAAGAAATATCATATGGTTCAACCCACCGTACAGCAAAAACGTAAAAACAAACGTAGGAAAAATATTCTTCAAACTCTTACGCAAACACTTCCCGGAATCAAGCACCCTACACAAAATATTCAACAAAAACACAGTAAAAATCAGCTACAGCTGCACCGAGAGCATGGCACAAATAATAAAAAAGCACAATAGGAAAATTATCAACAAACCACACGAACAAATTAAACCCACGTGCAACTGCAGAATAAAGAACGAATGTCCCTTAAACGGAAATTGTTTACAAAACAACGTAATATGCCAAGCCACGATAAAATGACCAGATAATGAAGGAAAAGTATACATAGGAGTAACTGAAGGACCCTGGAAACAAAGAAATTATACACACAAAACATCTTTCACAAATAGTAAATATGCGAACAGTACAATGCTTTCTAAGTATATCTGGGAAATTAAAAACAAAACGCACATCACACCAAAAATATCTTGGAAGATAAGGAAAAGATCATCAGCCTACAACAAACAATCAAAAACTTGCAAACTTTGCTTGGAGGAAAAAATAGCTATCATTACTTTCCCAGACCAAAATAAATTATTAAATAGAAGATCTGAGCTCATCTCAAAATGCAGACATGTCAGTAGAAAACACGAGGCCTAGAAGTAGTGTATTGCTATACTGGATTCTAGTGTCAGCCATGCTTATGGCAGGCAAAAATAGGTTCTCTGTGGTGGTTAAATGAAAGCAGTTTCGTTTTGGAGTTGTTAGAATTAACAAGCGATTTCTTGCCCCATTTAACCTTTGATGGAGGTCCGTTTCAAGAGCAGCTGACAGGTTTACTTTGTCAGACGTGGCTGATTGGCTACCGAGACAGGAGTAAATGGTAGTGTCATTGTATGAAAGGATCTGGGAGCGAGCCCGTTTAACACGTCCTTCGTTTCAAAAATTTGATAGGAATGACTGGATTAAACAACATATCCGTCGTATGACACCATAGCCATGGGGATTGCATAGAAGAACAACATGTCAAATCCCGTCGAACGTCTTCAAGATATCTAGAGCCACAACCCAAGTTTCGCCGTTCTTGTTTAGGGTTTGATATACATATTCAGTGATGGACGTTAACACATCGGCGCTAGACCTGACGAAACGAAAGTCATATTGCTTTTCTGAAAGGAGGTCGTGAGAAATAAGATGCTTAACCACTCCAGCATTGATTAGAGCCTAGAATACTTTGCCAAAAAGCGGTAAGAAACTAACAGGGCGATAATTTAAGGTGTCAGAGGGTTCTCCAGAGTTCTTAATAACAGGAACTACAGAAGATGACTTCTGGAAAGCAGGAAGCAGGGCGGTAATTGTTGTAGAGTTTGGAGAAAACTAGAGCCAGTTCAGGAGCATCTTTCTTTAATACAAAGGCAGGTATCTGGTCACATCCGTTTGTCTTGTAGGAGTCTAGTTTGGAAATGATGTCTAAAACCAGTGACGGGGTTAATCATATATCACTTAGGAGAGCCTCAGTTCTAAGAGAGGGAATCAAGCATGAGTACTCCAGATTAGTCGAACGTGGAGTTTGAAGAGAATTTCCGAACAGAGTACTTCACCTTGTCTATTGTCAATTTAATGAAGAGAGGATTTACTGTTGTTCAGCACACTCTTGCATAGCGATCAGTAATCTCTACAACCAAGTCTGTGAGGGGCTATACGTTGTTTCGTTCAACCAGCAAAGAGTAACTCCGCTTCTTTGAGGACAGGCTTGCACTCATTACGAACAGTGACAAAGAGACGTCTTTGTGTCAAGAGACATCTGTCGTTCTATGTACATCCGGAAGAAGTGATTCGGGAAGGTTGTAGCTTCGATGACGGCTTTAACCTAAGAGGAGACCTCAGTGACATATTTTGAATAGGATGACTAAAAACTTAATTCCATGTTACATTGCGAAGGAAGTCACGGAATGAGTCCCAATCAGCGTGTTGATAACAGAAAGCTATTCTGTTGGTAGGAGGCTCGTGGATGATACGAGAACGGAAATAAATATTTACAGACACTATCGCATGATTGGATTTGCCAAGAGAGCAGAACACGACATGAGTCAGGGGTAGATGTAAAGATACGATCAAGAAGAGAAGCTTGTCCTTCAGAATTACTCAGGAAACCCATAGGGATGTTCACTACGTGACTGAAACCGAGATACCAGGCCAGGATCAAGGACCTGATTTTTGATTTTTCTTTGTATTTTATCATGAATCTCTAAATATATAGCAGGAGCATATATATATATATATATATATATATATATATATATATATATATATATATATATATATATATATATATATATTCCCATATGTGCATAATCTATACATGTATATGTCCTAAAAAAAAATTATACCTAAAAGTAGATTCAAACTTTATACGTACAAGCGTTTTACCCACACGGACTTTTTTTTAATGCTATGTTTGTTAAGGATTTGGTCGATCATGACTCCACAGACTGATTTGCCAAGACTTCTTGGAAAGATAGTAGTGTCGTTTCGCGTTTTCTCCAGGGTTCTGGATTCAGTTTTCCTTCTCGTAGATTAGTTGCCATCCAAGGTTAGCGACACTGAGCGGTGATAGTCTGTTCTGATTATTATTTCCAATGTTTAAATAGCGTGGATTATTTTCATATTATATATATATATATATATATATATATATGTAAGCAAATGTATGGATATAGATCCGACAGTATGAAGAAAAATATACGGAAAAAACAAACAAAAATCCTAATATGCAATTATACTGTTTTAATGTTAATATATCAACGTCGGACCATCTTCAGGACATGTTCATAAAACATAATTAACATTA
The DNA here is from genome assembly GCA_963932145.1 of Acanthosepion lycidas. Classification (NCBI taxonomy): domain Eukaryota; kingdom Metazoa; phylum Mollusca; class Cephalopoda; order Sepiida; family Sepiidae; genus Acanthosepion; species Acanthosepion lycidas. The sequence continues at coordinate 34,945,530 of OZ010582.1, read as the reverse complement.
GACTATATTTAATTTAACATGAAAAGACTAAACTTACTCTTATGTCCATCGTCTTTTCATGTTGAATTAAATATAGTCTAATGTTAATTATGCTTTATGAATATGTCCTGAAGATGTCCGACGTTGACATTATATTAACATTAAAACAGCATAATTGCATATTAGGATTTTTGTTTGTTTTTTCCGTATATTTTTCTTCATATATATATATATCCTTCTTTCATGCACATTTCATTGAATACGACAGACAAGGTGATTTTGTCTAGTTTTTTATACAATTTCTCATACGATGTAATAATTTTTTTCTTTTCAGATGATAAATTATATAAAAACTGTCCGAATGTTCTTTTTATCCGAGCGCTTACGGCTATACATTTAGCCATTTTCAAGGATTAAATATTTTAACTGTCAAATAAGATATATTTTGTTGCATGTATGTTTTATAAAATGTTTTCAAAACACGCTCAAGATATTGTGTCCATATTCAAAGTTAATATTAAGTCTTGGGTTTTTTGTTTTTATTAATAAGGCTTCCATTATATTTAGCCTTTTTTGCATGTAGATGATGCTATTATATTAGTGTTGTCATGAATCTGAAAATAGACATATATATATATATATATATATATATCTGAAAATAGAGATATATATATAAATATTTTCGTATATATATGTATATATATATAAATATATCTGAAAATAGACATATATATATATATATAAATATTTTCATATATATATATATATATAAATATATCTGAAAATAGACATATATATATGAATATTTTCATATATATATATATATATATATAAATATATCTGAAAATAGACATATATATATATAAATATTTTCATATATATATATATATATATATATATATATATATATATATATATATATATATATATATATATATATACAAGTATATGATTGGTGTATATGGAATGAATTCCAATAACCAACAATTACTATTCTTAAAAGAGTGCTCAATACAAAGTAGAGCAGATATAATTATTTATTTTTAAAGAAAAAAAAATTTATAACATAAATATGTTATAAAATCACTACAAAAATAGCCATTTTGTTTCAACACCCTCAGTGTCTTATCAAGTGATGACGTTGAATGTAAAATAAATGGTTTTCCCATTTATTTTACATTCAACGTCATCACTTGATAAGACACTGAGGGTGTTGAAACAAAATGGCTATTTTTGTAGTGATTTTATAACATATTTATGTTATAATTTTTTTTTTCTTTAAAAATAAATAATTATATATATATATATATATATATATATATATATATATATATATAACAAAATAGACGTCATTTTACACCTTAGGAGTTGATAGTGACATTCAAAACAATCAGGACACAGCAATAATAAAGAAAAAGGCGGGTGAAATTTTATATACACAGCCTCGAGAACTCGGAGATGGTAAACCGAGCGATCACTATGTAGAATAGAAAACCATGTGTTTTCATATTCGGCGGCACAGTCAAGACTGTCCAGCAAATGCTGCCCAGTCGACGAATTGTGAACTGCTTGAGTAGTTCTTAAAACATGGCTTCGACTACTAGAACGCAAATAGGTGGGAAAATGTTGCGAAATCCGCGTCTCCAACCTCAGATTGATTCGACTTATGTATGCCGCTTCATATCGGCATTTAAACAATTGAATTTTGGTCTGGAAATGTTATCATAGCTAATTTTTCTTGTTGACATAGCCTCCTCCTCACGCCCCTGTGCCTACGAAATTCTGGAGTCGGGATGCTGAAGGTAACATCAATTAGCTAAGCGCCAAACTTTTACTCCCATTCATCATATATATATATATATATATATATATATATATATATATATATATATAAGCAATTGGACTGATGTCAGAAACAATTTATTTGAATTCCAAACAGCTAACTACATGGCTTACCCTTCAAAGTAGTCACCCCCGAGTCTAATACACTTTTCTATTCTTCTTTGCCACGCCTCTATGCAATATTGGGAGGATTCTTCTTGGCTGTCTCTCAGTTGCGGTCCTCTTGTTGGCCTCCACGCCTTAAAACGGATCCACTTGAGCTTGGAGTTAGATCAGGTGAATAGGGATGTTGCTCCAGTACGGCGATGTTCCTCTCAACAAGGAACTGCCGGCTGCTTAGGGCGTTGTGAACAGGTTCAGTGTCGTGGTGAAGCAGTCACGATTTGTCCTGCCACAAAATGCAATAGTTGCAGACAGAAAGCTAAGATTACACTTATATTCTCCCAAGATATCATGTTAGATGATAACACAGTCCGCTTATTCCTTTTTCGCTTATAGCTCACAGAGCACACACACTCCCGTTACTCTTCAGATAGACCTCGTGTATATATATATATATATATATATATATATATATATATATATATATATATTATCTGCAGTAGACAAATACATCTATAAAGTAGGTCTGTAGTTGATTTACCTATTGACTTTTGTTACTCTTGTTGAGAAAAGCAGAAGTAAAATGTAAACAAATTTAAGAGATGATTAAAACACATTTGATATTAATTAAAGTAAAGCAAGTTCTTTGTAAATCTTATTCAATTTCAGCGAAACAAAGACCACAAGAGATTAATCGCATAGCATTTAGGCTTTACCATTCTAATTCATACTTTGAAATCAGGTGGTTTATTCTGTGTAATTTGAGTTGTGGAAGCTTATTGAGTACAACAGGTCAAACAGATTATTTTAACAGATTTGCAAGCATCTTTGTAGCTGTCTGGTGATGTGCTGACATTTAGTTTGTACAAAGACGATAAGAGTTGAATGAACAATCTATGTATTCCTGTTTGGCGTTGCGTTTGATTGATCCTTCATAAATCCTGTCCCGTGACATATTTAATAAATAGTGCGAAAGGCCCAAATTGAAGTTTTGGATAAGCTAAATAAACTGTAAAAGAGATTCGTTATGGCAGAAGGTAGGGAGACATTAGAGCGCATGCGTCGTTTTTTTTTTTTTTTTTTTTTTTAAACACACACGTAGGATTGTTTAGGGTTTAAGATGAAATAATCTAAGAAAATCCACACAAGTAAAAAAATAAATAAATAAATAAGCAAGAAGAAAAAAAGGAAAAGAAAATGAAGGCTAAAAACGAAGGAAAAAAATCGTTAAAGACAGAAACTAGGTCAGGAATTATTTATTTCTTTCAAAGATTCCGCTTTAGAATACTGAAATGATCGATACTTTCAAGGTTACAGTTAAATAGATGCTGGATTTCCCCAGAGTAAGAGATACAATATATCAGCAAATTTATAAAATAATGCGTACTATTCAAAAGCATAACAACTATCAATTCTTGTAATGAAGAAAATATTTTTATTGGCAAAATTTTAATTTTTATATAAAAAAAAACCTTATCTTAACATACTATCATTATTTTTCTAAAAAATATATACAATTTATATAAAATTTTATTTTATTTTTCTTATAAAAAAACACTTATCCTAAATAACGTACTATCATTATTTTTGTAAAATATATAAAATTTATATGAATTTTATTTTTCTTATAAAAAATTATCCTAAATAACATACTATCATTATTTTTCTATAAAATATGTAAAATGTATATAAAATTTTATTACTTTATAAAAGACACTTATCCTAAATAACATACTATCATTATTTTTCTAAAAAATATATAAAATTTATATAAAATTTTATTTTATTATTTTATAAAAAAAAACACTTCCTAAATAACGTACTATCAATATTTTTGTAAAATATATAAAATTTATATCAAATTTTATTTTTCTTATAAAAAATTATCCTAAATAACATACTATCATTATTTTTCTATAAAATATGTAAAATGTATATAAAATTTTATTACTTTATAAAAGACACTTATCCTAAATAACATACTATCATTATTTTTCTAAAATATATATAAAATTTATATAAAATATTATTTTATTTTTTTTATAAAATATATAAAATTTATATAAAATTTAATTTAAAAAAAACAAACTTACCTGAATAAAATTATCATTATTTTTCTATAAAATACATAAAATTTATATAAAATTTTATGTCTTTTATAAAAAACAACACTTACCCTAAATAACAAACTATCATTATTTTTCTACTGAATGTTCACTCAATAAACGGCTCAAGTGTAGAAGATTATTGAATGAGGTTGATGTATGTATATAAGAGGTGATTATGTGGATATGTAGATGTTGATTGATTCATTTTTTACGGCTTATCAACCTTTTGCAGGTTATTTAAAGCCAGAAATATTTTTAAATTGTGAGAATTTTTTTTTTGTTGGAGTTAATAATGATTTAGTGATACAAGCCTTAATTAGCTGGGTATTTGTGCGTAAGTGAATATATCGAACCCAACATGAATTGGAAATCGACTCTCTAATTAACAATTCCGAGTCATTATCCGTTGCACCATCTGCACATCCAAGCTTACAGCATCTGGTATTCCCAACCATCACCCATCTAGATATTGACCAGACTTAACTTCAGTGATCGTAGGGAACCCGTATTTCCACAAGATGTGGCGGAAAACCGGATATGTAGAATTGCAGAGGATAAGATTGTAGAGGTCGAGAATAATCTCCCGAGTGTCTGTTCTACAAAGCAGCGGTTCTCAGAAAGAAGCTGTGTAGAACTTGCTTTATACTAATGGAATACAAAGGGAATAAGGATGATTCAACTCTGTGTATGTGGCATGACGTCTTCTAGCTGCAAAAATCTGAACTGGTGGAATAATGACCGTTATATGCTCATCTGAGCATTTGCCATGGAAATAGCGATAGAGTAGTGAGTGGCTTGCAACAATTTGTTAGTGGGAAAGGAACTGTCTGGTTGAAAATAATTCATCAGCCATAAGCCTGCATAAACGATTTCGAAATCTGTCAAAACTGGAAAGTGAGAATTGGGTAGTTTCATACTAGGTGTGACAACAATCTTTCATATTTTTTATCTGATCTGATTCTTGTAAAGATAGTGCATGACAGGTGGAGTCAGGTGCTTTCTGGAGTGATACAAGGAACTGACCATTTTTTCCCAGCGTCTTTAGCGATATACATGTACTCCAGCTGATGTTTGAGGTGAACTTGAGTCCCAATAAACGTTCAATGCAAAGAGCCTCATTGGGGATGTCGTCCTAGTTTCTGATACCGTTACTAGGGGATGATCTCCAACACTATAAATACTCTGCAATAAAATATTCTCTCTCGCTTCTTACTCGTCCGCTAATACAACATGTAAATCTTTTACGGAAGATTGCGTTTTTCCCACCATGGGAAACGCAAGAACAATACATACGTACACACACACGTACGTATACACATTCACTCACACATACTTTGGACCAACAACTTTCCACATTTATTTGTTACACACACACATTATTGTCTTTGTCACTTGTAAACCTTCGTTTGTTAATACATTATAATTTGTTTGTATATATATATATATATATATATATATATATATATGTATATATATATATATATATATATATATATATATATATATATATTAGGTTGGTGCAAAAATAATGACGTAATAATGTCGTTTTTTGACGTTACGTAATAATGTCGTTTTTTGACGTTACGTCAAAAAACGACATTATTACGTCATTATTTTTGCACCAACCTAATATATATATATATATATATATATATATATATATATATATATATATATATATATATATATATCGGTTCTTCTTTCTCTAGATTATTTTAGGTGGACTCATATTCCGAGTTCGCCATGTTTGCTGTGGGCATTTCAAGAGATACACGTGTCTATTTCACAGCGCGTACACACTGGTCCGCAACAGGGAGTACAACCGCTCGTCATGACTGGAAAAGACTCAGAATCAGATCGAAGATGATGAAACATTACTTGTTTTTGGCGGTATTGAATGTTATACCCGCCACCGCCATTAAGCTGTTGTTTCTAGATCAGATGAGAGATCAGCTGCTCGTGAAGCTTTTTTAAATCGTGTAAATTTTAAATTCCCTCAACAGTACTTAGACACCGATAGCAATCTGGCTCCAGAAATTATAATATATTATCGTAATCTATACAAGTTGTGTGTGTGTGTTCAGATATTTCAGCCAAACGGAAAGCCCCAAAGAGTCAGGCATGAATAACTGCCAAACCTCAAGAAACAATTTCTAGCAAAAAAGATTGAGAGTACAAAAATAATCGTACAAAATAAATAAATACAAAAATGTTTTAACCTCACAAATTCTAGAGTCGATAGGGTAAAATTCAACTTCACAAAAAATAATTAGAAGTACAATTAGTTTGTGGCTTTTATTATATCTGTTGCAGTCAAATAATTACATTATTGGATGTAGATTTATACGTCGAAGTACTTTGGACAGAAAAAACGATTAGAGGATAGATGGTATTGACCTCTAAGGTCATTGGAGGTCGCCAAAGGTCAACATTGAATTAAAATAACCTATTTTTCAGTTAAATGAAAGATCTGGAAGGGGTAAATTGACCTTTTCTCATTTCCTTACTGGAAAAATTGAAAGGTACCCGTTTAAGACGATTAATGACGTAAAAGAGGCTGCTTTGACTTTGGTCAAATTCTCAGGACTCCCAAAATTTCCGTGGTTGTATAAATGACTCGTTTTGTCGCTTACAGAAGTGCCTTGATGTTGTTGGAGTTTATGTAAAGCAGTAAAGCTTATATTGAAAAATGTTTGCTTTGAATTCCAACTTCCCACGAAGTTTATGAATAACCTTCGTGAAACTTGTCAAATATTGCCATATAAAATATTCCTAAATACTCAAGATTAAATTTGACTTTTTCTGGTTACTTTAAATGTAAAAATGGCGCCAAACTACAGAAGAGATTAGTGGTTCTGTAAGCGAGTCAATTTGGCTCCAAAGAATGAGGTGAGCGAAAAAGGTAACCTCAAAGATATTGCAATAGATTCCTGAGCGAGGTCCAAATGTACAAGTCAGCTGTCACGGTTTCTGAGTATTCTGAAAATTTTAAGAAACCACTTACTAGGTTGGCCAGAAAGTCCTGACTCACTTAGGAAGTGGAAAGAAAACAACAAAATCTTGATCGCTGTCTGGTGGAATTTCCAACAAGAATTGCATTTTGAGCTTGTTCCACTCGGTCACGTCATCGACGCCAAACTGTATTGTTAGCAGCTAGGCTACGTGTAGGACAAACCAAAGTAGAAGTATCCTGCTTTGGTCAATTGAGTTCGGGCTTTGTTTCAGCAAGACAATGCGAGGCCACACACTGCCATGTTGACTAAGAAGTTCAAACAGATGGACGGTGTTGAGATTTTTCCACACCCACCATTCAGTCCCGATGCTGCACCGAGTGACTATGGCCTTTTCGCTCAATGGTACACTTCCTCCGCGACCAGCGATTCAACACTTTTGATGAAGTGAAGGCAGATTGTTTACTGTTTTTTATTCAAAGCCAGCAGACTGGTATCTGGGAGAGATTCGGGTGCTGGCTGATCGCTGGTAGAAGATCGCCGAGAATGATGTGCTTTATTTTGAAGAATAAATGTTGGTGCTACTCCATAAAATTTTGCTTTTATCTTTCCGCTTCCTAAATGAATCAGGACTTTCTGGCCCAAATTACCCAATTCTTTTGGTCTACTTTATAGCCTCCCAATAGGAAGCAATAAAAGTTGGAATGTTCGAATTTCTTTTCAGAAATCTCAATCTTCTAATGTTGTACTAACCTGTTAGCCGGCTTCTCGCACATGTGACCGAGGCAACAATAATGAATGGCATCGTCAAATAAAGTGAAGAAGTATTGCTCTAATTTAAATTATTAGGTTGGTGCAAAAATAATTTCGTTTTCTAACATATGTTATTATGCGATAAAACGAAATTATTTTTGCACCAACCTAATATTTACATTCAGATCAATGTCCTCATCTTTGTTATTTTCACAGCGTTTCGGTCGTTGTACTCTTCAGATTTCATCAGGCGCTTGTGGATCCGAGTAACCTTTTCCAATTTCTAACTGAACCATTTATTTAATCTTCGTGGGTAGATTGTTTCTCGTTTCGCTGAGTAGAACTAAATTAGAACAAGATAAGGTATCTTTAAAAGCCCAAGATTTCCCTATTATGCGTTCAGGAAATTTAAACTGTCTTATGCTGATCTTAAGCACAAGTGTTCTTTTCGTATACATTTTCCTTATTAAAAAAATATATTATTATTTGCAAAATTTTAATTTTTATATAAAAAAAACCCTTATCTTAACATGCTATCGTTATTTTTCTAAAAAATATATAAAATTTATATAAAATTTTCTTTTCTTTTTTAATAAAAAACACCTATCGTAAATAACATACTATCATTATTTTTCTTCCTCCTTACTCACATATTCTGTTCATGGTATTCTCAGCATCATTTTGTAAAACCACATCTCTTGTAACTAAAGTCTCTTCTTCATTTCCTAGGTGATTGTTCAGCATTCACTGCCGTATAGGGGGAATAATATTACACGGTAGTTCAGCACTTTTTGTGTTTAACGAAATATTCGTGTTTCTTAATACTTTGCTCAGTTTTTGCAAAGTTACTTTCTCTATTCTTATTCGCCTTCGGATTTCGGTGTCTTATTTTCCATCTTCTGTTATAACACTCCCTAGTTAATTAAATTTATGTACTTGCTTGATATTGTCATCTCGAATTTGTAGTTGGCCTTTTGGGTTCTCCCTTTGCGCTAGTGACCATGCATTATATCTTATAGTTGATTTTTAACTTGTGTAAAAAAAAAAAAAAAAAAAATTCATGTGTTGTTATATTTGAAATTATTTTCCCAGATAACATCGAGTATCCTTGCTAGTATTTATATTAAAACAAAACTCAGTTCTTTTTTATCATTCATTTGTTTTTTTTTCCGTTTGTGAGATTTTTTGTTTCTTCTGGTTTTAGAATAAAAAATTCTGAATATTTTAGGCGTGGAATTCTATCGAGTTTAATTAGATGCTAATTGTATATTTAAACTCACTTTCGTTAATGATGTTATCGTAAATAATATTAGTCAAATTTTGATATTTCAAAATGCTAATTAAATAATGAGTAATTGGAATATAGACAATTTAAGGGATCATATTTCTGCAGCTATCGCGACTGTAAATATTACGGTTATCAGTATTAAGGTCGTCCGAAGAGAAACAAACATTATGCTATCCATGTGGATGTAAGTGCTGGTTAAGTATATGTAATTATCTGGTGTTTGTGAGTTCAATCCATGCCCTAGGCAGCGGAAATTATATACTCTAAAACGGTAGGGGAAAAGCTTAAGTGGTATCATAATAAAGAAGTTTTCAATAGTAAAAAAGTTCCGACTAAATTACAGGTTATTTATATATAAGTAAAAAATCTTAACCAATGAATTTTTAATAGGACATCCTGTAAATATAGTATTTATTAATCAACCCACGAGGATTAAATGTGGCATAAGGCCGGTTTAATGTGGGTAGCCCGCGAGCCCGTAGGCTCGGCCAAAAATATGACCTTTGAACCCGCCTTGACGGGTTCAGGTCCTGTCTACCTCCCCGAAGGAAACCTTGCCCTTCGGCAAAGCTTCCTCCGAGTTCCTCTCTGCATTAGAGAGTTCGACAGAAGCCAGCCCGGATGATCACAAAGCACAGATACTACACTTTGATCCTAAACGTACCGGGAAACGTTATATTTAGTGGTTGCACAGTTTGAACAGCCAAAATGTATAAAACTGTGAAATTATATATTGTTATCCATAGACAGACTGTTTCGCTGTGTCACAGCTCATCAGTGTGGCTGGACGTCCGGTTGCCTGTAGCTAGGATCGTAACCCAACTGAATTGGCGTCAGTCGGGGATTCTACCGCTAAGCCGTTGGGGCACGGCAGGGATGAAGGTGAATTTAAGCGTATTTATTTTTAGATAAACACACAGTGACTGAGCGAACTCGATTCGATTTACCAAAGAGTCTTGCATTATTATCTGTAATAGTCACTGTTTACAAACCCACAGTTCCTTCCCAGAAAGCTCAACCGAAATAAGTTTTTCAGGAGCATATATATATATATATATATATATATATATATATATATATATATATATATATATATATATATATATATACAAGTATAGAATTGGTGTATACGGAATAGATTCCAATAACCAACAAATACTATTCTTAAAAGAGTGCTCAATACAGAGTAGAGCAAATATAATTATTTATTCGAAAATTGTAGCATAAATATATTATAAAATCACTGATTTTATAATACATTTATGCTATAATTTTCGAATAAATAATTATTTATATATATATAAAATTATATATAAATTTTCATATACTAGAACTAGACTAAGAAAATTAATGATAAAACGAAAAAAATATTTCGTGTGACGCGTTTCGTCCTTTAAGATTTCGTCGGACTAAAGTACGCATGTGTAGTTACATCAATGTAAACATCACTTTAATCCGATGAAACAGAACGAAACAGGTCACATGAAAACATTTTCCATCTTTCTTTCTCTTTCTCACATTATATATGTTTCATTAAAAACGATAGACAATGTTCTGCGATTAAGCGTGTTATTTAATTTCTTATGTTCGAACAAGTGTTTTCTTTTTACAACACTAAGTGTGTAGAAACTGTCCAAATGTTTTGTAATTCCGAGCGTTGTCGGCTATACATTTAGCCATTATCAAAGATGATTTCATTTTTGCTTTTTAACTGGGTGCATGGGTTGTGTGTATGTTTCTAGAGTTATATTCTCCAACCGTGTTCGTAGTTAATATTATTGAGCATTGGCTTTTGCTTTTTTTATTGTTAAGGATTCCATTATTTCTAATCTTTTTTTTTTATGTGTGAATGAGGTTATGTATTTTCTGCTAGTATGTTTCGGATGTAGTCTGGTAAGTTTGTGTGTGCGTTTAAATGGGTTATAATGGAGCTGTGGTAGGACAGGTGTAACAGAAGGTGTCTGCTTAGGCATGTAGTAGTGTGACCGATGGAATTATTAGTAGTTGATTATTGAACTATTAGTAGTTGAAATTCAAATGCAGTTCAGATGCCCCTTAAGGAACTGTGTTCTTGATCAAACCGAACTCAAGAACACACTTGTTCGAACACAAGAAACATTAAATAAAAAGCTTAAACGCAGTATCTTTTCTGTCATCTTTAATGAAGCATGTCTAAATCAGGGATTGCTGCCTAAATACGCAGAAAATACACACACACATATATATATTATTATTATTAAATAGAATATTCGGTGTAGTGATGTACAGTTTTCGTCTCGAGCTTATTCCAGTAACCTGTATTTCAATTACCAAATATCAAAATATTAAGTATTAAAAATTGCTCCCCGGCAAGGTATTTTTAGCGCCGCCCCATCCTATACGTCCAGACGTACATTTATGCATTACTAGAAGTAGCTGCAAAAATTTCACGGTTTTCCTATTTGAATTTTCTGATGAATAATAATTTTTAAGTTAATGATTGAATAAGGTACTTGCGAGTTCAAAATACTCGAGGAAATTCGCCTATTACCTCGTTAAGCATTTGAACTTGAACATTTGAAGAACCTTAACAAAACATTACAATAGCAATCATAAGCATGAATGCCGGTCATTATTTAAAGAAGTCAGAGTGTACAAATTCAAAATGGACAATATTTTCCATTTCACTGAAGCAAACGTTAAACACTTTTCTTTTGTCTTCCTTTCCCTAAAACAGAACAGCGCCTTTGGATATATATTTCTTTCGTATATTCTCGCAATCAAACTGGAATGGTCCATTATTTATCTGAGGCATTGGCAGGGCATAACATACGGGCTAGCAAATGATCTAAGGAATGGACAAGGAGAATTATAATAAGACGTTTATACATGTCTGTAGCCTAGCACAGAATTATTGGTTGAATTGTGATCTTAAATCTTACTGTTCATTGTTTAATCTGTGTAATTAATACAGAAGCTTTCGGATAAGGACTGAGATTGGGTTAAAAGTAGATATTTCTTGTTTAAAATAAATACTTTTTTCAGTATTAGGCTGCGCTCTTATCCAAGTACATACGTAGACATATACGATTACATACGTTTTGTACTTGTTTTTGGAGTAAGTGTTTTTTCATAAAACGCTTGAAAGCACTGTCCATTTCTGGTCATATCTGAAAAAATTGAAATTGATTCAGATCTAAAATATAGGTTGGGTGTTGAATTAAATCCACACAGCCTAACGAAATCCTCATATGTTTTTAGTAATTATGAAGTTTTCAAGTTAGTAATTACTAAAATATGTCCTCTCATTCTCTCTCTCATATATATATATATATATATATATATATATATATATATATATATATATATATATATATAAGGGAAGAGGTTAAAGTAGTTCCAATGAGAAAAAAGTGTGTATAATAGAAAGAAGAGAGAAATCGCAAACGTTTTTGGTTGTAATGTGGATTTAAAAAAATATATATTATGCTTTATTTTTCATAATTTTGCTACACAGGTTTCAACTTTCGCGACCTTCATCAGGCAAAGAATGGATATTTCCACATATTATTAAAAGGGATTAATTTTTCATATGTTTTTCGATGTTAAATATTCTCGAATTTGTGTGTTAGCGAACGAAATGTCTTTCTTGAACTGCAGGAAATGTCCACTCTTTGCTTGATGAAGGTCTCGAGACCGGAAACACGTGTAGCAAAACTATGGAAAATAAAGCATAATACATATATATATATATATATATATATATATATATATATATAATTAAAAAATCCACATTACAACCAAAAACGTTTGCGGTTTCTCTCTTTTTTTATTATATATATATATATATATATATATATATATATATATATATATATATCAGAAAACCTTAATTCGGTTGTACAGTCTTGGAAGATAAGTGTGAATTTGTAAACAATTACTATCACTACTAACATTACAAGTCTCTTCCCCTTCCCTGAATTGAGCTCTCTCAGTCATTGGCGTCTTTATTCACAGAATAAGTATGTAAAAATTCTTTTTTTACAACTGTGCGCCGATAGCTTACGGAGAAAATATCCGACTGTTTCGATGTCTAGCCATACTGATGTGCTGTAATACTGTCTGTCTGTAGATAACTATAAATATATATATATATATATATATATATATATATATATATATATATATATATATATATATATATATATATATACTCACGATGTCTGATCAAAAAGTATCGAGACTGGATATAAAAAGAAAACTACCACACATATCAATTCGACATTTAATCTCCTTCGAAATAGTTCCCTTCTGAAGCCACACGCTTTATCCAGGATTCGTTTCCATTAATGGAAGCATTCCTGGAACTCCTATTTGGGGATAGCGAGCAGCTGCCTCGTTGTATTCCCTTGGATTTCTTTGGTATCTTGAAATCTTGTTTCTTTCAAGTGGGATTTGGTTTTTTAGGAAGAAAATGTCGCAAGGGACGAGATTTGGAGAATATGGTGCTTTTGGGACCCGGGGAATTTTGTGCCATGCCAACAACTGTTGCAAAAGTCATGCTCACTGATGGGACCTCTGTAGTGTGTTGAGACGACCACCATTTTGTACACGCTTTCCTTCCAAGCATTGCTATATACAACAGAAGTGAGTCAGAACCTTATAACAATGTGCATGCACGACATAGTTCAAAGTCCATCTGTGCAAAACAGGTTCACTCTGCGTACTTTAGCTTAGTTATCGTTATTTATACGCGGGTTCATCTTTTTGTTACGTTTTGGACGTAATAGTGAGGTCAATCCTTGAACCGGGAATTATCTACTTGGACTCAGTTGAAACCGGTCGAGTAGTAACTGAGACGTACTAAAGAATTAAATGAGATTTCCCTAAACACGGTCAGCTGAACGATAACAATCTAGCGACGTAGATTAAATAAAGGGTTAAGTTCGAAATTCCCCGTAGGTTAACTCGATCGACAAACACCTGATGAAGATCAGAGCGCACAATGGCCGAAACGTTTTGATAACAACAAAGACGAGGATAATAATCCGTATGTTAATAATGTAAATAATAACTGCAACGTATAAAGAACCGATATTTTATTTTTTTGAAGTTTCTTTGAAAGAAAATATCAAATCCGATTTGAATGTGGAACCGAACTATATAGCCTATCCGGTTTCTGCTCTCTTTATTTGCATAAATCCGCAAATGTTGTCCCTTTTAAAAAATCTATTTTTAATAATGAGCATTTGCATTAAACTGTATAGAAACTGAAGAAATTTATGCTTGAAAAACTAGAGATACAAGTAATTGTATTCATACAGGAAAAGGAACACAGATAATGAAAATTTTGGCTATTACCCATCGTTGATGTTACTTAAAAGCAGTACTTCAATGAAAGGCTATTATTTATTTCTTTAGCTATTTTACAGCGAACTGAAGGAGTCCACTTATAGAAACAAAAATCAATGGCTTTACCGAGAATCTGATTGTCTGCATTATCTTCCAAAGGCTGGCATTACATTGTTGTTTTAGGTGATATTCCCAGTAACAATGAAACATCCTATCATGTCGCCTAACACGGTTATCTAACAAGAAAAGTATGTATCATATTTATATATATATATAGTGATTTTCTCAGCGCGGCTTAGATGTGGCACAGCTCCATATCCCATTTGTAAGGAAGAAGTTCCACTCATCCCCAAGAACCTATGCTTTGTGGATGCTTCCTAGAACGCTACGATCTTAACCTTTTCATGTCAAATCGTTACCTATTCTCCATATTTCACTTCTTACTCTTACATTCATATCACACGCATCATGTAGCAACCCTCTTCCTTGGCTGGCTCTTGAGTCATGTATCAGGTAAACTTACAATTTTTTTTTACAAAAGTACATCAATAAGTATGTAACCTAATTAAAACCCATTTCTTTTATGCAACAAATATTTTTTCACATAACCGCTTTATCAATGCACAAAATTTAAGGGTAAAAATGAATCGCAGAGATTGAACATTATAGCGTAAATATTACAGATCATAAATCAATAACTGCCTATCAAGTTACGGACCTTTTGATCTGCTATTGTACGATGATATTTCTTTTTTAGAAAAAGGTTTTTCATTTTGAAAGATTTATTTGTCATGTAAAAGAAACTTTTAGAATTCATGCACAGATGAAAAAATCTACTGATGAAGATCTTAAAAGAATAGAAACCTCTATATTCCTTTGATTTTTTTCTAACCGGTTCAGGTGTAGTTTTCAATCTGCCATTCGATCGAAGCCACATTTAGCATAAAAAAAAAAAAAAAAATGGTGTGATGTCGTGAATACGATGGTTGGACATTGCCTCCCTGCTAACCTTTGAACATTGCACATCGCATCACATGCCATTTCCCCTCACCCTTAATAATTTCGTGTGTGTAGCAGGAAGAAGAGGTGGAGTATGTTATACAGAAAGTGTTCAGTAGAAAGAAGGGAAGTAATTTGTTGATAAGTAGAGAAAAGAAGAAGAAGGGGTGGAGGAGGACGACGACGACGACAAGAAAAGGAAGAAAACGTTTAACAGATTTAGTGGAAATGTTTGCTGCTGCTGCTGATGATTCATATACATGGTGCTATGGTTTACAAGCTTATCATGAACACCAGTTTGCTTGGGAAGTGAGGTTTGTCTTCAATGAATCTAACGATATTTGAAATTTTTCTGAGTCATTTAATATTGAAGTCAGTCCCCACCCACCCTTCTTTCTTAATCAATTTAATTTTCCTCTAATCTAAAAGTAAATATATGTCTTATATGAATGAACATACCCAACCACCCCTAATCAAAATAGACTGAATTTTCCTTAACCTTAACAACTCAAAAATTTAGATTGTCTGCACTTATAAATCAAATAAATTTCTTAGAAATTTATTCCTAGCATCGCTTGACAATGGAACGAAACTCTGAATTTTAAGTTTAATTTTTATAATTAAATTTACAATTTTAGTTTCAGTTTTGAAACGCAGAACTTTCTGTGTCATGATGGAATCATATTTTTAAAAAAGAAAATAATTATAATTTTATATAAATAAATAATTTTAATGTTAGCACTTCCATAGTAATCGGCTTACGGCCATATCACGTTGAAACAACGGTTCTTATACGATCACTAAAGTTAAACAAACGTTGAGCCTAGTCAAAACTTAGATAGGTGACCGCTTGGGGATACCAGGTAGTGGGTGTGCGAGTGTTATAAAGGATAGTGGCTCGGAATTGGAAATAGGAGAGCCGATTTCCAGTTCTACTCGAGTTCATTACATTCACTTACGCACATTACATTCACTTACGCGAAAGGCAAGAATACTCCTCTTCTCCCAGATATAGGTTAATTAGTATGACTTGTAGCAGTAAAATCATCATTATCTCCCTACCCCGCCCACCAAAAATATTTTTGGTTTTAAATTTGATAAGCCGTAAAGAACATATCAATCCATAGTAATCGCCATCAAGAACACTTCTGTAATTATTTTTTGATATTTTCTATATACCTGGATGTAACGGTTATCAGCGCTGAAACTGGGATCAGCGTGTCGTGTTCAAATTTCGGCTTTGACCGTTGCGTTCACTTGCGCATAATATCATTAGAGAAGATTTGAATCTCCCTTTTCCCCCACTATGGGTTAAATAGCAGAACAAACTGATCTCTCTAGCCTTGATCGATAAACAATCTAAGAGAAGGATAATTCTGAATTCAAAACCTGCGAACGCTGGAACCTGTACAAGTTCGCCAAGTCAGCAATGGCTAAAACAATAAAAAATACTGTGAAGAGTGGAGCCGAACCAGTTAAACTGTCGTTTGTAAATAACGCTTAAGATTGTTTCACGACTGTTTACTAGTGCCTGTCTTTAGTAAATATCTATATCAAGAAAGGTTTTATTTTTGTCCGAGGTAGTTGTGGAATTCTGTCCGCTTATTAGTCGAATCCAAATACTAATCAGGGTATTCAAGGTGGATATTCACTTCCAAATTTGCTTTTGTGCTAATAAGCAAATGGATAAAAGTATTGATTAAGTCCTTTATCTAAAAGGAGGTGATAGCAAATGTTAGGGTCCCAGTTATGGGCAAATAGTTAACACCCAAACTGGTTTCAAAACACTATGAAAGTATAAAAATATATTTTTATAATAAAAATACCAGTAATACATTTTTGTAAATAAATTACCAGCAATACATTTAAAAAAAATATTACTAGCAATATATTTAACTCTCCACAAAAAAAAACCCTTCTTTATAAAAATACGTCAATCAAACTTGATCTACAAACTGATTTCTTACAAAGAATACATATTCTATTCATACGAATCTATCGTAAAAATCTTGTTGGCATTAAATAACCCATTGAGGTTGATATACCATAAAACAACAACAACAACAAAAAAAAAAAAAACAAACAAACAATCTAACTAAAGTCAATATTTTGGATAACTCTAATGACTTGAGAACTGTGTTTGATATTTTTTTAAGCGTTTCATCCAAAGCAAGGCGGGAAGCCACTAGCACGCAAGGGGTTACAGAGAGTTGGAGCTAGAGCAAATAAGAGTGATAGAAGAAAGGATGAAGAGAAGGATAGGGGATAGATCAGGGCATCTGGAGACATCGATTGACATTACATTGGAATAGTTGGAGATTATAGCTATCAGGGAAACGGGAAGAGGGGAGGGAGTTCCACAGGCGAGAGGTGCGAGACATGAAGCTATTGGAGTAGATGAGACGGCTACATTTAACAGTTTCGACAGTAAAAGGGTGTGAGCGAGATGCCAGCCTAGTAGAACGCTTAAATTCATGAAGTTTGGAAACCAGCGAAAGCAGCTCCGCGGAGCAGTTACCATGAAAGTATTTGTAAAAAAGACAGAGGAAGGCGACGGCACGTCTGTGAGAAGTTTCGTTTTCCGCTTAATCAAATATCTTTAGCTTTTGTACCAGCAGTGAACTATTGTCTATATCCTATCATAAGTTAAATAATTTAAGTTTTCAAACGTTTGGAAGTCTTACGGTGAGATGACATTTGGTTAGAAAGTGACATTTACTAGATATCAAGGATAAAGGAATAGATCAAATAACATTAATTCTGTTTAAAAAACAATCTCACCAAAAAGAAAACTGATATTGATAGTTTTTCTAATTAACTGAAAATCTTTCAAGAATTTCATAAGTTATTAAGGCGAAAAGCGTACTGCCAAAAATGTCTTCTAGCTCACAGACACGAGTTAAACAGAATTTAAAGTCATTGAGGAAGCTTTATGGAAGATGGAAACAAAGAAAGAACGCTTATACTTAGAATCAAAAAGAGAAAGTTGGAATTTTTAGGGCCCATATTGAAGAAAGAGAATTTGACTCTCACAGGACATATGAAAGGCAAGGGAGGCAGCGAGTAGGCTGCCTAAAGAAATTTTATGAATGTATGTCAGAACAGGCATGCCAAAAAGACAAAACTTATTAAGAGCTGAAAAGTATAGGAAGTTGTGGATAGCCATGATTGGCCACGTCCTGAAGGCTCACGGCACATAGAAGAGGAAGATCGATACATTTTACATTGAGTTATGATTTTTTTTATAGAGGTTTTTTAAAGTTTGGTCTAGATCTATATGGGATTATATTGTACTAATCTTACTAATAGGGTGGGCCTATTTAATTTGAAAATCAATATTCAAAAAACACTGTCTTTATCGGGGTTCGAACACTGACTAGTGACGCAGAGAAAATCGAACTACTTAGTAATAAATATACGACGGAGTTTATATGGAGGTTTCAGAGTTTGTTTAGCGGTATATCAACTCCTTATGGGTCATTTAGCGCCGAAATTGATTTTTCCTGGGAGTATTAGTAATTATTTCTTTTACCTTTGTATTGCTGGTAATTTTTTTTTTAAATTGTATTGGTGGTATTTTTTACAAGAATGTATTGCAGGAATTTTTTTTTTCAAAAATGTATTGCTGGTATGATTTTTTATGTATCGCTGATATGGTTGTTTTTTTTCAAAAATGTATTGCATTTTGTTTTTTTTTTAAATGTATTGCTGTTAATTATTTTTTACTATGAAAATGTATTGCTGGTATTTTTACTATAAACATATATTTTTATACTTTTATAGTGTTTTGACGCCAGTTTGGGGGTTAACTATTTTCCCATGGATAGTACCCTAACATGTGCTACCAACTGGGGTCAGGGTGGACCTGGGAACAACAGCAATTAAGAGCTGGTTCCACCCTTCTGAAAACTTCCCGATCAAAGGCCTTGTTGCCAGACATACTTTATTGTCTTACCCAGGACGCGGATGTAGTTTATCGTCATGACCATTCATTTGGAGGTATGAAAAATTTGATTGTGGCCGCACGAGTCTGGTTTGCATTTTCAAAATCACCGCTAAACTCTTCTATAGTGACATTCAATAGTAAAGAGTTAAATTAGCACGTCACAATCTTCTTACTCTCCTTGCATTCAGAAAAAAAAAATTGTGAGATTATCGATCGCAGTTGCTTTAATTGGAATTAAATAGAAAATTAAATAGAAAAAAAATCAATTAAATGTATACTCATGACTTCATAAAAATGAGAAAGATACATAAAAAATATTACATTCTATTTTTTAAATTCCATAAAACCTGTCAAGAATTATCTCCCTTTATCAATATTATAAACCTAATAATTATAAGGCTTGATTTCCGTCCTGCAATCTTTCGTTACAAGAGTAAAAATTCCCAGGTAAATTTACCGTTGTAATACCAAATAAATTCGAAAAATTCTTATGCACCCACAAAGACGTCATTATAATGAGAGAATAATAAAACTGAATGACAATGAGGGTGTCTTATTTTAGTCAAACTTGGATTGTTCATGTCCACTCTTTTAAATATTCGCTCTCATGATATGCCAGTAACAAGGCCTTTGTTAAACCAAGTATGAAAAACGCTTCATTTATGTCATAAGAATTTTATGGAGAATGTAATATCAACAGTTTCAATTGGAATTCAAACTCAGTTCGTTTGATTGTATTTCTTGTCCGATATCCGTTAGGCCATCTCTTTCTGTAAAAACAACAAAGATTAAGATGGCGGCGGAACTCAAACGGATGTGCCAAATAGGTATTCAGAGATAGGTGAAGAGCCGTTAGTATAAAAGGTCGTGAAGGGAAATATTAATTAAAACCGATAGCAACGTTTGAGTAGATCGCGTTGCTATCTTTTTCTGAAAATATCAAAAATGATTATGATAGAATATTATATATATCAGAACAGTGTTTGGTAACTAAATGAAAAATCAAAAAAAAAAAAAATATATATAAATCAATGTAACATGTTGCGTCCTCTAAAATTATCTTCTAAAGAAATAAACGGCAAAGATTCCCTCTGTCTGTCCGTGTGTCTGAAACCCCTCTAACTCAGGCCACACTTGCTCTACATCGGCATATATCCCCGGATCGAAAATCTGCCCTTTATCTGGTGCTTGAACCTCTAGCATTGGGATTCATTTCCGGATGAGGAGGGAACATAAAAATTCCAATTTTAAAATGGCTGAAAAAAAAAAAATTAATGATTTTAAATTTTGAATTTAAAGTATTAGGTTGGTGCAAAAATAATGTCGTTTTTTAACGTTCAACTTCAAAAGATCATAACTCCTTTCATAATAAACTTTATTAATCGAAATAAGAACCATTAGAATCGACACATTTTTGCCAACGAGAAACAAGTTTATTTATCCCATTAGCATAGAAATCCGGAGTTCTGGAAGCGATGAAGTCATTGAAGGCCGATTCGGCATCATCTCGGCTTTTGAAGCATTTTTCGCGCAGGAAGTTGTCGACATGCTTGAAAAAGTGATAATCGGTGGGCGAGAGGTCCGGTGAATATGGCGGATGAGGCAGGGTCTCGTAGCCCAATTCGTTCAGCTTCTGCAGGGTCAGTTGAGCAACATGCGGGCGAGCGTTGTCATGGAGGAGAATTGGTGCCTTCATATTGACCAATCTCGGTCACATACGTTGGAGCTTCTGGCGCATTTCGTCAATTTGTCGGCAGTACTTCTCCGCCGTAATCGTTTCGCCCGGATTCAAGAAGCTGTGATGGATGAGACCGGCCGCAGACCACCAAACAGTCACCATAACCTTTTTTTGATGCATTTCGGCTTCGGGAAGTGTTGTGGAGCTTCTCCGGTATCCAACCACTGTGCCGAACGTCGCCGGTTGTCGTAGAGGATCCACTTCTCATCACACGTCACAATCCGCTCGAGAAATGGGTCGTTTTTGTTGCGCAGAAGGAGTGTAGAAGACACCTCAAAACGACGATTTTTTTGATTCATGCGGCACCCATTTATCCAACTTTTTTGACATCCCTATTTGCTTTAAACGGCAAACGACTGTTGAGTGGTCGACCTCGAGTTCAACAGCAACTTCTCGTGTGGTTTTGCGAGGATCGGCTTCAATTAAGGCTTTCAAATGTTCGTTATCACCCGCAGTCGGCCGGCCGCGACCGTCTTCATCTTCGAGGCTCTCGTCACCAATGCGAAATTTCTTGAACCACCGCTGTGCCACACGTTCGTTAGTGGTTCCTGGGCCAAACGCATCATTGATATCACGAGCTGTCTTGGCAGCTTTTCGGCCTAGTTTGAACTGGAACAAGAAAATCGTGCGGATTTGAATTTTGTCCATGCTGTCGAAAAGCCTGCAAAAAATGAATGAAGAGATTGAGAACGGTAACGAATAACACGATTCGATAGAGCGAAAAACGCGCTTCAAAATGATATATAACATGGCTATATATATCAATGAATTAATTCAAAAATCATATATAAATGTAACATATTTGAGAAAACGACATTATTTTTGCACCAACCTAATAACAAAAATTTTTTTTTTATATTGAATTCAGTTTAAAATATTTTCAAAACTTTCAATTCAGGAAATCAATTTTATTTCTTGAAAATGCCAAGGAATCAGAATTAAAGTGAGAGGTTTCGTGACGTGAGGTTTTGAAGTTCCTCAGAGTTTGTGATTTGAAGAACTCAATTTTCGGCTGAAATCGATCTTTTGGTCGGAATTGGACTAATAGTCCATATCAGAGTTAAAGTGAGGTTTTGAAGTTCCATGGAGCGAATTGAGGAATTCAAAGTTATTTCTTCAAAATTATCATTGCTGTTTTCTAAGCTGGATCAGAATTCCCTTAAGTTTTCGGTCAGAGGCCCAATTAGCCCTCCGCAGTAGCTTAAAAGTCCGCACGGAGTGCAGATTTTAGGCTAATATAAGAATAAAATAATTATGACTATCGTTTACGCCTCTCTACATATAAAATTCCATTAATGAGAACATTACTTTAGAGGATGAAAGCGTTATATATGTTTTTTTTTACCATTGTGTTATATAATTACCAAACATGATCATCACAAAGATTTCTGATATGACTGAGAGAAACAGAAATGCATTAGTGGTAAAGTCAAACATTTAGCTAATTCAGAGGCCGTATCAGTAACTTATCTCAGAGAAAAAAGTGGCGTGAAACATTTGGAGGAGATATTAAATCTCTTATCGCTAACAGTAATAACGACTTTGGTTTTATCAATTTCCTTGAACTAATTAATATTACAAAAATTGAATTAATTAGTATTAATACTGTTACATAAACTGCAGTTTATGAAACAGTTTTTTTTTGTTTCTATTAAAGGAAGAGTGGGATAAGTGTAATGTTCTTAACCAGGGACAGAATGGTACTGCGGCGTAAAAAAAGGATTTAAATATACAAGCAATTATTCAAAATACGGAAACTTATTCTACAGAGTGGTCCGAAAGTCTTGTCAACCCACTACGAAAAAGTAATTATAATAGAAGAACAAGTAATACAAAGTACATGATTCAGTTTATTCACTTTCATTGACGCTGTCACACATCGAGGTCTGTATGAACACCATTTTCGTGTCAGCCATCTGAAATAGAAAATTATATTATGTAGGGGTGACAAGACTTTCAGACCCCCTGTAGATAAAAAAAAACCCAACTAATATTCAAAATGTATAAAATTTTAAAGAAAAATGAAATTTGACATAAATATTAAAAAAAAAAAAAATAGTGATATGGTTATCGGTACAGAAATTAAACTCGGTGAGCAGAGTTCAAATTCCTGTCAAGTTTGTTGCGTTCATTTTGGCATTAATGCTCTTAGGAAAGACATATCTATCTTCTCTCTATCTTTCTATGTTAGACTCGGTTCTCCACCTTTGAGTCACAGTGTCTAGGAGAAAGACTAGTCTGAATTCAAAACTATGGAGAAAACAACTAGAAACTACTCCATTATCTTTCCTAAGAAGTTATAGTAATTTACAGAAAAAAAAAGAAGGAATCTAGAGAACCATAATCGCCTACATATAGAAGGGACATCGCATAAAAATGACTTCGATACTGTGGTTCTATTAGAAATTCTTCCCATGACTAATTCTTGTCCCAACCTTTACTCCTTATCGCAACGAATCGTCACTTTACAGATACTAACAAGCATTGCTACGAGGTAAGGCGCCAGATGGAATGACTATAATGAAGACAGCTTTCTCATCGTGACCTCTGATCTGTGAGAGGCTAAATTAAGACCAACATGAGGAAGATTGAGTAAATCTTTACCTAGGGAGACTAAACCAGTGAGAAGAGATGGAGAACTCGGGGGGATGAGTTGTGGTGAATAAGCAAATTATATTGAATGAATTGGTCGTGAATCTGATTAGATAGGTATAGGATAGTTAGTGCAGACCAGCCTCAACTCATTTGCCCCTTTTTGTATTTAAACAGAAATAAATATTTGGAGAGAGAGAAGAGACGGAGTTCTCACGGACAAGGACAGAGCTACATTCATTTGAGGCTAACTTTATAATTCACGTATCTTTTTCTATTAAG
Organism: Acanthosepion lycidas; assembly: GCA_963932145.1. Taxonomy (NCBI): domain Eukaryota; kingdom Metazoa; phylum Mollusca; class Cephalopoda; order Sepiida; family Sepiidae; genus Acanthosepion; species Acanthosepion lycidas. The sequence continues at coordinate 34,921,619 of OZ010582.1, read as the reverse complement.
TCTAGCATATTTTCCGCTTGTAAAACTAAGAGTCTCTCTTGATTGTCAAAAGTATTGTGAGATATTGATGTACATCTCGTTTGCTTTCTTGTTCTAATGGAATCATAGGACTGGTTACTTCTCAGTCAGTTATGTGCCATGCGTGATACACGCGTAGGCGATCATGCATTTTTCGATACATGACTGACGAGGCATCTTTTTCTCGCAGTACGTTGCCATATCTTTCTGCGGTAGACCAGTAACCATTCAAGGATATAGAACTCGTCCTGCTATTTACCCATAGCTTGGGGGAGAGAAGAAGAGGATTCATACCGTTCCCAAGGGTATTAACACGTAAGTGAATGTAATGGATTTGACTGGAATTCGAACTCGACTCTCCGATTCCTCAATCCTGGCCTCTATCCATTACTCCACTAGATTCTGAAGAGTCGACACATTTCAATACCACAAAAAGCGGTAAAAGTATTCGATTCAACACATGTCTGGGTAATACAAAAGATATCTGACACCTGAAACTTTGGTAAGAAATTCTACAGAGAAGGCTTTCAGTCTGCTGTACAAAATCGATTTGATCTTTTCTTTTTTTCCATTCATTCTGATATCAAGTTGAACACTTCGGTGTGGTGTAATGGTTAACAAGCTTATCTTGCTAGATAAATTACAGTGAACTAGTGAGTTCGATTCCCACTGGGTGCTCCACACTTTCAGCCTTATGCCACATCTACGCTACACATAGAAAAATCATTTTAGGGCACTTCGACGTGGTGTAACGACAAGGTTTTAGAGAAAATGGAAACACAAAGGACATATATTAGGTTTGTTGCAAAAATAATTTCGTTTTTTCACATAGTAACATATGTTAGAAAACGAAATTATTTTTGCACCAACCTAATACTAAACACCAGAAGGAGACAGTTGACATTTTTAGGGCACATAATGAGGAAAGAGGAAAATTTTTGAAACTCGAAGGGTAGATTTGAAGTCAATAAGAACGGAGGAAGACAACGCATGATTCTACCTAGCAAACTTATGTAAATGGACGGCAGAACATGGTTTAGGATAGCTAACAGACAAGATTTATTAAGAGCTATAAAAGATAGGAAATTGTGGAGAGCTACGATCGCCAACCTCCTGAAGGGGGACACGACACATAAAATTCTGTAGAGACATCTGTCGCTTCGAGTCTTTCAAAGCGAATAATAAAAGAATGGAAATTTATTTTCCAAGCGTTCCGCCATTTTTATACTTCCTATTCTGAACAATTTATCCATTCTGAATCTATTGCTCTCCGTCCTCCCCCCCCCCACTCCAAAAAAAAAAAAAATTCTGTACAAGGTCAGGACCTTCTTTACAGAGTTTAATTCTTAAATAAATGGGAAGAAGCTCACCGGTAGCGGTGGGGGCCTCAAGTACTGGTACTTACAGCAGCCTCAAGATGAAAGCGTTAAGTAAAAAGTAAAACGAATGGAATAAAAAGGGCGCGTGGGAGAACTCTAAAACAACCAAAAATGCTTAAGTGGTAAGCAAAAAAAAAAAAAAAAAAAAAAGAGCTGACGATACACATTATCGACTTGAATTGCTGACCTCTCGCAGCGGGCCCCATTCGAGACCCATTTAGTGTAAGATCAATTTAACATCTTTAAAAAAAAATCATTTGATCACTTCCAATTTCTGAATTCCACTCATCGTCATCTTGAGAATGATTTCCAACCTGCAACCTTAGAAGGAAGCGTATTTTAATTTCCGTTAACACTTGGTAAATCCCTGTGTACCTGAAGACCCACATGATTTCTCTGATTTTTTTTCTGTACGTATTCGCGTATGTTATCAGATAATTCAGTGTTTTATCCTTCTCTTACAGCTGTTAACTTTTAGAGTAAAGTGTCGATGAAAAACATCAATCAACACTGTTAAACATGTGTAAAATGTATTTTTAAGTACTGGCCGGGGCCTTGATGTATCAGCTAACATCGTTTATTTTATTGGTTCAATTATTAGAAAAACATAATTCGAAAAACATTTGCGATGTTAACAGAATGTTCTAATGTTAAAAAAAAATGTTTTAAAATCATTCGCTTGTAAATTTGCGAATTACTAACATAATTTTGAATTGATGTTCACGAAATTGAGAAGTTAGGTTTAAGAGAAATAGCAAAGAAACTTTCTGGATTCGAAATATATATAGTATAAATTCTGGTAAGCAGTGACAGACCACGCCTGCTAGTTTCATGCGTTTACCATGTGATCGGAGGCTGTAGTGTTGTAAAATGAGTACCCTATATACCACCCGGCGAGTTCAAGATGACGACCACCCCCTAAAAAAAAAAAAAAAAAAAAAAAAAAAATTATATATGTATATTTCTGCTTTAATATATATATATATATAAAATCAAACAAAGGCCGAATAGTGTTTTTGAACACAAATCTTTCCTGATTCTCGAAATATACATATCTGCTCTGTTTAGTATCCTAAAGTAAACAAAGACAATTTTTAGGAATTAATTTTTCATTTATTAATCCGATATATTTAATTTATTTGTTTAAACGTTATTTTTAATGGATACTCATATTTGAGTAGATGTATTGTTTATATATATATATATATATGATATGAATCATTCATATAAAAACAGATATAGAAGTTAACGGTATAAATGGTGAGAATAAATCTTCGGAAACAAATTTAATAAGGCACATTAACCCCGAACCTTATTCATGTAATGAAATTGAACTGCACCACAGACTTGATATATATATATATATATATATATATATATATATATATATATTGTGGAAAAAATTTACTTTAGAACTTCAGCGGGCTAAAATTATTCCGATGAAGTCGTAAGGGATGAAACGTGCCTCAAGATAACTTTCTTTACGTTGTCATACATTTCTCTCAATATTGCTATTATATATATATATATACACACACACACACACACACACACACACACACACACACATATATATATATATATATATATATATATATATATATATATATATATATATCTCCTTATCTCATGTGTGTGCTTGTGGTAATTTGAAAGCATTTAAAATTTTATTTTAATTCTGTGTTATTTCTTATTGTACTGGGATTGGTTGGCTAATACTAATTAGCATAACCATACCACTATATAAGCAGAACTTGAGATAGACTTGTATCCCTAGTGACGACCACCACCACCACCACCACCACCACCACCACCACCACCACCACCATTGTGCGTATAACAACTTCGTAACACTTATTACTATAAACGTTATGTTCAGAGGGTACACGTGCTTAAGTAGACATCTATGTCTCTTTCTTTTTTAAACACTGAAATTAATATCTACCGGCCTAGAGATCGAGAGTCTTATTAAAGAAAATACACCTCTTGAAGGGATTTAAAAAGAGGGATACAAGTTCGATATTTGCCGAGAAGCGCATTTTTTATTAATGAGACTCGTGATACCTAGACAGGTAGATATTAATTTTATTTTTTTAAAGGAAGAGAAAGAAATGGTGATGTCTACTCAAACACGTGTACCAGAAAAATATATCTTATTACTATAACATATATAGTAAGGCTTAAGTTTTCTAAGCTGTCTTTCCTCATTTTGTGTCCAAGGAAATTCATCTTTTTTTCCTATTTATGAGTAAAATTCTTCTTTCTATTGCCATTTTCCTTCTGTAAGTCTGTCAAGGCTCCTTCTGTAGGACAACATTTCTGCTGTCGAACAGATATTGTGGGGTATCAGTTTGGTAATTTATCATTTCAAATGTCAGTATGAACGGACCAGAGGTTGACAGAAAGTGTCAATCCCCACGTATCTGTCTATATTCGGAATGCCAATTTATACAATTTGCATGGGTGCATTAACACATCTTGTTTGGGTGATAGCTAAACATTTATTAAACCTCCAACAATGTGTTCAGTTCTATAACCAAGACATGTCCTTGGTAATGAGGAAGGCTCATTCTGATTTTCATTTGAAGGTTCTATGTTTGTTTACACACACGCGATATGCTTACTATTTTGGGATGTGAGAACGTTTTAGTAGCCACCCGCATTTTGGCAAGTGAGAACATTTCAAAAATGGTGCCCCCAGCTGCCTATCTCCTCGACCCTGAAACCGATGAACAGAATCAAAAACTCAAAGGGAGGGTCCCTGTTTTTGTTCACCCATCCCTTTATAGAGCTCTTAAACTTACCTACCCTTCGGCCATCGGCGGCCTGTCTCAGGATGAAACCGTCGAGAATGAGATGGCGTCAGGATCTATGGGACGAGCTGTCGGTGTTCTATCCTGAAGGACAACCCTAATCGGCTTCACGATGGCTCTCTGGTTAGCTAGTTTAAATGTCCGGGGCCTGAGGTCCGAGTCTCGGAGGGCGAGGCTCACTTGTGACCTTCAGCGCCTCGGGGTGAATGTATGTTGTATACAAGAGACCCGGTTTTCTTCTCATGATCGTGAGGACATACTGTCTAAGGGGTTCGCCCTTTATTCAGCCTGTTTTGGTCGTTCGAGGGGTGTCTCTTGGCTAGTGAGCAGGTCTTTGAAGGCTGCTTGTACCCTTGTCTTCGCGGATCCGGCGGGCAGACTTTGCGTGCTGGATGTTACCATAAAGGATAAGGTTCTACGTCTCATTGGGGTTTATGCACCCAATACCCATTCCGAGCGGCCTGCTTTGTTTCGGCAGATCGCGTCGTTCTTGACGACGTCTCGTCGGGTAGTTTTAGCGGGGGATTGGAATGCCGTCCTTGACCCCGATATAGATCGTATAGGGCATAAACAAGGTACTAACAACCCGGATGTGAAACCATTTCGGGACTTTATCGATCGGTTTGATCTGGTCGATAAGTTCCGGAATGAACACCCTCGGGAGGTAGCATGGACTTGGACAACTAGTGGCAACTCGGCTCCTGGGACGCTTGCGAGCTACCTGGACCGAGTCTTAGTTAGGAGAGTCGATGTATGGCTCTTAGGGTGTCCAAGTTTCCATTACATAGTTTATACGGATCATAGGCTTGTCCGGGTCCGTGTAAACTTAGATAAGCCTAAGGTTAAGTTGGCTGGTTACTGGAAATTGAACTGTTCACTTTTTGGTGATCAGGGTTTCCGGGACCAGCTGTTATTAACCATCCAAAGGGAATTGACGGGAGCGGTTGTGGGAAATGCCTGGTGGGGAAATCTTAAATCTAAAATTCGAACGTTTGCTGCCGATTTTAGTCGTCGACTCAATCTAGATAGATTAGCGGCGCAAACTGCTTTAGAAGATAAAGTCGATCGGGCTGTGAAATCCCGTGTTAGTGGGGACATAGCTTTAGCTAAGGCAGAGTTGTCCTCCTTGCTTATCAAGAAGGATCAAGCTCTGGTAGTTAGGGCTAGGTTAAAAAGAATGTCTTCTGAGGCAACGAATATGGCCGCTGAACTGCGTGCAGAGGAAAATCGAAGCGCGTCTAGGCGACATATTGCATGCGTCACGTTGCCGGATAAGCGGGCCGTGACTACAAACGCGGGCATATGTGAGGTCTTTCGGGACTACTTTCAGGATCTTTTCACCAGGGAGCCCGGTCTGAGCTCTGCTCAGTTCGACGCCTATTTAGCTGACTTTCCCTGCCTCTCGGCAGCTGAAGCGGCTAGGTGCGAGGGTCCCATAACAGAGTCGGAGATCTGGGAAGCGCTGAAGCAGGTTGGCCTGGATAAGTCTCCGGGACTAGATGGTCTTCCCTACGAAGTTTACTTGAGGTTGTCGCATGTTTTTGTTCCTTTGCTGGAACTGATTTACAACCACTGGATGAGGCAGGGGTCTTTACCCCAACGCTTCACCAGGAGTGTGATCAAGTTGCTGCGTAAGGACAAGAACGGTGGGGATGGGTTAGGGAACTTTCGCCCTTTAACGATGTTAAATACGGACTTAAAGATTTTGGCGAAGATCTTAGCCAACCGTTTGCAGCTTGTCCTGTCTAGTCTGATTGGCTCTGAACAGACTTGTGCTGTGAAGGGTAGGACTATTCAGGATAACCTTCATATGGTACGCTTGATCTTAGAACAAGTCGACAGTGAAGCCGCGCTGATCAATTTAGATCAGTCCAAGGCCTTCGATAGGGTTGACCATCGGTTTTTGGAGGCTGTCCTTTCGGTGGCCGGTTTCAGAGCCGACTTTCGCTCCTGGATCCGACTTTTGTATGCGACCCCCGGTGCGCTGGTGGAAGTGAATGGGGTAAGATCGAAGCCTTTCGTATTGTCTCGCTCCATTCGTCAAGGTTGTCCGCTCTCGCCTCTGCTGTACGTTCTTGCGTTGGAACCTTTCCTTCGCAAGTTAAAGGCGAATCTGGTCCTGCGCGGAATTTCCCTGCCTGGGGCTTCCACCTCAGCCAGGTATTCTGCCTATGCTGACGACGTTTCGGTTCTTGTGTCGAGCAGAGCCGAGATTAACGTAGTCAGCAAATAGATCAGTGGGTATGAGATGGTGACAGGGGCCAAGATCAACCGCGATAAGTCTGTGGGCTTGCGGTTGGGTGCGTGGAAGGGAGTTTCTCTTCCCGGACCTTTCCTCTGGACGGATGGGCCGATCAAGATACTCGGCGTCTGGTTCGGTCTTGATCTCCAGTTGGAAATGAATTGGTCGGAGATGCAAGAGAAGGCCGAGATCGCGGGTAAACTGTGGTCTCGGAGGAGACTTTCCCTGAAGGGAAGGGCGGAGGTATGTGTTTCACACATATATCCGATCCTCCTTTACCGACTGTGCTTCCACTCCCGTATGCCAGACTAATGTCATTAGTCCGGACCTTGTTCTCTTTCTTGTGGAGAGACAAGGCCCCTATGGTGTGTCGCGAGATCTGTTGCCTTCATCCCTCTGAGGGCGGTCTGGGTATGCCTAGCATTGAGATTCGTCAATATATGCTTCGCATTACCTTTCTAGACCGAATGTGTTGCGGATTGGATGAGGTGGACACCTTTTGGAAAGAAGATGTCCGAAAACATTTCCCATCCCTGAGAAGTGTGCACTCGTGCGAGGAGGAGGCCGGCCGTACACCTCGTGCCGAGTGCTCCTTCTACCGCGAATGTCGTAGTGCTTTGAAGCTCCTCTTACGGACGACGGATGGCCTCTCCGACGCCCAGGCGCTGTCTCGTAAGGCATTGTATCAGTTGTTAGTTAGGGGGTCCGTTCAAGATGGTCTGATCGACGAGCTCGGTCTTACGAAGCAGGAGGCTCGCTCGATATGGCCTTGGGCGCCTGGGTTGAAATGTCTCAATAATGATGAGGCATCACTCACCTGGCTGATGATTCGTGGGGCCCTCTGGGTCGGCAAGAGACTTTGTTCAGCAGGTTTGGAGAAATATCCAAACTGTCGTCGCTGTACTGGGGAAGTCGAGACCATTGGTCACGCCTTTTTTCAGTGCAGGACGGTAGTGCCGTTGTGCAAGTTTGTTGAAGGCCTCATGGTTCGCATGCTGCAGGGAAAGTTCTTTGTCCTGGAAGCCAGTTCTGTTTGTAGCAATGTGGTGCCGCAATTGACGAAGGCTGAACACTATGTGTTCTGTTGCTTACTAGGGATTATGAGAGTCGTGATTTGGACGACGCGTCAGAAGGGATTCCATGAGGGCGAGAAGTTCACCTCTTCCCAACTGATCTTGTTCTTTAAGCATCAGCTTAAAGTCAAGATTAGGACGGAAAGGCGGCGGCTCCCTTCATCGGAATTTGGCAAAAGGTGGGTGAATCTTGCGCGAATGTGTAGAGTGAAAGGGGCTGACCTAGAGTGGCATTTGGATGTCGGTTAGGTACAGAATTTTGTCCTAACAGGGTTGAACATAGGCAACCCACCCTGATTTTAGGTTAGACTAGGTTTTTGTATTTTGGATTTTTAGTTTTTCCCTTTTTTCTAGTAAACTTAGCTAGGGTTTGCATGCTCATTGGTCCCTTTTATTTCTGTCCCTATTTTTTTTCTTTTGTTTAATTCCCCATCCCCTCCCTCGTTAGGTGGTCAGTGATGTCAGTTCTCTGGTGGATGCGGGACGACTTTCGTTTCGTGTGTGTGATTTTTCGTATTTGTTGTTGTGTATGAATGTATGCATGCCTGCGTGAATGCTTGGAGGTATGAATGTTTTTTCATTTCTTCATAGTCCCGGTGAACTGATGTTTCTGCCACATTCATGGTTTTTGGTTTTTTTTATTACTAACACAGTTTTGTTTAGTTTAGTGTAAATATTTAAAGCACATTGTACATATTCATTTGGGGATCATTTTTTAAAAGTTGTTAATTTTGACCCTCCCCCCCACGAACAATAATTGTACATAAGGGGCCTAGTTAGGACATCATAGAGAATTTGAGGTATTATGGTGGACCTAGTAAGAAAGGTAGGAGTGAACGTGTTGTTTTCGTGATTGGAATATTGTTGGCTTGATTGGGTCAGTGTCTGCGACTAGCTAAGTTTAGATTTAAGACAGATGAAGACCGTCCTTCCTCACCCCCCTTTTAGGCCTTGTGCCGCATTTTGTATTTATACAAATAAATATTGAGTGAGAACATTTCACTAGCCACCGGTATTTTGGAAAGTGAGAACGTTTCAGAAGCCACTCGTATTAGGTTGGTGCAAAAATAATTTCGTTTTCTCACATAGTAACATATGTTAGTAAACGAAATTATTTTTGCACCAACCTAATATTTTGGCAAATGAAAACGTTTTAGTTGCCATTCATATTTTGACAAGTGAGAATGTTTTAGTAGCCACCCGTAATTATGGCAAGAACGTTTCAGAAGCCACTCGTATTTTGCTAAGTGAAAACGTTTTAGTAGCCACCCGTATTTTGTTAAGCGAGAACGTTTTATTAGCCACCCGTATTTTGGGAAGTCAGGACGTTTCAGCAGCCACTCATATTTTGGCAAGTGAGAACATTTTAGTAGCCACCCGTATTATGGCAAGTGAGAACATTTTAGTAGCCACCCGTATTATGGCAAGTGAGAATGTTTTAGTAGCCACCCGTATTATGGCAAGTGAGAACGTTTTATTAGCCACCCGTATTTTGACAAGTGAGAGCATTTTAGTGGCCACCCGTATTTTGGCAAGTGAGAATATTTTAATAGTCATCGTATTTTGGCAAGTGCGACCGTTTTAGTAACCACCCGTATTTTGTCCAGTGAGAACGTTTTAGTAGCCATCCGTATTGATTTTCTAAGAGTAGCTTTGTTGTGGCACAAGGCCGAAATTTTGGGACACCCAACGGGGATTGAACTCACTAGTCTGTCGTAACTGTTTTAGCGAGATAACCTTGTTAACCATTACACCACGCCAAGGTGCCCTGAGTAGCCACTCGCATTTCGGCAAGTGACAACGTTTTAGTATTCATCTCTTTCAATCTTCCAGTGTCTGTTATGATTTTCGTGACACCTTTTCCATCTTCCGTTAAACGCTTCCGAGATATTTAGACTTCTATATTTGATTGATGTTGACATTTCTAATTTGCAAGTCGCATTTTCTGTCTTCTTGCAGTTGATGGTTAGTGCTTTTTTCTCGTTCTCTTTTACGACCCTGTCCAAGATGTATTGTAGTTTTCTTTACTTTTCCTCATAAAACATGAGCACTTGTTGTACATTTTCAAAGCGGTCATCATTTCATCTGTTGGCACCTACAGCGGACATGTAATGTGGCTTGTCATACACATCTCTGTCACCACTACTGAATGCATTACCCTAACTGTGCTAACATCCATTATTTGGTTTCAGTAAACATCCAGTTAACTTTGATGAATGTCAATATGTGTAATTTTTCAAATGACACATTTAATGCTTCGTAAGCACTTTCTTATCAGATGACATTTTGCCAGCTTAATATGTAATTTATTGACAGAAAGGTCTAAACTCTATTGCCATAATACCAAAATGACAGACGTTAGCGACCTGCGTCTAAAGTACGCTCTTTAGTGCCTTAGAATATACGTAGGCTTCGCGTCTGTCTTCAGAGACAACTAGTGAACTGAAAACGTACACATATCTATTGAAAAATGCGACCCCTGTAAAGACTAATTTCATTTTCATTGTAAGGAGTTAACATCTTTTTGCGAAAATAAAACGATTACTGTTTCAGTAAAATCAGTATGAAAAAAGGAAGTCTGGCATTAGGGTTTATTTGGGAGAGCTTTTTTTTTCATTGGATGCGAGGAGATTAACCAAAGTTTCCTATTTTTGTCATTTGAGCCCCAGCCACAAAATGGCCAATCCTAGTGAAATTCATTCGAGTAACCCAAAGCCAGAGACACCTACAAATTTAAAAGCTCTAATTTTCACTCGGTGATGGAGAGGTCATTTGATGAACTAGTGCCATCTAATTTGCGTACATTTTCTAATTTGAACAATTCACTAATTACATTTTCGAAAGAAGACACTATTGTCGTAAAAAGAAAAAAAAAACTGTTTCGTGAATGAATGTTTGGGATATACCTATATTTTTGTACCAAACCCAAGTGCCAGCTGGATTAATTACACTGGTAGGAATTTTTCAATTTGGAAAATAGTATCCAGGTTAAAATAAACTGTCTGCTGGGATTCTTTTCCTGAAACAAAATAATCGTGAGACGAAGAAAATTATTTGAGAAATAATAAACGTGCCGGAGTGGCCTATTAAAGGAAATAATTTAATCGTGCCGGTACTTGTATTAACTTGTATTATACAAGAGTATTTTATCTGGTATTTTCCGGGAGGGGATGATGTCGGTAGATAAGCTTTTTTGCTAATTTCGAGATCTTATGACAACGTTACAAAAAACAAACATCTTGGCCATAGCAAATATTTAGTTGAATTTCCTAGATACAGTGTAGCCCGGATATAAGAGACCCGGATATAAGATAAACCCGGATATAAGAGATATTTTCTCTGGTCCCAAATTAGAGCCATACTTACCTAAACAAAATAGACCAAACCCGGATATAAGAGAAACCCGGATATAAGATACTTCTTCTCCGGTCCCGACAACTCTCTTATATCCGTGTTACACTGTATAACTTTATGTTCTATTCTGATAATATATTTTCTCGCCTGTGAAACTCCCTTCCAATTTCTTACTTCCCTGTCACCTACAATCTTCAAAAATTTAAATGCAATGCCAATCACCATCTTATGTCCCTGTTATTTTATTGTCCTTTCTCCTCTCTAAAGTTTTCTCATTCTGTTTCAATCCCAGCAACCCCATGTGTCTTAGTGGAATTATCGCCTTACTTGGAGTGAAATGATTAAAAACTGAGATTGCTTTTTGAGGTATTGAGGTTTAACAGAGAGTCACTTAAAATTATAGAAATGTTTTACATACAGCGACGCCTTTTTTGGAGAAATATTATTTTTAATTGGCTGCATTTCCCTCTTGTTTTTATTTTATTTTAATCATTTCAACCTAAGTAATGCAATAAAACCACTAAAACGGAAAAGGTTAGTGAATTTGAGATAATATGAGAGAAAAAAAAGATTAAGGAGATAATAAAAGAACAAGAATTAAGAAGATAGAAAATAACGATGGACATTACATTGAAATTATTGACTGGAAAGTAAGAAGAGAGTCCAACCATCAAGAAGTGCAAGTGAAGAAATTGTTAGCATAGAACTTACGGTTGCATCTAGCCATTTCAATTGTATTAGGTTGGTGCAAAAATAATATCGTTTTTTGACGTATTTTTAACGTCAAAAAACGATATTATTTTTGCACTAATCTAATAAAATGAGACATTGTTGCCAGTCTTGTACTGTGAATCGTACTGTTCATACTGTCTAGGTAGCATAGAGGAAAGTTCATCAGAACAATTACCATGGAAGTGTTTATAGAAAAGACACAAGGAAGTTACGTTACGGAGGTGGGAAAGTGGCTGAAGGCGTGATGCGATGCCAGGTCAGAACCAATAACATTGCAGATTCTTCTTTGTATTTTATGAAGAATCTCTAAATACATAGCAGAAGCACCAGACCAGATGTGATAGCAAAATTCAATGCATGGCTTAATGGTAGGTTTATAAATGTGTACGATAGATTTTCGTTGGCATTACATATGCCATCAAAGTATTTAATGTTTTTCACTCTTGCGGATTATCGGAGTATATTAGGGAACGTCTATGCCATTTACGATAATAAAAAATTTAAAAATGAAAACAGAAAAAATGCCGCTAAATAAATGGAATATATATTGACGTTTATATTATCAGTGACTCAACCATTTAGAGATTTGAAAACCCTCTTTGGAAATAGATCTTAAAATCAAGACGTGATCATTCTCCGACACCCCCATCTATTATTCCACTTATTAGTTCCGCTAGGGGTGGAGCGAAGACAAGTGCTGATATGCTTTGATACTCTCTCGACTCTGAGTCAAATACATTATGTTTGGCCAAAGAAATAATTTGCTTATTAGAAAAGACCGTGGCAGATTGTCACGTTTGTCGTGAAGTGGACAGACGAGAATTTGGGATTTTGACATTTTGACTAATGGAATGTTTGGTAGTTTACTTTCAACGCCCTCCCCTAACAAGTTTTACCTTTCCTTCCGCCTTTCAATAAATAAATAAATGAAGATAAAACCGAAAAATACTTCAAGGTATGTTTTAATTTCTCACTTGTTTTTTTCTTATCTATATTCATTCAAAAGAAAAAAAAGCCATTAAAATGCTAAGTTTGCAACCATCTTCAAGTTCAATTATAAAAAAACATATAATTGTTCTACTCGGGCACCTCGAGGTGGTGCAATGGTTAGCAAGCTTGTCTTGCTACAGCAATTACGACTGAGTAGTGAGTTCGATCCTAACTGGGTGCCCTTTACTTTCGGCCTTGTGCCACGTCCAAGCTACGCTTTTGAAAATCCCTATAATTATAATAGGTCTACTCTTGAGTCCAGAATATTTTAACTTTTTGCAGACATACCAACTATTATTCCACCACACCTCGTTTATTTCCAGGACACATAATGAAAAAAGAAGGCTTGGAGAATTTGACACTCACAGGACATACTGAGGGCTACAAGGAAACTTCAAGTAATCTACTTAACGGACTTTTGTAAGTGTATGACAGGTCAAAGAATGGGAGGAGTAAAAACGGAAACAAATAGAGAAGTTGTGGAGAGCTATGATCGGCCATGTCTTAAATGGGAAATGCACAAAAAGAATACTTAAAAATAAGGACACATGCTGTACATTAAACTGTATAGCGTAATTGAATTTGTCTGGAAGTGTAAATGAGCAGTAATTTCATTTTCCGTGTTAATCTGTTGCGTTCATTTTCACACTCTTGGGAAAGGCAAGAATCAGTATCTTCTTCCTCCCATCTATGGGTTAAATAGCAGAGTAGACTAAGTTCACTAGCCTGGGTGGCAACCACTCTAAGAGATGGAAAACTATATTCAAAACTGTGGAGGAAGTAACAGGTAATCTATATTTCCGAAGAATTGATATCAATTCATAGATAATAAAGAAATGGAATCTGTGGAGGGCTGTGATCGCCAGCGTCCTGTAAGGACATGGCATTAAAATAGTTTAAGACTTGTTGTAATATATGCACTCATTATACAAGAGAAATCACTTTATAGCAAAGTAAATGACGAAAGGTCTCCGTCTACGTGTATTGTTTAAAAAGACAAATCAAACATTTTTTTCATTTTTACGATATTCCATATTTTACTATTGAAAACCCGTGAGTTAATAAGGATGATAAAAGATTTTACGGCATTTTTTTTTTTTTTACTAATGTTTACCAAATAAAAGGCCCGATAGCCACTCAAGGTAAAGGGTTACTGTGTGAATTTCGATTAGCGTAGAAAAAGACATCCGTTAGGAAGTAGAGAACTGAAGCAGACTTTAGAAGGAACCGGAAATCAGTTCTAAAACAGAAAAAAAGAGACAAACTTCTACACCTGTTAAAAAAACGGGGATCATTTCTAATGTGATTTGCTTTTATTTATAGTTCACACATTCAAATTCACATCTTTCTGTTTTTAAAAACTATATTCTAGTTAGTAACACTGTTATAAAACTTCTATATTTATTATTTAAAAACGACATTATTTTTGCACCAACCTAATACATTACCAACACAACGCGGTTCTTTCTCCTACTGTCTTTTTCTCTCTCTCTCTCTCTCTCTCTCTCTCTCTTTGGATATTAAGGTAGAGCAATGGATATGGACGCGAAAAGTGGTATAGTCGAGGCGAGTTCAATTTCTGGGTTAAGCTGTTCCGTTCACTTTCAGGCTAATGTTCTGGGGGATAGCAATAAATTCCTCGCTACTGGAGTCCTGGGTATGACGATAAACTACATACGGCAGCAAAGCCTCCGGTCAAATGGTTTTGAGTATCGTCAAACCACCTCTTAATTGCTGTTGTTCTCAGGTCCACCCTGACACGGGGGCGTAGCACCTGTTAGAGTCCCAGCTATGGGAAAATAGTTAAGCCCAAGCCCCCAAACTGAGATCAAAACATTATCAAAGTATACAAATAGATTTTTATAGTAAAAGTACCAGTAATACATTTGTGAAAAAAAATATATTACCAGTAATATATTTTTGTAAAAGTAATTATTAATGCTTCCGAGAAAATAAAATCTCGGCATTAAATGACCCATTGAAGTTGATATGCTGTAAAACAAAATAAACCTAAATCCAAACCCCATCTAGCTATGGGTTAAATGCCCTCATAGGATGAGCTCTCTAAATTTCAGCGGCAACTAGTCCAAGAGAAGGTAAAATCTGACTTTCAAACCGTGGAGAACACAATGGGAAATTACTCCGCTATTTTTCGCAAGAATGAACAGTTAAGAATAGGAAGCCGTGGAGGTTAATGATCACCTTTATCCTGAACGAATACTGTGAATAAATAAAGCTTTTCCCATCTTTTTTACACAAGTAACTTACACACACACATTTTTTTTATCAGTTCGAAAATGGTAGTCAGGGAATATTATCACAAGACTAATCCTTACCTAAATCCTACAATACAAAATAGAATTGAAATTGTCACGAAAGAAAATCACCTTTCCTGTCACTTGCACTATACCAACGTTCCTAGCAACGTCGTAACAAAAAATATGAATAAACGTACCTCACCCTTGCATTGTATGTTATATTAAGACTCTGTCTTTGCTTCAGAAAAGGGGGCTTGATTGATAGCAAACGAACGAGATAGATTTTGGTGATTTCCGGTCACAACAATAAAAAGGTCATTTGATAAGATAAAGGGAGTTCCAGTGTATTGAGCGGGAAAGACAAGATGGCGGATAGGGCTAAGAAAAAGTGGAAAGGGAATTGTTGTTTTATATTTATAACAATAGAAAGAGGACATAATGTCAGGTTCATTGGTGCGAGTCGTGGATAGACGTGGATACGAAGTGGCTGTACAGGAAATGCAAGGTGAATGGTAAATATGAAATACATCAAGTCATTGGAGAATTTTGAAAGGATAAACTGGAAGGAAAACAACAAGAGAAATAACAATGGGAAATATTGAACAAAGGTTATGAGAAAATCGAGACAAAGTTTATTTTAAAGAAGACGAAACGAAAAGAGTATCAAAATAGTAACTGGTATATGGACTACATAAAAGATAGTATTCAGAAACAGAGACATTAAAACACGCGCACTAGATAAACAGCGTTGTATGGTTTAGAGTAAGTCTGGCATAAGGTTACAATCGTCTCTGATCAGATAAGGATCAAACTGACTATACTGACAATAATTGTGAAAATATTCTGCTCACAATGTCTTAAGAAGATATGCGAGCTTGCGTAGATATGTACACATACAAGTTTGTGTGTGCATATGTGTACACATAAAAGTTTGTGTGTGTATATATGTATACTTTACAAGTTTGTGTGCGTATATAGGTATACTTTATAAGTTTGTGTGCGTATATAGGTATACTTTACAAGTTTTATGTGTATATATGTATACTCTATACTTTGTGTGTGTATATATGTATACTTTTCAAGTGTGTGTGTATATATGTATATTTTACAAGTTTGTGTGCGTATATATGTATACTTTACAAGTTTGTATGGGTATATATGTATACTTTACTAGTTTGTGTGTGCATATATGCATACTTTTCAAGTGTGTGTGTATATATGTATACTTTACAAGTTTGTGTGCGTAGATATGTATACTTTATAGTTTGTGTGCGTATATATGTATAATTTACAAGTTTCTGCGTGCATGTATGTATACATACAAGTTTGTATGTGCGTATATATATATGTCTACATAGAAGTTTAATCAATGATCAACGAAAATGATCCGGAATACAGAAAAAATGAATAAAAAAACTTTGTCATAAGCTAAACTTGTATAAATGAAAAACGGCTGCTTATATATATATATATATATATATATATATATATGAAAAGTCATTTAGAAAAGCTCTACCATATTGTATGGTGTTGAGCACTTTTCTTTCTCGTGTGCATACACGGCAGACTCTTTTTAAGAGCTAGTTATTTCTACTTTATATATATATATATATATATATATATATATATATATATATATATATATATGTAAATATAAAAGTGAACATAGAAGTCAACACTTAGAGGCGACAGTCTGTTTCATGCTATATGCAATCGTCAGGCCTGACGATTGCATATAGCATGAAACAGAATGTCGCCTCTAAGTGTTGACTTCTATGTTCACGTTTATATTTACACACGCTCTATCTCTGATATTGAGCACTTTAATCCATAAATATAGCACACCTTAAGACTATATTTCTTTATATATATATATATATATATATATATATATATATATATATATATATATATATATATATATATATATATATATTGAGAGACAGATAGATAGAGAGAGAGAGAGACTCTTCGCATAACGAATTGAGTCACTGGGCGCGTTTCTAAAAATAAATACGCTACATCCCTGCCGTGCGCCGACGGCTTAGTGGTAGAATCTCCGACTGACACCAATTCAGTCTGGTTTCGATCCTCGCTAGAGGCAACCGGATGTCTAGCTCTACACACTGATGAGCTGCGAAACAGCCTGTCTGTGGATGACGTTATATATATCCTGAATATATGGTGTTGAGACATAATTGTCCAGGTGTTTTGATATCTTAAAATAATATATATATATATATATATATATATATATATATATATATATATATATATATATATATATATATATATATATATATATATATATATATATATATATATATATATATATATATATATATATATATATATATATTAAAAAAAAATTACCTCATCATAGGGATAGTCTATTTCAAACCGTTCTTCACACGGCTATCATCAGCCTCTAAGTGCTTGTCTCGGAGCATTGTTCTAAATTTATTTTCTAAGTCAGTCTTCCTCTAGTAGGCTCCTTGTTAATGAGAGTGGTTTTTGTTAGTAATTGGTGGGGGTGTAAGGTATGTTATCCCGGGTGAAGCGGTCTGGGTTTGGAGCATGGCGATTCTTTGTAAAGTTGGAAGTTTGATTCTTTGTAAAGTTTGAAATAGTGCAATGATTATTTGGAGCGAGGCCGCAGCAAATATATATTTTTATTTTTATTACATTATTTTTAGTGGTTACCCGTATTTGAAATAAACGCCTCATTTTTTTTTTTTAATGGTGTGTATTGCGTCAATCAACCTGCACCCTCAAGAATAAATAAATGTGCTATATATATATATATATATATATATATATATATATAGAGAGAGAGAGAGAGAGAGAGTGCGTATAACTGTTTCCAGGAGAAAAAGCTTTCCAAGTATGTATTAAATTTTTTAAAGAGTGCTTGGAAAATTTTGAGCATACCTAAAAAGATTCTGTCGACACAAGCATGCACGAATGTTCACTTGTATATCTCAATTCATATGAGCATGTATATTTATGAGTATATATAGTAGTTAAACGTTTGTCTCGCGTGAAAGGTGTAGTGCCTCTGGTCAAAATTCAGTCCTTTGGGGGTGAAACTGGAATGATCTCTCCAGGGCACAGGCCTGGGCGATGGTATATAGAGGCCGTGCTCTATGCAGATTACAGGAACTCTCTCTCAGCCGTTCTGACAAAGGAATATAGAGAATTAGATTTGAGGACAGTTTGGTTGCAAGAGTTGCCAGAAAGTTGTCAGTATTGACAGTCAACAGCCTTTGGGGCTCAACTCCGGGTTTTCTGTCTGTATTTACTCCCATAGACTTTTCCATGTTTGGATATCACCGCAAGGCAGCGGAAGTTTAAAATCAGTGTTCTCCCTCCCCTATATAGACTGCCTTAATGGGCTCTCGAGCTCCGTCTACCCGAATTAGCTGGTCATGAGGCGCCATGGACTTTCTTATCAGAGGATATTTAATAAATATATATTGTTGGTGTCGTTTTTTCAATATAAAAATGATTTGCTGTTTTTTTTTTTGTTTTTTTTTTACTGTAAAAACATATTTTTATACTTTCATAGTGTTTTGTTTTTTGTTTGGGAGTATACTATTTGCCCTTACCTGAGACCCTAACAGGTGGTACCACCACGGGTTAGGTGAACTTGGGAACAACAGCAATCAAGACGTGGTTCCACCCTCCTAACAACTACCAATCTCCTGATCAGAGGCCTTGCTGCCGGATGTATTTTATCGTCATACCAAGGAGTAAACTTCTTTTAGACTAAATGACATCCAAGGCTAGAGAACCCACTATACTTTGATAGTTAACACATCTCTCTCTCTCTCTCTCTCTCTCTATATATATATATATATATATAACGCTTAAAAATGTACATACATAATAAAACAGTTTTGTACATTGTATTTCGGAGCGAGCTTCCCTTAACACATCGACACCCGCATGTAGATTATATTTCTAACGTTATTATCAAATTTGATTTATTGAATGCGCATGCGCGCGTGCGCACACACATACACACACACATATATATATATATATATGTCTGTGTGTGTGCGTAGCAACGTATTGTCAAACCAACACAGGGGGCATATGAAGAGGAAACAACTGCATCATTTCATTCCATTTTCTTTAATTATATGACCGTTCATTCATCCACATCTAAATGTCCACGCTTTCGCCCCCTCCTGAGCGAGACAAGATTGAAGTGTATTTTTGTCAGCTCTTGATGGCTTGAAGTGCGACGTATTTCGAAATAGGAAAAGCATGTTTATTAAACATCAAACAAATACGGATGGGGAAACAATCAAACAACAATACTAATAATTACGACAGCACCAATAATATGAATACAGGAGCTCCACAACATCAGAGTCCACGGCGGGGACTAATGAGCGTCAAGTTCGATCCTTACTCGATTCCCAATCCAAAGTTCCGTATTAACTAACCCAAGAAGAGTTAACTTCGTTAAATCATCCAACCACCCCCTACTTACGAACATAAATTCGTAGGCTTTGTTTGTAAGTTCAAATAATTGTGTGTGTGACATCCGGCGGTCTCGAGAAATATTGAATCTGCGCCCAAAGAGTTATGCCTCAGCTGCTGATGAAAGTGCAGTATCTATTATAGCTGTACAGGCCCACACGGAAGTGACTGTCTCGATTGCAATGAATGCACGTGAAGACGCTCTCTCCCGATGTCGCCTTGTTGTTTTCTTTCTGTCGAGTACGTTTCTTCCTAGCAGCAAGCCTTCGTTTCTCCTCTCCTTTCTCCAGCCCTCAGTGTAAATCGCGTCTCCAGCGTGAGCGATCGCTGGCGACATCTTCCTACCCCTCGATATCCATGTCCATCGTCCTCATTTCCCTTTTGCAGACGTCCTTAAAGTGAAGATGACGTCGCCTCCGTGCCACCTTGCCGGTGGCGAATTCCCCGTACAGAAGGATCTTCGGAATCTTCCAATCCGGCATGCGTAATAATAATAAAAAAAAAATGGTTATAATATTAGGTTGGTGCAAAAATAATGTGGTTTCCCCACATATGTTACTATGTGAAAAAACGACATTATTTTTGCGCCAACCTAATACTAACCGAATACCCATTCCAGGTACAGTGAAAAATAAGTTGTAATAGAAGTATTCATGCCGCTATAAAATTTCTGTATAAACAAAGAAAGACATCTATCTTATAAATTCCTTTACGTCAGAAAGACATCTATTTTATAAATTCCTTCAGGTCATTATCTATCTATATAATCCTAAAAGTCTGTGATTGCGTGCTTGTTTGCGTCCTTGTGTGGTATATCCCTCTGTCCTGCGCGTAATGATTTACGAATTGTTTATACAGTAAGTATTTTTATTTTAACTTTCTTCAGACAATTTTTTAATTAAAATATTTTTAATTTAAAGACAGACAAAAAGAGATCCTGCTTTGCTGTTTCGTCCAGTTGTTTATAGAGTAATTACTTATATTTCAGTCTTTTTTAAACAAACAATATTTTAAAAATATTTTTTGGCATATTTGAAATATATTTTCAAGTGAATATGATTTTAAAATATTTTTTGCCATATTAAAAAACATTTTTAAGTTAATCCGATTTAAAGTTCAAGTTTATCCCAGAAGTTCTATTCCTATTAAATGCTGTAAACAATCAGTAAAAAGTTAAAAATGAACATGTAAACCAGACCAAAGATGACACGAACGAAATGAAATATTTAACTTAATCATAATACAATTAACTTTCATTTCAACGGAATTGGGAAGGGTGTTCCACAGGCGAGAGGTGCGAGTTATGAAGCTATTGGAGTAGAAGAGACGGCTATATTTAAAAGTAGCTACAGTGTAAGGGTGGGAGCGGGATGCCAGCCTCGTAGGGCGCTTGAATTCATGGAGTCTGGGAACCAGTGAAAGCAGCTCATCGGAACAATTACCATGAAAGTATTTGTAAAAGAGACAGAGAGAGGCGACTGCGCGTCTATGAGAGAGCAACTGTAGACGAGATGCCAGATCAGGGCCAATTATATCTCATATCCGCCTCTGGATCTTGTCAAGAACTCCAAGGTAAACAGAAGGTGCCCCAGACCATATATGGCAGCAATACTCCATGCAAAGGCGAATGGTTGATTTGTATGTTTGAAGTATCGACTCCGGGGAGAAAAATTTCCTGGCGCGGCACAGAGAGCCAACTTTCCTCGCGGTGGAAGAAGCAATTGGAGAATTAACTAAAACTGAGATATCCAAAGGCATGCCACGTGGAATTAGAACACTCTACCCTCGTGGAATAAATAAAATGTTCGGTTCCAAATTCCAACAAAGGTCACCTGAAGAAGGCCGAAGAGTACAATGTCGGAAATGTTGTGAATATGGAAATAAAGATGAGGAATAGAGTCCGAACAATGTAAATAGTATAAATAGTTACAATCTTAAACTCTTCAAGTCAAGAGTCAATCGCAATGTATCTTCCCTATTCTTATCTTCACTTCCTTCTGCCTCCTCATACATTCATTACACAACTCATTCAATAAACCTCTACCTTGAGTGGTTCTTGAATTGTGTATTGGGAGAACTCTAGAAAGAAAGTAATTAATATAAAGTGGCAAAGGATATTTGTTAAAGAAATAACGATGATACATTTAAAAGAGGTAAACTGAGTTTAAATGTCTATAACATATGAGGTTTGTCTAAAAAAGTAACGAGACTGGTGTTACAATTTATTTCAATTCCAAACAAAAAACTACATGGTTTCCCCTTCAAAGTAATAACCTCACGAGTCTAATGCACTTTTCCATCATTCTCTACCATGTGTCGGAGTTAACTTCTCCTTAATTCCCTAATTGTTCACTAGGGGTCGCTCTCCCTACACTATAAATGCTGGGCGACTTCTTGGCTCGTTCTCTTTTCTACTTTGCTTTTCAGCGGACACATTTAAAAATGTGATCTCTCACGAAAAACGTCACGAAACACACATGCACGTAAGTACGAACATTCACCAAAATACAAACTCTTTACGTTCACACACAAACACAAATATTGATGTCTTTGTCAATTGTAAATTTGTTGTTTAATACATATATTTGTTGATATATATATATATATATATATATATATATATATATATATATATATATATATATCGGTTTAGTTTGTTTTCTTTACATCTTCGGTTGGACTCAATTTGAGTCCGGCATGTTCTTGTAGTTGGACCTTCTTCTAGCAGGGATAAACAGCACGTGTTCCTAATTCAACAACACGCAAACCGAAACGGGTCTTCACCACACGCTTCTATGCATTGCTGGAAGGATTCTTCTTCGTCGTTAGGTCCTCTTAATGGTCACCACGCCTTCAAAACGGGTCCCCCGTGATGACCAACTTGAACGTGAGGAAGTCACACGAAGCAAGATCAGGCGAATTGAGAGTTTGTTCCAGTACGGCGAGGTCCTTCTCGGCAAGGGACTGCCGGATGTTCAGTGCGTTGTGAGCAGGTGCATTGTCGTGGTGAAGCAGCTACGATTTGTCTTGCCACAAAAGATTACATTTAAATACTTCCAAGATATTATGTTAGATGATAACACAATCCGTTTATCCCTTTTTCGTCCATAGCTCACACAGCACATCCAGTCCCATTACTATTCAGATAGACCTCGCATGTATTTGCTACATGTACAGATGAACACGAATAACAGTTTAACATCAAAGACAGACAACAATAACTGCATTGTATTTACAAGGTGACGCTAAGCAGCTACAGTAATGCTATCATTTGCTCAGCGGCTGAACTTCCGGACTGGCGCGGTGTTCAAAATTTGAATTTATAGATTTATTCGTAACTTTGGAAATTCCTAACTTAAACAGTTGTAAGTTAAGAAGTGAAAAAGCGCCAGCAGCAGAAAGAAAATTATTATAAAATAATATATAGTTTTTAAAGATAATAATCTAATCTTAATCTTAATTATATATGGTTAAATAATTTAATTTTACGAAGATATAATGGCAAAAATAAAAAGAAAATAATGAATTGTAAGTGGAGAATGAATTACTATGATGACTAATAATGATTCAATCATCAATAAAATCATATAATAATTATCATTAATGTGTATTATTTATATATTTACTGCAGCGTGAAGAGAGACAAATGAACTTAAGTTATTACATTTAAGCGTGATTACAACTTTTAGTCGTTTCTATAATCTATACAAATACAATATTTCTATACATCTAGACAAAATTATTTCCAGAGCGAAATGAACCGTTTAATTAATCAGTTCCTTTACTCCTACGTTTCTTAGATTGCAGTTTTATTTGTTCAAGCCTTTCATGTGAGGCACTCATATACCTTTGTCTGTTAAGTGATCGTCTTGATTCAACTTGGCCTTGAAATAGGCTTTGTTGTGACCTCTTTGTCGTTCTGTTGCAAATCTTTTTCTTTCGATAGATATTTCCACTGTTATAAATAAACTCATAAAATGTTTAAAATGAAAAGTTTTTGAACTATTTATAATCAATGAGTAATCAATGAACCAGAGATACCATTGAACGTCTGAAAATATAAATAGACCTGGTTAATTAAACGGTTCACTGACCCCCGTTTTAGTTGTGAATTCTTTATCTACGTTTTATTGAATCTCAATACATTGTTTCAAGACTTTTGTTTCAATGCATCTCTCTGTTAAAACTTTCTAACAACTGCCGTCGTTTTTGACGGAACGGTTACAGCTGTAAGAATAAACAGAAGTAGAAATCAATAACAGAATCAACGGCCACGTATTCGTGACCAAAGCAAGCCTTCAAGTCGGAGAACATCGACTATGGTCTGACCTGAAGAGGGATGGACTGCGCCAGGTTTACTTTGCTCAAGACAAGCTACGCATGAATGAATACTTACTGAGACATATAGAGACAGTTGGTCATCTACTCAGTTAAGCAGCGATCCTACAACCGGTTATGAGATCGATGATGATGACGATGATGATGAGAAAGTTTTGAAAATAATAAACTAATAAAGCGGGAAAATGCTAACATCTGCAGGCGCAAGACGCAAGGCTACCATAATATTGACAAACATTACTGTGAGGGAGAATATTTTCCTACAAGTTTGGACTCGGCCGTTGGACGAAAGACATAAAACTAATCCTACATCAAGAGGAGGAGCAGTAGCAGCAGTAGCAGCAGTAGCCTTTGCTGAAAACAGTTAGTCAATAACGGCTAAACATTCTCTTCCCTAGTTTCTATTGTACATCATGTTTCCCTGTACCAAAAGGTTAACTTGTTAAACCAATTCCGGTTTTCTACTGCTGTTTATGATGACTCAGTTATAACAATTTGGCGACAAAGATGGGATCCAAATTTGTAGGGAAATATTCTCCATTACAACAATTGCGTTTCCTTTATCTTCCAAAGTCCTGACATTCTCATTCACTCCCAGTAATCACTTGTATCTTAGTGACATTATCACCTTGCTGGATGGGGGAGTGAATTGATTAAAAAAAATATTTTAGTTTTTCTTCTGATAGACTTGCATATAAGCAATCAATCTACAAATAGTCTTTTGAACAGGAGTAGAGGTTTATCCCTTGTTCGCCATTTAGGATTAATGTTGTGAGGAAGAATATTTTACTACAAGTCTGGACTAGACCGTCAGATTAAAGACATAAAAATACTCCTACATCAAGAGGAGTAGCAGCAGGAGCAGTAGCGGCGGTAGTTTTTGCTGAAAACTGTTAGTCATTCAAGACTAAACATTCTCTTCTTAGTTTCTATTCTACATTATGTTTCCCTGTACTAAAAGGTAATATACTAGTTGTTAAACCAATTCTGGTTTTCTACTGTTGTTTTTGATAACTCAGTTACAATACATATGATATGCAGATGATAGAGTATTAATAATAGGCAAGAGAAGAAATTAAAAGTACTGCAGAAGCTAGTAAAAGAAAGCGAGAAGAAAGGACTAAGCAATAATTGTAAGACAGAACGTATGGTTGTCAGCAGAAGGAATAGTCCAAGATACGAACTATGAATTGGAGACACCAAAATCAAGCAAGTACAATAATTGAAATATCTTACATTTTAACAGAGGACAGAAAATGTGACACTGAAATCCAAAGATACATTGGGATAGCAAAAGATGCCTTTCAAAAAGCTAAGCAAAGTATTAAGTGTTGTGAGACCGTTACATACCTACAACATGGACTCTTCCAGGACTATATAAAGTATGCGATATATCACTAGGAGAAGAGGAGGAGAGAGAGAGAGAGAGAGAGAGAGAGAGAGAGAGAGAGAGAGAGAGAGAGAGAGAGAGAGAGAGAGAGAGAGAGAGAGAGAGAGAGTATTCTAATACCGTAGTATCAGCCACGTACGACTACCAATATTGGACACTAGCACATAGTAAGCTCCGCTTACACTTACACTATCTTTGTAACCTTTTTGTTTAATATATCTTTCTTACCTCTCATCCGTGTTCCGTGTTTTCCTTCCGTAGTCCCGACTTTGGGCCCACATCATTAAGAAACTTGAGAAAATTTCATTAGAAACAAAGAAAAACGTACAGAATTATTAAGTAATATCAGTCCTTCTGTATAGCAGTGAAAGCTGTACAGTCTCCTCACAGATAAAGAAGAAACTTGAGGTAAGAGAAATGTGATTCTTCAGAAAGAATACTGCGAATACTACAGACTGAACATGTGATCAACAATGATGTTTTAGGGAAAATGGAAACAAAAAGGTCACTCAGAATCAAAAAGTGACCGTTGAAATTTTTCGGGCACATAACGAGGAAAGACGGCTTGGAGAATTTGACACTCAAAGGACTTGGAGAATTTGATACATACAAGACATATTGAAATTAAGAAGGACAGATGAAAGCACCGAATGATCTATTGTTCTGTTGACAGAACAGTGATTAGGAGAGATAGCCAAAAAAGAAACCTTACTAAGCGTTAGAAAGGATAAGAAGCCAAAACAAAATATATAATTTCCTCTCACTCAAATAATGCCATAGTAATATTTTCCGTATCAATAGTGTACGATGTTCATCTATACAAATGACTGTATTGTCGCATATAAGAGGTCTGCTATTAAAATCACTAAAATAAAAATATATATGGAAGCTAATACGAAGCAAAAATTTTAAAAATAGAAGCAATCCATGTTACCTGATTTCGCCAACTTAATAATAAGATATTTTTTGTTATGGTAACATAAGCACGTTTGTTTATTGGCGTCGTGTAATTCCACTCATTAAGAACTAATTAGAATCAAATTAAAAAATAATTAGAAAGGAAGATCAGCTTATATAAAGTTACATTGTGTCTTGTATTATAGAATGGATTACATTATAGAATGGATTACATTATAGAATGGATTACATTGGCCATAATATCAGGCCCTCCCCCATCTTTCTGTAACACCGAGAAAATTATTTAACGTTTACGGCAGATTACGAACCTGTGGCAAACGCAAAAAAAAACTGCACGCATACGTAAAGAGACATCTTGAATAAATAGTTTGAGATGGTGACCGAGATAGTTATACAGTCAAACCCCACTCCGGCAGTAAAGCTTGATGTTCGAACCCTTGTATAAAAACTAGAGCTTCTGATTTTCAAAAAGTTAGAAGTTTGGCGAAAGGCGATGTGCCTCGTATGCGATCCATTCTTTCATTTGGTTTTGTACTCAGCTTAGTAGATATTGATAGTTTGTACTATGCAACGTTAGTCCTGGTTATGACGATAAACTACATCCGGCAATAACGCCTCCGATGAGGAGATTTGAGGTTTTGAGGAGCGTGGAACCCCCTCTAAATTGCTGTTGTTTCCAGGTCTACCCTGATTCGGGGTGGTAGCACTTGCCAGGGTCCCATCTATGGGCAAATAGTGAACTCCCAAATGAAAAGCAAAACGTATGAAAGTATAAAAACACCAGCAATAAATATAGTAAAATGACTAATAATACATTTTATTGAAGGCATGCAATTCCATTCAAAATATATTTAGTTGAAGCCATAAAATTGTGTTCAAAATATTTAAATTTTGGCATGAAATAACCCATAGAGGTTGACATGCCACTAAACAAAAGAGACTAACTATACTACGCAATGTATAAATTAAATGAATAGAATCATTTTGAAGTAATAATTATGTTTAAGGTGAAAATTAATCTATCGTATAATCATTATATGTTTGTTTCAATTTATTTTATCTCGAAAAGGACCTCCAATCGATTGTGAACTGGGGCATGAATTGGCTGGTCAACTTCAACGCTTCTAAGACAAAACTGCTCTCTATTAATCACCAGAGAGGTCCTTCCCTTCCCTCCATTAGAATGTCTGACGCTCAACTTCTCGAGAGCAACTCTCTGCGGCTTCTCGGTCTCACGTTGACTGCTGACCTGAGATGGAATAAATACATTGAGTCAATTGCCTCGTCCACTGCAAGGAAAGTTGGCTCCCTGAGTCGCACCAGGAAGTTTTTTCCCCGGAGTCGATCCTCCAGATCTACAAAACAACAATTCGCCCCTGCATGGAGTACTGCTGCCATATATGGTCTGGTGCCCATTCTGTTTGCCTCGGGGTTCTTGATAGGCTCCAGAGGCGGATATGCAATGTAATTGGCCCTGCCCTGGCGTCTCGTCTACAGTCACTTTCTCACAGACGCGCCGTCGCCTCCCTCTGTCTGTTCTACAAATACTTCCATGGAAATTGCTCCGAGGAGCTGTATTCGCTAGTTCCCAGACGTCATGAGTTTAAGCGCCATACGAGGCTGGCATCCCGCTCTCACCCCTTCACTGTCGAAACTCCTAAATGTAGCCGTCTCTTCTACTCTAATAGCTTCATGTCTCGCACCTCTCGCCTGTGGAACTCCCTTCCCTATTACTGTTTCCCTGTGAGCTATAATCTCCAGCTATTCAAGTGTAATGTCAATCGACATCTCCAGTTGTCTTGATCTATCCATTACCCTCATCCTTTCTTCTATCACTCCTATCTGACCTTGCTCTAAATTTTCTGTAACCCCTTGCGTCCTAGTGGCTTCCAGCCTTGCTTGGGGCGAAATGCTTAAAAAAAAAAAAACTTACACTAGTTTCCCTTCTTAACAAAGGGGATGATATTTTAATCGCTTTGTAATTAAAGTGTCAATCGCTGTTATTACTTCTGGCTAAAGGATTATGATTACAAATATGAAAATCATTTGAAAAGACAGTTACTTTTATGATAGAAGATGCCGAGCGATGGTAGTAAAGCTAGGAGATGCGGTTATCGGCATGGAAGGGGGTTTGATTTATTAATTTGTTTTTACGGTTTATCAACTTTTTGTGGGTTATATAATCCCTTCCCCGGCGTAGACGTGTATATACGTTTTTTTTTCGAACGTGGCCTTTTCAGACAGATGAATAAATATGTCCAAAACATCACGTTGAAAAACCAGCTACAGGCGTGTTTATAAGTCGATCTTGATTCTTTTTATGCTCTTCTGAGCTTGAATCGCTTCCAGTTGTCAACTCATACGTCTGGTAGAACTGTTAGCCACCACCCGGGTATTTCAAGGTGCCTCAGTTTCTTAGTTACTATCCTAAAAACAAAACAAAACAAAAAACTCGTATGAAAATAAAAAAAATTCTCTCAAAATAATTGGCGGGGAAAGGATTAAAGCCGAAAAATATCTTGGATTGTAAAAAGAATTCTCATTTTTCGGCGAGTGAATATTACATTAACAATTTTTTTAGAATAACAAGGATTTTTCCAGATACAAGTCGTACTATTTAATCCATAGCTGGCGAAGGAGATGGATTCATATTTTTCTCAAGGATATTTACGCATAAGTAAATGCAAGGAAACATAGTGGGATTCGAACTTGGATCTCCGACTTCTCATTCCGAACCACTATTCATTACGCCGTCCCCACATCCGACATAGAAATTAGAATCGGCGGACTGAGTTCAAATTCCAGTTGAATCTGTTTTGTCCATTTTGCTCTAATGCTCGTGGAAATAGAATGAATCCATCTTTCATCGATGGATTAAATAACAAAGAAGATTTGGTTCTGTTGCCTAGGAGAAGGAGTGATGCTTAGCGGTAAGTGGCATTGTGCGCACCATTTTCCCCGGAAAGTGTGGTTGGTCTGCTCTAAGTTATAATAAACTGTAATGAAATCATCTGGACGGTTGGTAAAGCGGTTTAGTTTTAAATTGAACTGTTATCTTTAATCCATATAACATCGTACAATTTCTTAAAGAAATCAAGTTGTATTCCAAAATATAACTTCAACAAAACTCCAACATAAAATACACATATCACCGCCTCTAGTAATTATGTCCACACAAACATGCATATGCATAAAAGCTGAGTATCAGCTACCATGTATTCAATTGCAAAAGCAGAATAACATATTTTTATTACTTCAAAGCTCCCAAGAAAATTAAATTTCAGCATTAAATGACCCATTAGAAGTTGATATGCCGTTGAATAAACAAATCAATCAATTAAAATAAAAAATATAAATTTATGCTAAGAATAAATTTTCACTGAAAACATTGATTACTCAGAGATTAGATGTGCGAATGGCAAAATGGTTATCAGTGTAGAAAATAGAAATTCCAGCAGAGACGGCCGTGTTCACTTTTTCATCACTGCTGTAGCCTGATATTGAATTCACAATTATTCGAGGTCAAGTCACTGGATCTAACCAACGGCTTTATCCACTGAACCAAAATTTGGAGAATTAAGTTAAAGGGAAATAAGAGGATGGTAAAGCGATTTAGTTTTAAATTGAACTGTTCGGTCATTGTACATCGAAACTGATGGGAATGGAGTGGCCACCAGTTAAAAATGTGATGACCTTTACTTCGAACTTTGTGTCAGGTAGCCAACAACAAAATCGACGTAAACCTTTACTATGGCTGATTTGTTGATTGTATTCAACCTGAACCTGTTTAAAAACATATCATTACAACAATTGCAGACTGAAGAATTTTTATTCTTCGGGTCATTTAAGGTCACTTGAGTCATTTGGTTTCTCTTGTGTATACGCTTCTCAGGCGCAGATCGCTTCCCAAGATAAAAACAACGTCAGCGGTCAAGAAAAGGGTCGCTGTGTTTCTCCTGAATATTGCATGTTAAATAATTGTTAGCTCATCTTTAGGCACTTAAGGTTAATCATGGCGAGAGTGGCGAGCAGAGAGTCAGTCTGTGGTCAGTGCAAGAGGCAATTATTATTTAGTTTCCATCCAGTTCTTGGCACCGTCCCACCTGCTTCCTACCAGTATATCTCGTCTGCAACTCGAGAGTTTAAATCTCTGGATAAAGTTTATTTCCTTCCTTCTTTGTCACTTGCCGCCATATTGTGTAATTCTATAGTTATTGTTCTGACAGAAGAGCTCAAATAAAGGGCATTAACTGTAACATACTTGACTTTTTTTTGGTGGAGGATTTTATTTTAATTATATCCAACGAATAAATTTACAATATCGGGTGATAAGGAAGTGTTAGATTTTCTGAAGAGTTGATAATTGTAACACATTGTTTCCTTAGCCGACACTTTTTTTTTTAAAAAACAGTCTTAGTATAAAAGATATTCGGCGAAATTTTCGTCCTGGGCATGACGATAAACTACATCCGGCAGCAAGGTCTCTGATCGGGAGATTGGAGGTTTTGAGGAGCGTGGAACCCCCCTCTAAATTGCTGTTGTTCCAAGGTTCACTCTGCCCAGGATTGGTATCACCTGCTAGAGTCCCAGATATAGGCAAATAGTATACCACCAAAACAAAAATCGACAGTTAGTCAGTTATGTGCCATGCATGATACACGCGTAAGCGGTCATGTGTTTTTCGATACATGACTGACGAGGCAGATTTTTTTTCCCGCAGTAAGTTGCCATTTTTTTCTGCGGTTGACCAGTTGCCATCTAAGCCTATAGAACCCGATCTGTCTTGCTATTTACGCATAGATGGGGGAAGAAGAAGAGGATTCATACCTTTACCCAAAGGTATTAGCACGTAAGTGAATGTAATGGATTAGACTGGAATTTGAACTCGGCTCTTTGATTCCGAACCGCAATCCATTACTCCCCCGTGCCTAAATTGAGTAACGATACAATTTCCTGGCAAAATGACAAGCAGTGCAACACTAAAAAAATGTAAAAATACATTTTTATACTAAAATTATCAAAAATACACTTTATGATCCACAAAATATATATTTAAAAAACATCTTTATTCTAAAATTCTAAAATTATGTAAAAAATATCTGTAGTTGAACGAATAATATTACGAGCAAAATATTTAGATTTCGACATTAAATAACCCATAGAGGTGTTGATATGCCGCTAAACGGAATCAACCAGCCAAGCAACCAACATGAAAGAACTCTTTAAATGACATTAGTCTATATAATATCCCACAATCTCTTAAAGAAATCAAACTGTATTTCAAAATATAACTTCAATAAAACTACAACATAAAACACACATATCACCGCCTCTAGTAATTATGTCCATACAAACATACAAAAGCTGAGTATCAGCTACCATGTATACAATTGTGAAAGCAGAATAACGTATATCACATTTTTATTACTTCAAAGCTTCCAAGAAAATTAAATTCCGGCATTAAGTGACCCATAAGGAAATGATATGCCGTTAAACAAACAAATCAATCAATCGGTGGAAATTTAAGCCAAGAAATTTTCACTGTATTCATTGATTAATCAGAGATTAGATGTGCAAATGGGGAAATGGTTATCGGTGCAGAAAATGGAAATTCTAGCAGAGACGGCCGTGTTCACTTTCTCTCTTTTTTTTAATCATTTCGCCTAAGCAAGCCAATAAAGTCACGAAGATGCAAAGTGTTACGGAATATCAGAAGAAAAAACACTATTAAAGTGATAGAACAATAAAAGAACAAGAATTAAAAAGACAAAAGATAATGATTGACATCGCATTTAAATTTTGGAGGATCAAAGATGACTGGGAAGTAAGAAACCGGAAGTGAATTCCACAAGCGAAAAGTGCAATAGAAAAAAAACTGTTAGCATAGAACTTACGGTTATATCGAGCTGTTTCAACTATAGGATGAGACCTTGCTGCAAATATAATATTGCATTTAAAATCGTAAACTCTAGGTATCGTAGAGGAAGGTTCATCAGAACAATTTCCATGAAAGTATTTATAGAAAAGATACATAATGGCGGTGGGAAGGTGTTTGAAGATGTCAGGACAGGACTAATAATATAGCAGATTCTTTTTCACATAAAAAAAGGCATAAATCCATCTTTTCCCCCTCCAGTTCTGTTTAAAATATTAGGGCAAATTGAACTCTTCATCGTTTGGAAGGCAACCAATCCAAGAGAAGGAGAAATTTTATCTTAAAAGCGTAGAAGGTGTAACGGGAAATCACATCAGTATCTTTCACATGTAGAATTGGTCTCCTTATCGTAAAACTATCAGTGAAACTCTACAACGTTGCTGACGTAATCAAGTAAATGCCGAAACAATACAATAAAGTTGAAGATTTTCCGATTTTGTAAGACGACTGAACCGAATAATAGGGAGAAGGCCGAAAAGATTAAATTCTAAGAAATAATTGGTTAAATCTCATATAACTATAGACATATTAAATAGGGATACAAAAAATTTTAAACACTAAAATCTACAGAAAGAAGCGGTTTATAAAGAATAGAATTGATAATATAAAAAATATCAAAAAACATCAAAGAAATCTCAAGTAATTCAAAGAGATTAGAAAAGAAAAAAGAGAACAAAATGAAAAGACACATACACACATACACACACAGATTATATATATATATATATATATATATATATATATATATATATATATACTCTAGTGTTTCGTATACGCAATGTCCAGCAATAACTTCGTCCACTTGTCAGGAGATATCATCAAATATATATATATATATATATATATATATATATATATATGAAAAAATATCAAATATATATATATATATATGTATATATGAAAAATTCTCAGAGTTAACCTGTAGAAAAAAACAATATGTATAAAGGTAAAAGACAACAGGAAAACTGCATTATTAACTGACGCGTTTCGTTAAATGTGGACTTTTTCAAGGCAAAAGCCAAATGAATTTATTAAAAACAAAGTAACCATAAACAACAAACAAAATGTCCTTGGTAACTAGAAGAATTTAGAAAACGCTATTGTATTCATATTGTCAACTGAAAATTACGTCAAGTATCGTCACGTGTAGAAATATCGTTTTTATTGTTGTATTGACTGATTCAACCATTTCTTTATTGATTTCTTGATACAGTTGTGTATGTTGGCTTGAGAGAATAGAAATTCTGTTAAGAAAGGTGATATTGGGAAAAAGATTCTCAAACAGTAATAGGACTAATATTTCTGAAGCGGGCATTTATAAGATAAATTGTCAAAACTGTTCCTCCCAATATATTGGAGAAACAAGCAGAAATTTAAAAAAAACAAAAAACGCATCCATGAGCACAAAAGAGACCTCACAAAAACAACTTAACTAATGCACTAGTTATACATAATTCAACCACAATTTTGATTTTAAAAATGCTACACTCATAAAAAAGAAAATAACTCACTCAGAAGAAAAATCCTCGAGAGTGCCGCCATTCAATATTATCCAAATATTAATCTACGCGAAGGCTTTTCTCCAATATCACCTTTCCTAACGTACACAACTATACCAAGAAATTAAAAGAAATGGTTGAACCCGTCAGCACAACAATAAAAACAATATTTCCACTCGTGATAGTACTTGACCTAATTTTCAGTTCATAATATGAATACAATAGTTTCTTTTTTAAATTTCTTTTAGTTACCAAGGACATTTTATTTGTTGTTAATAGTTACTATGTTTTTAATAAATTAATTTCGTTTTTGCATTGAAAAGTCCACACTGGACGAAACGCGTCGGCTAAAAATACAGTTTTCCTATTGTTTTTTTACTTTTATACACACACACACACACGTTTGAATTTAAACGTTTCATCCCCAAGTAAAGCGATAATACCACTAGAACGCAGGGATTTATAGTGAGTGAAATAGAATGAGAAGACTTTAGTGGATGATTGGGGAAAGGTCAAAAAAGGAACAGGATTCAAGAAGACAGATGGCGGCGATTGACATTGGATTTACATTTTTGAAGGTTGTCGTTATCTGGGAAGCAACAAATTGAAAGAGATTTTCACAGGTATGAAGTGCGAGAAAAGAAACTGGTAGAGTAAATGTGTCGGTTGCATCTATTTCAACAGTAAAACGATGAGACCTTGTTGCTAATCTAGTAGCACGCTTAAATTAATGTAATCGGGCACCAAGGAAAGACGCTCATCAGAGCAGAGGTCATGAAAATATTTGCAGAAAAGACAGAGGGTACCACATCATGTCGGT
The DNA here is from genome assembly GCA_963932145.1 of Acanthosepion lycidas. Taxonomy (NCBI): domain Eukaryota; kingdom Metazoa; phylum Mollusca; class Cephalopoda; order Sepiida; family Sepiidae; genus Acanthosepion; species Acanthosepion lycidas. The sequence continues at coordinate 34,887,369 of OZ010582.1, read as the reverse complement.
GAGAAAGTGACAGAAGTCAAGATACCTGGTCAGGTTTGATTACATTTGACAAAAATCTCGAGATGAATAACAGGAGCACCAGACCAGATATGGCAACAGCATTCAATGCACGGACGAATGACAGATTTATAAATGTGCAAGATGGAGTCTGACGTGAAAAAGTTTCGGGCGCGCCACAGTGAACCAACTTTCGTTGCAGTAGATGAGGCTATTGATTCAATATACTCACTCAACTTCATATCGATGGAACACGTGATCCCAAGAAGGCGTAGTGAGTTTGCTCTCCTGGAGTTCAGCATCATTCATCCTGATGGTAGGCAGAAAAGTTTTTCTTTGTCAGTTATATGAAAGCAGTTTTGCTTTGGAGGCGTTAAAATTTACAAGACATTTCTTGCTCCACGTAACCACTGATGAGAGGACGTTTTCAAGAGCAGTTGCCAAGTTTACTTTGTCGATCCTGTCGAACTTACTACTAAGACAGGAATAAATGGTTGTGTCATCTGTTTAAATACCTATCTGGGAACTGATGACATCCGGGGAGATAATTGATGAAGATCAGAAACTGTAGGTCCATTGATAGGTTACTGGAAGCATGCCTATTCGACACGACGTTCATTGAAAACACACACACATTATATATATATATTGTCGACTCTCCCGTCGAGTTCGACGTATGAGGGTCAACTGATCATTTCCCAGGAAACCGACAGCCCGACAACGGCACATGAGATTTGATTATTGTGGTGAAGGTTTCGTGCAGGACCATCCACACTTTTTGAAGGGCCAAATACAGAGACCTGGTGCACTAAGTGTCACAGGGTCCCCAAACGACCCTCCGCAGGTTTTGAATTCAGAGTTGTCCTTCTCCTAGACCAGTTGCCATCCAAGGCTATAGAACCCAGCCTGTCCTGCTATTTACCCATAGCTGGAGGGAGAAGAAGAGGATTCACACCTTTCCCAAGGGTATTAGCACGTAAGTGAATGTAATGGATTCGACTGGAATTCGAACTCGGCTATGCGATTCCTCAATCCAAGCCCCTCTCTCTTTCTTTCTCTCTCTCTCTCTCTCTCTCTCTCTCTATATATATATATATATATATATATATATATATATATATATATATATATAGGCCTGGGAGTAGTGCGAACCGATATGTGTGTTGGTTTGTGTTTGTGTGGGTTTGTGCGAACCGATATGTGTGTGGGTTTGTGTGTGTGCATGTGTGGTTGGGTGCGTCTGTAGGATATGTAATAGTATCCGAAAAAAAAAAGCAGAGATAATGAGACAGAGTTGGAAAGCTATAAATGATACGTTTCACGTTTCGACGGCTTCTTCAGGACAGTTGACCTGGAGAAGCTGAGACATACAGACGTCGGCGAAACACGTCGTTTATAGCTTTTTTACTTGTCTCATCATCTGAATATATATATATGTTAATTGTATGTGTGGGTATATAATGAATGTATATCTATATATAACGTGCTTATAAATTGTATAAAATATGTAAGACATATTGCGAGTTTATATATATATATATAGAGAGAGAGAGAGAGAGATAGAGAGAGAGAGAAATGTTATGCATTTTTTAATTAATTCTTGTATATATATATATATATATATATATATATATATATATATATATAAACTTGGTAAAACAGATAAAGTGAAGAAAAACACATTAAGAAACAAAATAGTAAATGACACATGAGAAAAAGGAAAAAATTAAACGAATACTGAATAAACAAAAAAAGTGAGAATAAATGAAAAATTAGGAAAAAAAAAATTAAATGAAAGAAGATTATATTCGATTGAAATACAAATACGGTAAAAGATAAACAATTAAATGCGAAGAATAAGGAAACAAAGAACAAAAAGCATTTTATATTCTCCAGCGTGTTGTCAGACATGGATCAGATTGTTGGCAAGAAAATGGCTGACGGCAATTTCTAACAATGTAATTAATTTGGAAGACGAAATAAACCCTGACTGCCAACAGACACTTCATTTGTTCTACTTACATGACCAGAATGACATTTTAACATTTGGTCTGTCGATAAATTTCGGTTCGCTTCCGAGGAAGAAAATAAAAGCAAAGTTATCGCGCGTTTAAAAGTGGGGTGAAAAGTAAATAGTCTTGGATATATACTCGATGGCTTTTAAACTTATTTGACGGAGCAATTCACTCGTATCGGCAGTTCAATGCTCATTATTGTGGCCTTACGCCAGATCAAGTTAAATCCATTAAAGGTGCCTAATGTAATTTCTTTTATGTGCCGTGAATGATCATGGCTCTCCACAATTCCTATCTTTCGTAGCTCTATGTGATGTTTGTCTCTGTACTATCTATCTCAGCTCTTGTTCTCTCATCCATTTAGACACACTCGTTAGATACGTTACTTACTGTTTCTTTCACTCCAACCTTTTGTATTCAGTATGCTCTGTGAGTATTAATTTTTCGAAGCCCTTTTTTCTCCATTTTTTGCTCTAGAGATTTCAATTATCTCTCTGATTACAAGTGTCAGTTTCCTTGTTCTTATTTTCCATGAAATGTCTTAGTTGTTCATATACCCTGTTCTTAATATTAACGACATTGCTTGCTTCAGTTCTTCAATTCAATATATGAAGAGAATGTCCAGCATATACTGTTATAATGCAGATTGTACATTAGGTTTCAGGTTAGGTTTCTTCTTTGTTTGTAAAGACATTTTCAGTATCTTAATACTTTTTTTTTTCTGGTTGGCATTTTCCGCTGCAAAAACGAATATAGCTTCGACAAAGGAAAATCCATTTATTGCTTTACAAACGTGTAAGCGTAATTGTTTTTATTAATGATAGATGCCTTAGGTTAAAACTTATAGAAAATAAATTCGTAAAATTCTTGAAATTCATGAAAAGGCAAACAGTTTTACAAATACTTTCACAGTAACTACTCCGATGGGCTGCTTTTGCTGGTTCCCAGACTTCATGAATTTAAACGTTCAACTCGGCTGGCATCTCGCTCTCACCCTTTCACTGTCTAAACTGTTAAATGTAGCCGTCTCTTCTACTCCCCTAGCTTCATGTCACGCACTTCTAGCCTGTGGAACTCGCTCCCCCTTTCCTGTTTCCCTGATAGATATAATCTCCAACTATTCAAATGTAATGCCAATCGACGTCTCCAGATGCCTTCATCTATCCCCTATCCTTCTCTTCATCATTTCCTCTATCACTTCTCTTTGCTCTCGCTCGAACTCCCTGTAACCTCTTGCGTGCTAGTGGCTTCCCGCCTTGCTTGGGGTGAAACGCTTAAAGAAAAAGCTAAAAGTGCTCGAAAGTAACCAAATTTAAATCTAATTCAGAACTTGTGGAATGTACTAAAATGAAAAGCGGGAGAGCAACAACTAACCAAGAAAGAATGTATAGTGTCAAACTGGAAAGAAAAACAACATTCCATTGACTCGTTGTACAATATTATTGAAGTCAATGACATCAAGACTCATGTCTCGAGTTCCATAACACATTATGTCTCGAGTTCCATAACACATTATGACCATTGTATGCGCTGTAGCCACGGAAGCAATGGTGCGTTTAGAGCAAAATTGCCTGACGAAGGCCATCCTTCTTCAGGTTGGTTTTGAATATATGGTCTTCCTTCTCCTTGAATGGTTGCCACCTGAAGAGACTCCACTCAACCTTGCCATTTAACCTGGAAATTAGTTTATTGTGTCGGGGAGAAGTGATGGATTTATACTCTTCCTCAGCGTATTTTTGCTAAAGTGAACGTAACGAACGGCCAGGCTTCGAACTCAGATCGCTGATTTCTTTTTCAGACTCACTAACCGTTACCTTAACCACAAATCCGTAATCATGACTACAAGCATTAATAGAAGATAAAGTCGGTCACACTAAATATTGACTTTAAATAACTTCTTTTTCATAAAGCTTTTTTCGTTTTTGAACAGCAACATTCTTATTTTTGGCAACAGGGTTTCGGTGCTATAATATTGGTTTTCATTGTATAATGTTCCACTGGAGACAATAAAATCTTGTTTTTTGGTTAAGAAAAAACGTCTTAAAGAAGAGAATCTTTCATCAAATCTTATAGATTGGTGCCACAGAATCACAGCGATTTACCAAGTATCAAAAACCACATCATTTGAAGACTTCCACAAGCAACAACTAAAATAGATAGCACATGCAACTAGAAGGAAAAATGATGACATAATCAAGATTTTGTCTCTTCACATTTCCTTAGACAAAAGGTTTGGAAGGAAACTCTTATCAGTACTAAAAAGGACAATAACAGTGAACTTGAGAAACTTATTTTTCTGGAAACCAGTTTTAAGAGAAAGAATTTATAACTTTCAACCGGTAATAACACTGTTTGGTTAATGAATACCGAATGTTTCCTGTCTAACCCTTGCCATTACTGTATAGGAATGCGAATGTCTATAATTAAAGCTTAGAGATGAAATGAAAGATCCAGGGTTGAGACAAAAGTGATTTGTTTATATTTCTGTTTATATGCACATAAATATCTTACCCTTGCTTGTTATAGTCACTATATTTTGACCGCTCTACCTGTTGACCTTTTCAGGTGTCTATCGCATTCAGCAATCTTCTGATCAATTTTGAGCCAAACTCTTCCTAAACTCAATTCATAAGAGCATATCCGTTTTACCTACTGCGATTGGGGAGGCCTATAATTTTTTTTAATTCTTAATCCATTCTTATGACAACACTTTCTATGAGTACATTTGTCCAGGTAGAGAAATGGATAATAATAATAATTCTTTTTCTCAAAAATTCAGAGAAAACTTATATTTTTATGATATTAACATTTATGTCGGGATATCAATAACTTCACAGTCTGACGATAAAAAAACAAAAGTAAAACAAATACCCTGGAAATAATTATTCTCAAAATAATCTTTGTTGTTAATGCACTTAATCCAACACTATTAATCACAAATCGTCCGCTTCACTCTTCTTCCTGGTCTTTTGAACAAGAGTAGAGGTTTATGTTTTGTTTCTTGTTTAGGATTGAATTAACGGTTTCTTCTAAAGTTTTCTTATTCTTTCACTCCTAGTAGCCACCCCCCGTGTCTTAGTGACATTATCACCTTGCTTGGGATGAATTTATCAAAAAAAAAAGCAGATATTTTAAGACAATATTCAGCTAACAACTGTCAGGCCACTGACTCATTCATCCTCTATCATATATTTTTCAGGGGGAAATAAATAATTACAGAAAGAAAAAGAATAAATATTGCACATCGGTCGCAACATGAGGTGTGGAAAAATTCCTACTACACTGTTGATATAAAACACTATATTTGGAAAGAGCAAAGCGCAGTTTATGAACCTCTCTCGGATGAGGTTCAGACAGGGAATACAGGTGAAAAGTTGAAAACATATTGGTCGTGTGCCTAAGTCGGGCTAGCATAAATTTCAGCACCGTGTGGGAAAATGGTTTTAGGGAACTACACCGGGCATAGATTGGAAATGCCTAGTATATGGGCGTCGGTATGATCTCGTTTGGGTACATAAATTTATTAAAATGGATTAGTCTGGTTCGTGCATTAGTACAGACATTTATTTTAAAAAAACAAAAAAAAACATTTTCCTCTTTTCTTTCGGATGATACAACCAACGGGGGCGGAAGAAAGAGAAAGCCGAAACTTTGTAGTGACAACACCAAGGACACGAAAGATGATTTCAAGTGTTTGAAATGTTAATAACACTTAAAGTTATATAAACAGTGTGTTTTATTATATGTGTTTTACTATATTTGAAATGTTAGTAACACTTAAAGTTATATAAAGTGTTTTTATTTAATTCTGTTTCTAATTATTATGATGTGCCACTTTTCATAGTACTCTATAAATAGTTTATAAATAGTTAATGCGAAATGCGTATAATACGACCGCCGTATTTCTGATGCTAAAAACAGGGAATAAATTACATCCTCGAGTATAATACGACTCCGTAATATAGTCATTCCTATGTCATTTTTTTCCCAAAGGTTGTACCACGTTATCCATTAAAATGCCAATGGCGTACATATATTTCACTAAAATGTTTATTTTTTCACGATATTAAATAATAAAAATGAAACGGATGTTTAGTCATTGTGTGTTTCCTAATTTCTGTTTTAAAACTTATTTTCGAATTTTCGACATATAGGTGCTAACTAGACATACCCGGTAATACATTTTAAGATGTTAATTAATCTATCATACATTTCTCTTTGATATGCATTTATTGTATTTCTATATATTGATAAACTATGAAAATAAAATAAATATTGTCTTTCATTAAGAATGAAGAGAGAAAACCTTTATAAAACAAAAAAAAAAAAATCTCAAACGATTTTGTGAACAAAACTGAGACAAAAGACGATTACTTAATTACACTGATTCGGAAAGAACAAATATTGCCGATATATCGAATACCTGTTGTAAACAATGCTTATCAACACCTGCATACTTTGTTTTATTATCTATTGTGCTACCTGAATGTATTTGTAATATTGCTCTTTCAAATAAGAGGGGTTTTAAGCCGGGTAAAATATCTGAAAACGTGTACCTGTGTATAATACTATTATAACAAAATTCTTTAATCTCCGGTGGGATATTGTGCCGATCTATTACGCACATACATACATACATACATACATACATACATACATACATACATACAAATCACATACAACGCCAAGCATTCATTGGTTAATCAATCACCACTACGTTATTATGGACAATTTACAAATCGCAGCAATGCGACAATTTTGTAATCGCTCTAATTTCATGTAGTCAGTTTTGTGCACTTTTGGGAGAAACGAATCACAGAAGATTTCTTAAGTCTCCCCAAAGCTCGCTCGCTGATTGGTTTATGTCAACCAATCAGATCACCTGAGCGTGAAGAATAATTCTTCCCGCGCAGTGATCTGGAGCCTATATTTAAGCAATAATTTTTCTTAGATAATTAGTGAGAATTCAGCTGCCAAACCAATCCACGACAGTTGAAACCATGCCCCAACCTTCTCACTCACACACACCACTCACATGCTGAACATACCTTGTATATACTCACATAATCTTTTCTAACTCGACAAATCTCTTAAGAACAGTCATTATAAGATACTCTCATGAACATCATTCCAGTGAACTTTGAAATACTAAAAAAACATTAAAGAGAGACAACTCTTGTTTATTTCAACCGTTTCTTACTTAAATGCATGCTTTCTTTCACATCGTTGTTTGATATTGTACATCTTGTTAAATACATATTTTATGTGTAACAATGTCTTTTGCTTATCCTTTTCTGCGTCAACCCCGTTTCCTAATCTAAAGTTAAATTAATGTGGTGAAGTCCGCTACACTATCCCCTTATTTGCCTTTAATTTTCGTTAAAGATTTCTGGTATTATACATAAGAAAATATGGTATTCGACAATATAAGATAGTACCGAGTTTCACAGAAAATTTGTCTATATTTTTTTTTGATAATTATTGCCAGTGTAAATACAAAATACAACTTCCTGCTTCTATTAGGTTGGTGCAAAAATAATTTCGTTTTCTAACATATGTTACTATGTGAGAAAACGAAATTATTTTTGCACCAACCTAATACTTCAGCGTGTCACAACGTGCGCATGCGCATATACATTTCTTCTTCGGCTGATTCAAACAATTGTCGGTATTTTTACATACGTCACAAAACGAAAGTAATAAGAATATCGAGATAGAGAAATGATCTAATGGCAACCTTTTGGCGCCATGTGACGTACAGACTGACGACAGCGACACCACACAGGAAGTATAAATCTCGCCAAAGGGCGATAAGCCATGTCAGTCTTATCACATGTAATTGATCAGCAACACAGAGAGTGCGTCGGAGCAAATCGTAGCGGAAGGCATAAATCGCTTTACTTAATAGATCGTTCAAGAAAGACATGCTGACGCCGCAGATATAATTGATTCAAAGAGTTTGAATACTAGAAGAGGTTACAAAAACTAGAATGGGGGTGATGGAATGGAGAGTGATAACAATATTTTTCGTCTCAAGACAATGAAAAGCCCTGATAGATATATTGTCGGTAGAAGTGGAAAATTGATTAAAAAAACGGAAAGAAAAAATTATAATATTCAAGTCAAAAATAAAAAGGAAAAATGCTATGGAGGAGGAATTGTATTATTTTTAAAGTTTTAGTTAAATTTTAAAGAAACAGCTATGTGGAATAAGATATTTTGTCGTCTCTCTTATATAAAGTGTTAGGGAAGTTTATTAATTTTTATTCAAATATTTAAAAAATACAGAAAGTAATAATTATTCTTTTTTGAGCTGTTTATTCATTAGACAAATACGTCAAATCTTTATCACACACACACACACACACACACATATATATATATATATATATAACATAAGTTTATTTCTTTTTTAATTAAAAAACGTTTAGTTCAATACCTTTAAATATTTAAAATAAATGCATAAATAATTTATCAGAATGAAATAAATAATAATTACATTAGTAAATAAATATACAAATTAATAATTATTCAACAACAACATCTACTCATCTTCGTTTATTAGCTAGTAAATTACATCACTAATTATTATTGAATTTTCTTATTAACTCTCTTTTAATTTCTGAACTTGTAATTATGTGAAAGTGCATGGTCAACATTATCATTTATCCAATTTTTCATCTGTTTACCAACATAAAAAAAAAAAAAACATTTGGAAGAACACAACATGTATGAACCTTGAAATTAGCAAATGGTGTCGTTTGGAACTCCATTTTTTTCTTACTTGCAGCAATGTCTGAATACTAAATTTAAAGAATGACTAACAGTTCTGTACGTAGAAAAGGAAACTCTTTTCCCGCAAGACTCTTAGAATCTCATCATGTTCTTCATCTTAATTTGTTGATGACACAGATGCGAAACCTCTTCACCACTTCCTGCCTTCTTTTACCTCTTTACCCTGTAACAATTAGCGACGCATGCGCACAAAAAAACACACACACACACACACTATATATATATATATATATATATATATATATATATATATATATATATATATATATATATATATAATGTACACATAGACAAAAACACTTTTGGTATTGTGTAGTTATGTTTTCTTTTGCTATAATAATAATTACAATAATTACATACGCGGGAGTACTAAAAAACTCTTCGTCAAACCCACTCCCTAACATCTAACAAAAATGAACAAACACTTTTTTTTTTTAGGGGAAGGGCTTCTTGGTCAAACTGAGATCTTTTCAGCACCACCTAATACTAATGACGTAATTGTTGATGTTTACCTAGTTTCAAATTGTTATGCGTGACACGGAAAACCTTCATATCCAATGTGAGCACCGGATGGCCAATGAAGTTAGCTGAGTTATTTGCATGAAAATTTGAAGGGATCTTGTATAGTCAGATAGGGCTGCTGTAATGAACTGCAAGTTTTGAATTGGATGACAGCTGAAAGCTCAGTGCCACCAAATTTGGAGGGGCGGGCATTAAAATTATTTTAACACTAATTTTCGCCCAATACACAGCTCGAGAGCCACTCTTGGTAGAGGGTTACAGTTACAAGAGTAATGATGATTATGGTATGTGATATGAATGGAAGAGAAGGTAATAGGACGTGAAGATTATAACGATTGACCCTTGACTTGAAGAGGTCAAGATTGAAGTCTTCGGGGAGCATTCACACGGCTGTCTGTTCCATAATTTGACAGTTCTTTGAAAAAAATCCTAGTTACTTTTGGAAGACGGGGGAAATAGGAGTGAGTAGACTCCGTGGAGGTGACATGGCATGTTTGAGGTGTAAAGGTTTGATGGGACTAAAGAATGGAGCTCATTTTTATTGCCATTAAAGGTTGTGTCTGTGGGAAAGAGGTCGCAGAGGTGACAGTATGTCTTCCATCAAGAAATGCCACGCCCATTCAGGACGTAGATGATCATGGCCTTCCGTGGACTATGGATTGCCATTACGTCTTGGGATACATATTGGAGTGGTTTCTCGTTGCGTCCTCCACGATTTTGAATTCAGAGTAATCCTTCTCTTAGACTGGCTTCCATCTACTTCATTATTCAACACATAGCAGGGGGTACATGATATGGATTCTTGCCTTTCTCAAGGACAATAGTACGAAAGCGAACAGTACATTATAAAATTTGAACTCGGTTCGTTGAATCCACTTTCCACCCTCATAAACGTCACCGTAACCCCACATTCAAGGTAGGCATTATTAGGCACGTTAACGCTATTCTAGGCTCTAATGGTCTGCTTAAAGTTTTATGCAAATTGTCGGAACTCCTGTTGAAAAGAAGCGGTTTGCGTTCGTCTCGTAAACTATCAACTGAAAGTTTTTTCTCTTGGCAAGTTAATGTTTTTTTTTCTTTTTAATCATTTCATCTCAAGCAAGACGGTAATGCCACTATTGCGCAGAGTGGGGGGGGGTTACAGGGAGTGAAAGTGAAAGAGAATAGGCAGGATTACGGAAAGAACAAAAGATGAACGGGGTTCAAGAATACAGGAAATGGCGATTGATGTTGCATTTAAATTTTTGAAGATTACATTTATCAGGGAAGCAAATAAACAGAGGGAATTCCACAGGTGGGAAGTGAGAGAAAAGAAACTGTTGAAGTAGAAGTAAGTGGAGGTTACATTTAAATATTTCAACAGTAAAAGGGTGGGGCCTAGATGCCAAACTAGTAGCACGCTTAAATTCATGTATTCGGGGCACCAGGGAAAAAGCGCGCCAGTGTAGTTGCCATGAAAATATTTATAGAAAAGACAGAGGGAAGCCACGTCACGTCGGTGAGAAATTGACTGAAGTTAAGATGCCTGGCCAGGATCGATTACATTACAGGGCCTTTTGTGAAGAATCTCTAGATATACAGCAGGATCTCCAGATCATATATGTCAGCAGTATTCAATGCACGAACGAATTTGTAAATGTATAAGATGGATTCCGACGAGAAAAAATTCCTGGCACGACACAGTGATCCAACTTCTTGCAACAGATGCCCCACATCCGGTCGATGTTAAACGTGACCCCAAGAAGGCGTAGCGTGTTGCTCACCTGGAGTCTAATGTCAGCCATGCCATGCCATGCTGGCCATAAAGTTTCACTGTGGTGGTTAAATGAAAGCAGTTTTGTTTTGGAAGCGTTAAAATGCACAAGTCATTTCTTGCCCTAGTTAATCACTGATTAGAGGTCGTTTTCAACAGCAGTTGCCAGGTTTACTTTGTCAGATCTGAAGGATTTGCTACTGAGACAGGATCGTAAATTAGTTTTATTTTCAGATGCGTGATTACGTCTTATTTAATGATATTACGATTATTGATAATACAGTGTAACCCGGATATAAGAGAGTTGTCGGGACCGGAGAAAAAGTATCTTGTATCCGGGTTTCTCTTATATCTGGGTTTGGTCTAATTTATATACATTAACACAGGCTCTAATTTGGGACTAGATAAAATCTCTCTTATATCCGGGTTTCTCTTATATCCGGGTCTCATATCGGGTTCCACTGTATATGCAATAGACGATTTCACATTCGTTCAAATCGAAGTTATTTGTAGATGTGCTTTAGTTGGGGTAAGATGGTTTTGTATTACTCGAAAATTAGGGGTGTACGCCTTCATATTGGTCATAGTGTTAGGGGAAAAAGCACAAAAAAATCAAACATCCGACAGATTTTGTTCTGTTCGCTGGATCATCCCGATTTCTGCACTAGTGACAGGATTCAGCGAGTGCGTATCTCAGGAGTTAAAGCAATTTCTGTTTTTATCTTCATGATGAGGTTGAAATATATCTTCGATTTTATTTTTCAAATCATAATTCAAGAAGATTTGTATCGCGTTCTCAAAGAGTGTCAGCTCCTATCTTAAAATAAAACTTTTATATATAATATGAAAAAAGGATGATGTTTCTTAATGACACAACTCTTCATGAAGAAAATAAGTGTTATTAATTTTATCTGCTGAGTAGGGTGACAGAATCAATTTTAACTCGGAACCTGAAAAGGGTAATTTGTAGTTCTAGCCCAGCGCTCAGTTTCTAATAAAAATGTCCCGGATAGTTCCAGGTGTAAATGTACATGCTTAATTAAAAAATAACAAAGAAATTTTGATAAAATCTACCGTTTTGGAGATATCGATGATAAAAGTTTGGACTCAATCGTGTTGCGGTGGGTGACGTTGAAATTAATTCTGCACTACGCTATGTAGATCCTTATTATTCGGCATTAGAATACTTCTAAGATCCTGTGCGGATTGTAAAATTCGCGTATAACAGCGAACTACTTACATTATTTACATTATGCGAACATTCTGTTTAGCGGCGCCCGCTTCTGCATCAACTATTTCTGAGCACTTTCAAATACTGTTAAGCTATTTCTAATTGTCGTTTGTGCATTTTTATTTTTAGCTGGTGATGTTGAGCAACAGTCATGACTATACTGAATACAAGTCATTGCCGTGGTCTGAACTGTAAATACCATACGTTATTCATAATTACATTTATTATTATTTATTTATTAACCAATATGCATTGATTTAAAGGGTATTTTAAAGGTAAGCTGAAGTGGTGCGATCTAATTTTTTCTTTGAAGTCGTCTGGAATGTCAACATCTTGATTAGGTCACTGTGTTCGAATATCTCCAAAATGTTACCGTAATTCAAGGTTAATATAAAATATATATATATATATATTATATATATATATATACATTATATTTATATTATATATATATATATATATATATATATATATATATTGTATATATATATATATATATATATATATATATATATATTGTATATATATATATATATAAATATATATTCTATATATATATATATATAAATATATATTCTCTATATATATATAAAAAAATATATTGTATATATATATTCTATATATATATATATAAATTCTATATATATATATATAAATATATATTGTATATATATATATTCTATATATATATATAAAAATTCTATATATATATATATATAAATATATATTGTATATATATATATAAATTCTCTCTCTCTCTCTATATATATATATATATATATAAATATATATTGTATATATATATATAAATTCTATATATATATATATAAATATATATTGTATATATATATATATATAAATATATATTGTATATATATATATAAATATATATTGTATATATATATATATATATATAAATATATATTGTATATATATATATATATAAATATATATTGTATATATATATATAAATATATATTGTATATATATATATATAAATATATATTGTATATATATATATATATAAATATATATTGTATATATATATATATATATATATAAATATATATTGTATATATATATATATATAAATATATATTGTATATATATATATATAAATATATATTGTATATATATATATATATATAAATATATAAATATATATTGTATATATATATATATATATATATAAATATATAAATATATATTGTATATATATATATATATATAAATATATAAATATATATTGTATATATATATATATATATAAATATATATTGTATATATATATATATGTATAAATATATATTGTATATATATATATATATATAAATATATATTGTATATATATATATATATAAATATATATTGTATATATATATATATATATATATAAATATATATTGTATATATATATATATATAAATATATATTGTATATATATATAAATATATATTGTATATATATATATATATAAATATATATTGTATATATATATAAATATATATTGTATATATATATATATATAAATATATATTGTATATATATATAAATATATATTGTATATATATATATATATAAATATATTGTATATATATATAAATATATATTGTATATATATATATATATAAATATATTGTATATATATATAAATATATATTGTATATATATATATATATATAAATATATATTGTATATATATATATATATAAATATATATTGTATATATATATATATAAATATATATTGTATATATATATATATAAATATATATTGTATATATATATATAAATATATATTGTATATATATATATATATAAATATATATTGTATATATATATATAAAAATATATATTGTATATATATAAATATATATTGTATATATATATATATATAAATATATATTGTATATATATATATATAAATATATATTGTATATATATATATATAAATATATAAATATATATATATAAATATATATTGTATGTATATATATATATAAATATATATTGTATATATATATATAAATATATATTGTATATATATATATATAAATATATATTGTATATATATAAATATATATATATATAAATATATAAATATATATATATATAAATATATATATATATAAATATATATATATATATAAATATATATATATATAAATATATATACATATATATATATATATAAATATATATATAAATATATATATATATAAATATATATATATATATATATATATATAAATATATATATATATATATATATATATATATATATATATATATATATATTATAGTTAAATCCAGACTTGGTTTGAATTCCACACTGAAGAGTAAAACTGACAATCACTATGCAATGTTGATTCTTATGTCTACCATTTCCATATCTATAAACACTTCATCTACGATATTGAGCACTCTTCCCCTATACATATAAGGAATATAAAACAATATAAATTGTACTGAGAATACTAGAATGTCTATTGTTTCAAATTTCGTTACCGATTGATATATGATATATCTGTTCGTATTATCTGGAAAAATATCTTTCCACTGGTCTTGCTTGAACAGAGATCAAAATTATACTGTTCACACCTTTTCAGTAATGACCTTTCGCTGATGAACGATAACAGTCTCTCCTTGACTCTTCCGGATGACTCGTTTTTATTGAATCAAGTAGACTATTAAATATCTATCTTGATATTTTAACGGTACACTCACTACTATATCAATGAGAATCAATGTGTAGAGATGTATATTAGTAAACGCTTATACATCTGTGCACACTTCGTTGAGCATAGGAAATATGAATAGGTTGTTTTTGCGCCAATCTTACAACTTGAGAGAGTCTGGAAAATCCTAAGTCAAAATTGGGGTTTTATTATAAGTAAGACTCCATACTTATTAGTCAACCAGTAACAATCGGTACATTTTATATATATATATATATATATATATATATATATATATATATATATATATATATGCGATGTTTATATATATGCGATACATATATATATACGATATATATGTGATATCTATACATATATATATATATATATGCGATGCTTTTATATATATATATGCGATACATATATGCGATATAGATGTGATATTTATACATACATATATGCGATGCTTATATATATGCGATATATATGCGATATATATATATATATATATATATATATATATATATATATATTTATATATATGTCATGCTTATATATATGCGATACATATATATATATGCGAGATATACGCGATATTTATACACACACACACACACACATATATATATATATATATATATATATGCGATATATTATCAATCATTATTAATTTTTGGCTCATTTCTTTCATTGTAATTTTAGTCACTTTGCAAACAAATCATAATCCATGGCTTATGAAATTGACTGTTTCCGAAATAAAGAATCAACTCTAAGCGAGATTCGTACTTGAACTCTTTTGCTTCGGAAAGTCTTTCTTCAGTAACAGTTGCTAGTGGGTCCAAGAGATTTACTATATACTTACGATCAAGAGATTCTATAGATCTATTAATCTGGCCGATAGCAATGTTCACAGGGAAAAATGTTACCAACTTAAATATGGTATTTTTAGAAAGGTTGTGTTTTCCCCTTTTGAAAATTGAAAAAGTCTTCATTTGGACCAACTGGGGAAATTTAGTTACGGAGGATGATTTGCAAACCAGATCTGAAATAATGAAACCGAAGGAAAACGTAGCCGTATTTCACCATTATCAACTGATATATATATATATATATATATATATATATATATATCAATAGTCATGTATATAGTCGGGGGAAAGTAAGTAACATAAAAGAGTAACGCATAAAGAACACATAAAAGAGTAACGCATAAAGAACTAACAGCTTTATATGTCTCTTAGTAAATGAAATACTGACCAAACACCCACAATTTACAGACCTATTATTGGCCTGTCAAACTGAATTTGACAAATAAAACAGTCTGCAGGGAGAAATAGAAAGAGACAGATGACAGTTGAACAAATATTTTAGAATACCTCCGATCAACCCATATATTGCTCTCAGACGTTGCTCTCACTGTGTGAAGTTTTCAAGATGGTCACGTGATATCTGTATATTTTGCAGACCAGGCAACAAAGAAAGGTAGTTATATCTCTCAGAAACCATTAATTCTGAGAACATAAAATTTTGCCTGGTTATAAGTGTTGTTATTAGAGACAAATTGGCAGCATACTTTTATCTTCGCTTTGAACTCTTCCTTAATAGTAGTCTGGTCAGTAAAACGTAGGACCTATTCGAAAAAGACTTGATAGTCTCGTGTGATACAAGCAAGGTATGACGGCAGAATAAAGAAAAAAATACATAGAAATAATTTATTACATCAAGCAACCGACTAAGCAACTTGACGCCTGAAAGTCCTGTTTTACTAAGCAAACTGATGGCTCACCGTGACAATGGAGGTGCTTGTTAAAAATGTGTATGTTTTTTCACATCTTTTTGATGATTGCCAAAAATGTGATCCTTGGTGCAAAAAAAAAAAAAAAATACAACAAAAAACAAATAAACAAAAACAAAAAAAAACAACAAAAAACCCCAGAAAATTATAGAATTTGAAATCTTTAATTCAAACACCATCACAAAAATACTAGACCCTGAAAACAGCACTCCATCAAAAAAGGTTATACGATAAGACAAACGAGTATTGAAATGTTTCCAACTCCACCACTAAAAATAGAAAACAGAAAAATGGCCTGATTAACTCAAAGGTTCAAATAAATTAGCATCGTCTACTCATTCACCCTCTTCTTGCAGAGCCAGGCTAATGTTGTTGCAATCGGTTTCCTTACAATTACTGCATACTGTTACGAACGCGAGACCATATTTTCGGCAAGAGCAGATGTTTGTGCTGCAAGCACTGTTTGACAAAATCTTTCACTGACAATACACAATCTTCAGTAGTTCCACAGGAGCAGAATCTAGAGCGGTAAGAACTTGAACTGAAGTACCGTTTCTCATTTCCCAACCCCCATCTGCTAGGATCAAGTTGGCAATCACCTAAAGATCTTCTAAATCATAGCTTGAAGATGGACAAGGATTCTGTGAAACAAAGCTGTTCAGCCGAAGGCAGTCTTTCAGGCTGTAACTTCGTCGATGTCACGACACGCTCCATATACTGGATGTACAATGCATCGCCTGGTTTTCCTCCATACATCTTAACAAAATTCTGTGACCCCGAAGATGCAACTTGAGCAGGAGATGCAGTTGCATCAAGTAAATTAGCACAAGAAAGACTGGATCTCCTTTGATTTATGAATAAGCCTCATTATCTCGAATTTCTCACACTTAAATACAGCTGACGTTGAGTCACATCTACTTCCATGCGTGGATGATTGGCAAGTTTTAAAGAACATAGGAGTTTGTCTTTGCGATTTCAGGGATTCTGAGCAGCTACTTTATCTTTCCACGAGGTTTCTTATCCTGGGAACGCATACAGATGACAGCCATGTCAGGAGGAAGACGAAAAGGTAAAGAATAAGGATGTCTGTGTCATCAACTATTACAGTTACTAAATTACGTTCAGTAGTTAGTTTGAGCGTTTCAGAAACAATGTCCGTGTCTCCCTCACTTTGGACCACTTGATGTCCATCTGCTTCCAAGAAACGATATAACATCTTAACAAACTGATCTTTGTTCAGTATTTACATTATTCGGACTATTGTCTTTGTCGCCATATTTATCACAACCTTTCGGCCGTTGTATGCTTCGGTCTTCTTCAGGTGGTTGGAATTTCGAACTGAACCCTTTATTTCGATCACTGGGGTAGACTGTTCTAGTTCCACGTGCCATGTTTGATGGATGTCAGTTATCAATTATCTCCTGCTAATTTTACCTCTGAAAGTTCTCCACTGCCTTAACCGGGTATTGAACTTACACTCTTTGGGTCTGTGATCGAAATAAAGGGTTCAGTTCGAAATTCCAACCATCTGAAGAAGGCCGGAGCGTACAACGGCCGAAACGTTGTGATAAATATGGCGACAAAGATGAGGACAATAGTCCGAATAATGTAAATACTGTACATAATACCTCATCTCAGAAATATAGACAGACTCTGATCTTTGTTCTTCTCGTTTTAGAGGAAGAGCTCTTGAAGAACAGCAACTTGCAATCCATCTTCGATTTGTATGTTAGCAGAAGTTCGAGCTGCCCTTCGCGGTCTTTTATGGATAGGCTTACATAAACATCAAAAATGATACTTGACGGCCCGTACTTGACCCTCACGTAGCTTAGGTACTGTGTAACCACGCCGCTGTATGTCACCCTAGGCAACTACTTCACTCGGTGGAGGAGAGCACCTCCATCTAAAACAAACATTGTGTCAGTTGGTGGTGGAGATTAAATAGATCAGTGGTCAAATGATGTTTCAGCACGGCTTTTTTTGCCTTTCTTATTTGGAAGTTGTTGAAAATTGAAGTTGGAGACTCCAAGAACGCGTTCACATCTTCGAATCCTTTCAACAAAACAACCAGCCAACAAGAACATTTTGACCATCAATCTTTACTCATTTTTCCAGGTCAACAAGAGTACGCACTTGAGAACTTCTTTCCGGTGAGCTCTAAAACGCTGATTTTGTCAAGCTTTTTCTGGATAGAGTGACCAATCTCCTCAATTATATCACAATTGATTCTAGCACCATCGGATACTGTCAAATCAGGTGATACTGATCGTAGATGTGGCTGGATTTTTTTTTTTTTTTTTTAAGCAATTCACCCCAAGCAAGGCGGGAGTACCGCTAGTGCGCAAGGGGTTACAGAGGATTGAGAAAAAGAGCAAAGAGGTATGTTTGGGGAAAGGATACAGAGAAGGCCGAGGAACAATCTCAGGGTGTCAGATGTCGATTGACATTGCACTTGAATATTTGAAGATTATAGTCATCGGAGAAGCAAGTAAGAGGAAGTGAGTTTCCCAAACGGGAAGTGCGGGATAAAAAATCTGTTTGAGTGGAAGAGACGGATTCATGAAGTCCGGGAACCAGCGAAAATAGTGCCGGCTTGTCAACTGAACAAGTGATGGTGAGAACCACAAAGAGCAGAGGTGGACTAACTAGGGGACGAGGGTTTACGGAAGTAGTTCGTCGAAACAGTTGCCGTGAAAATACTTGTAGAAAATATAGAGGGAGTCCACGGTACGTCTGTGGGATAGCGATTGTAGACTAGATGCCAGATCAGGACCTATCATCTTGCATATTCGTCTTGGATTTTGTCGAAGACCTCGAGACGTACAGCGGCAGCACCAGACCATATATGACAGCAATATTCCATGCAAGGACAGATGGTTGATTTATAGATTTGAAGGATGGACTCAGATGAGAAAAACTTTCTGGCACGGCACAGTGAACCAACTTTCCTTGCGGCAGATGAATCTATTGATTTAATGTATTCCACCTCACGTCAGTGGACAGTGTGCAACCAAGCAGGCGTAACTAGGAGCTCCCCAGGAGTTGGAAATCAGCTATTCTGATGGGAGGCACGGAGGGTTCTCTTTGGTGGGTAAAGGAGAGCAGTTTTGTTTTGGAGGTATTAAAGTTTACAAGCCATTTCCTGCCCCAGTCAACCACAGATTGGCTTGGGTCAAAGGAGTTATGCTAAGAGATCCAATTGAAGACACGGGTCATATAAAAAAATCTCTTTTCCGATGTGCACTAGTCAGCCCTACGTGCTACTCGTTGGTTCTGTGGGCAAGACCGGTTAATCTTGTCATGGAATCACGCACTTGGACGCAAGTGTGCATGCTATCCACCCGCATCAATGTCAATGATTCGGTAAACCCTCGTCCCCTAGTTAGTCCACTTTTGCTCTTTGTGATTCTCTGCGTCGCACAAAATGAAACTCATACTCAGAAAGCTGTTGATACAGTGAAGGATCCTTTTCAGGCAAATCTAGCACCAATTACAAGTACAATCGTGCACTCTTTGCATAGTTGAAATTCCGAGGTTATTGCAAATAAATCTAGCATCCTTCCAACGCCACAAGATGCAAATTCCAATCTCCTGTTACCTCGGCACGAACAAACAGCTTAAACGTGTTGATCTATTCAATGGATGCCAGCCATAACTTTGCTGGTCTTGATTTGCTCCTGAGTTCATGATTCAGAGTATCGAGTACTCTCTGCAGTTTCGCGAGGGCTGGAGATTTGCCAATGTCATCAGTACTGATCTCATGCGCCTGGAGTTTATTATATGTTATGGAGTTCACCCCTTTTTCATATAAGTGGACTCTACCAAGTGTACCTGGACTGCTGCCGTTAAATACCCAGAGTTACAGTCAGTGAGGGCAGTCGTGGTCAGTAGTCGGCAGTCGGTGAGTGTGAGAATATACGAACGGAGATAGTGTGAGATAACCTCTTGTAGAAGTCAGTTACAAGCACTTAGACTCTAAGGAAGTCCTACTTCGAGACTGTATATATCTATCGGTATTTGCTACTAACCACGTCCCTGGACTTACTAACAGTATTACTCTTTGTATGATTGTGTAAATACATTTTATTTCTTATATTTAATTATTGCGTTTGTCATTCCTTGGAGACCGAATTCATCTCGGAATCCACAACATTATACAAATCGTTTATTTCATCCACATCAGACAGTTCTGCGTTCTCAGCCAAATAGCCTTGCACCACATCATGGGAATTATCTTGAAACACATAAGACGTACTGCTCTCAAGAGTTCCTTCAATAAATAGAAGCTCAGCTTCATTCTCTACAGAGGCAAACTCCTTTTCCATGCTGAATGTAATCTCTCCTTCATTTGCCTCTGCTACATCATTTGAGTCCGATAGCTGAGAAGTCAATTGGTCTGCATCTGCTGGAAGCAAAACATTGATAAGTTTGCTCATCAACGCTGCATCAACAAAGAATTGTGTCTGTAAAGCACTCGAAACAGCTTTGCCGGAAAGAATGAGTGACACCGACGTTTCCGCGTAGATGGTAGTCAGTAACTCTGAAAACCCAGCACCATTCATAAGACTATTTTCCTAACCGGAAGGAGAAATTTTGTTACAAAGAAACCATTGAAAGAAGCCTGAACCTAATTGACTATCCTAAGAAAGACTGTGAAAACATATTTATATATAACTTGTAAGTGCATGGATGGGAATTACTTCAGTTATGTGATTCACGTTTAGGCATCTTTCGTTACATGACTGACGAGGCAGAATTTTTTCTCGAAGTAGGTTGCCATTTTTTCATGCGGTAGACCAGTTGCCATCCAAGGCTATAGAATCCGGCCTGTCTTGCTATTTACCCATTGTTGGGGGGAGAAGAAGAGGATTCATACCTTTCCCAAGGGTATTAGCATGTAAGTGAATGTAATGGATTCAACTGGAATTCGAACACGGATCTCCGATTCCTCAATCTGAGCCACTATCTATTACTCCACCATACAGATAACAAAAGAAATAACGTCTTTCTATTTCTATTAAGTATATATATACTGCTAAACGTCTCGTAGCGTCCAAGGATTAGCGTCCTCCTCCATCGTCGCAAGAACACAGCGATTAGGAATACAAGAGCAATACGGATATTCAGATTTCTTAAATATGTATTGCACAACAACATTTCTCTTGGAACCTGAAAAACTCAAAACACATATGACGGTAGCATAAATGATACAACATGAAACACTTTCATCAGCAGCATTCAAGAAGAAAAGTTAAAATGCAGACATTAATCAAAATTTCTGTATTCCTTACCATTCATTCTTAGCTGTTTCCTCTTGGTTGGTTGTTCACTTCATTAATCCAGAAAAGGCCAAATAAAATCCACGTTCAAATTAGTCTCTGTCTCTTGAATGCTATCTATTAGCTGATACTATCTGATCTATAAGAATATGAAGCAGTTGCAGATTATACTGCACAATCAGGAAACAACTTAAACTACTAAACATTAGAAATTGACATCATAATGTTCGGATCCCTCGAAAGACGCATTCGAAATAGACTGTGCATGAAAAACACCCACAAAGTGGCTAAGAACTATGTTTCATCTTATAGCACTTTTTTTGCAAAGAAATTGGTGCTCAGAAAAACGTCCGTAAAACAAATTCCTGAAGGTGGATGAAGGAGTTTTTATTCCGCTTCCAATGATATAAAACATGTCTTGGTATCATTTTTCCGGGTACATCATATATTCATTCTAAATCAACCAGAATATATATAATGTTACTCTTCATAGTCAACATGTACCACTCGACGCCATATTTGATGATGTCATTTTTATATACATTAGGTTACTGTTATAGGCGCAGAAAGTGGATTCGACGAGCCGAGTTCAAATTCCACTCTAGTCGATGACATTCACTTCCTATCTTTATGAAAGACAAGAATCCATCTATTCCCCAACCCCCGACCACCACCACGTGGATTCAATAGCTGAGTAGACTGAATTCTCTAGCCCTAGTGGTAGCCAGTCTAAGAGAAGGAAAACTCAGAATTTCAACTGTGGGGAGGCCAACCGGAAAGTAATCCACTATCTTCCCAAGAAATCATGGTAAGTCACCGATATTAAAGGTATCTATGGAGAGCAATGGTCGCTTTTTAGTCTAAAGCCATTCGTATAAAACATGGACAAGAAATCCAAAATAAATTCTTGGTAATACTAGAACTAGCCCTCCTTTTGTCCCGAGAAGTTTGTTTTTTCTAACACCTCTTCTACACTGAAGTTAAACGAGGTTTACGCTTTTTACTCCTATGTAAAGCACCATAGGAAGCTGAGTAAATATATTAGGTGTCTCCCCGTGGAGTAATAATTAGAAAGTTAGTTTCAGAAATCATCACTACTGTAGTGAGTTAGATATTTGCTTTATGCTTAATTTAGTTGACCATGTGCCAGACTATGCACAGCTGTAGCTCGACAGATATTTGAGATGTTACGTATTTCGCACCGGTGACAGTGTTCGAGCCCAAATAAACGCTAAAATTGTGGATGCTGATTCTTTTGGTTAGCAGTCCTTCCTTAAATTAAAATAATAGCTTAAAACTATGTCTCTTTTCCCTTGCTCCTCTATTCATGACCTTGTGTCGTACTAATCTAAGCTCAATAAACAGTTATATCACTCGAACTTTTTAACGAATATGAGTGAATTGATGACAGAACGAGAACAAAAAGGGGAGGTAACGTGTCAAATGTTATCTTAGAGCAACAAAAGACAGGAAATAGTGGAGAGCCGTCATCGTTCACGTCCTGAGATGGAATGACACATAAATGAAGGCGTAAACATCAACAATTATGTCTATTTTCTTTGTTCTTAAGTTCCTGTTCAAAAGTGATGGATCGTAAGTTACAATCGCATACCATTACTAATTGACGCCACTCGAAGTTAATATGAACTTATTTTACAAGTTCTGTCCTCATGAGGCGCCTCACTTATTATCTTCTATCAGACTAAGTTGAGTAAATATTTATCTTGCCTGAGGCTAAGCTATCTTTCTTGTTAATGGATTTCTAGGCAACTCATTATTCCTTTATTTTTTCGGTGGGAGGAGAATAATAAAAAGAAATCTATCTATTCTCGACCTTTAAATTCTTCATCTGTTCTTTTGTACTCCAGGGTCATCTTTCCAAATGTTGAGGAAAGGAATGATATCACAATTTAACTCCCAAATAAGAAAAAACTAAAACTAAAAAATAAAACAAAATAAACCCCCTAAAGTTACCGATAAAACAGACTGCAAATTTGGTGTGACCATCACCGATTGGTTTTGTTCTCTATCTACTTCTCTTTTCGCCATTATCTGTTATAGCATCACGTGACGATGACAATTTTGCTCAGTGGCCTCTGATCCCCGGATGACTGTGATGAGATACTGGTATCTACGCGACTTAATGTAGTTACGACAGGGCGCCTCCCAACAAGAACAACTGATTCTTTTTATCAGACACGATTAAAACGCCATTTTATCTCTTCGCTAATTTATAATGGCGGTTTGTTTTTTCAATGTTTCTTTTATTTTTCTGTAGTTAATATACGGTTAAATTTATATATATATATATATATATATATATATATATATTATTATTATTATTATTATTATTATATATTATTATATTTTCTGTAGTTAATATACGGTTATATATATATATATATATATATATATATATATATATATATATATATTATTATTATTATTATTATATATTATTATATTTTCTGTAGTTAATATACGGTTATATATATATATATATATATATATATATATATATATATATATATATTATTATTATTATTATTATTATATATTATTATATTTTCTGTAGTTAATATACGGTTATATATATATATATATATATATATATATATATATATATATTATTATTATTATTATTATTATTATTATTATTATTATTATTATTATTATATCTTCTGTAGTTAATATACGGTTAAATTTATATATATATATATTATTATTATATATTATTATATTTTCTGTAGTTAATATACGGTTAAATTTATATATATATATATATATATATATATATTATTATTATTATATATATTATTATATTTTCTGTAGTTAATATACAGTTAAATTTATAAGGATAAGGATTACAAATTTTTTAAGAAATTTTTTTACTTTATACATTTTTTTAAAATTTTTACTATCAAAGTAAATTTTTTCTTAAACATTTGAACGAATATAGCGTATTTTTTAATTACATTGAACATTTTTTTTAAATTACGCATCAAAATAATTTAAAAAATATGCTATATTCGTTCAATTTAAAAAAAACCCATAAAGATTCAAATAATTAAATATTGGTTAATCAAAACAGTTCGACTTTTTAAGAAAAATGAATTTTCATTATTAATTTTGTTAAATAATATACACTGACATTAGTAAAAGGTGGCGGGAAGGGATAACTTAACACCGCCAACTCAACACGGCCGACTCAACACCACCGACTCAACACCACCGACTCAACATCGCCGACTGAGCGCAGGGACAACTCAGGACCGAGACAACTCAGCACCAGAAAAAAACATTTTTTATAATCGAATAAAAGTAATTTATTAAGGATTAATGGGAGTAAATCAAACAATTGTCCTGTAATAAAGAAGCCCTGAAGCCTATGTAGAAGACCAGTATGCTAAAACCTGTCAAACGCCTTTGAGATATCTAGAACCACAGCTCGAGATTCACAATTATTATCAAAAGCTTGAAATATATTTATATTCAGTGACAGCCGTAAGCACGTCAACGGTAGAGCTGGCAAAACGGAATCCATATTGTTTGTATAGAGCCTCCCCTGGACTGGCGAAATGCAAAAAAACATGAATTCGATTTCACGAGTTGTTGGAAGACCTTTGGAGAGATGGTCATCCATGTCTCGATAGTCATCCACAGATCCCTGATATATGTAAGGACTGGACTTTGCGTACGAATAGATATCTCCATCACATCCCCAAATTTTCGATTGGGCTCATGTCAAGCTAACATAGTGGCCCTACGTTATCAGAAGTTTCCAGAATTCTACTCAAACCAATTCTGGGCAACCGATCACATGGTACATTATCTTTCCAGAATAACTCACTGTTGTTAGTGCACATGGAGCCCATTATCAGGTCACAAAGTAGAACAACATTAATAAACACCGGTTTAAGGGTGTGCCATGGTGAACACACTCCACTACGGAACTATCATCAGCTTGCACAATGCCTAGTTGACAGTTGGGGATTCATAGTCTCAGGGATCGGTCTCCATACCCGAACTCTACCATCAGCCCGAAATAAGTTGAACCGTGAGTCATCTGACCACGCCACACGCTTCTAGTTTCCCAGGGTCCACTTAGTAATATAACGCTTACAGACGACGCACTGTGACCGGTGTCAACGGGAGTACCTTGGTAGGTCTTCTGCTCCCATATTCAATATAAGCTAAAGAACACTGAACTAATCTGCTGAATATGCGTACGAAACCCTTTTCATTGAATATGTGTGCGGTTTTAGCAAATTTCGCTTGTTTGTCACAGCATATTTCTAACCAAACACCTCTGGCCACGATCATTAAAGTACTGCTCTGTACTCAGTGGTTATGCCTTATGTGAAGTGTTTTCACTACACACATGACACCGTCGATTGAGGGTTGTCAAATGCCGTCACAATTTAAAAAATTAAATGTCTTATGAACATGGCATGATTGTCGATGCCAGACCATCAACAGTCATGCAGCGTTCGAACTCCGATAATTCACATCACACGGCCATAAGCAGCCCGACCGGTTTTCACACTGACTCAACAGATAGAGCACAAATGAAACAGGTTTATGCATTAAATAACATCGATATACAGTGTTGTCACCAACCATTACCTTTGCCTACTGCTTTGCCATAAATTTTAGCACGTCAGTGTATTTATCATTTTGTTTCCCTATCAGTTGCAATCTTCAAGGATACATATTGATTGAATCAAAACAAAATCGAATAGGAAAATAAGTGCTTGAAATCGATGATTTACAGACATTTATACACTACCCACATAAGTGACCCACTCATTAAAAGTGAAATTTCACACGAAGATAGGTAAGAGAACATAGCTGTTTAGTATACTCGGCCTTACCTTTAATACACCACAGGCATCAGGGAATAGCTCTGACCCTACCTCAGAAGGTACAAGTTCTCTTGAAAGATCCTGTGTCAGATAAAAATATCTTGTCATAATCGCTTCCTTTTTACTCGTCGCTAGTATACTCGGCCTTACCTTTAATACACCACAGGCATCAGGGAATAGCTCTGACCCTACCTCAGAAGGTACAAGTTCTCTTGAAAGATCCTGTGTCAGATAAAAATATCTTGTCATAATCGCTTCCTTTTTACTCGTCGCAAAACTGAAAGCTTTAATTGTTCAAGAAACTTTGAGTCGATTATTAAACATTAGGAGTTACGTGTTTAACAGGAAAACAAGAAAAAGAATGAAATCGTCGAACTGAGTTCAAGACCAAACTAAGAGAGTTTGACTTCTTATACCTTTGGAAAGGTATAAATTCTTTAATTCTTCCACCAACAAGCTATGTGTAAATAATAGTTGGAACCTTTTTGCTTTATAAAAAGTAATCTATGTTCGATAATAAATCAAGTTATTGGTCGTTCGTTGCGGCTGGTAATATGTAAACGCGAGTCACTTGTTGATTATTAATTAGAGAGGTGATACGCGCTGCCAAGTAACACTCATTGTCCTTAGAGATATCACAAAGAGAAATGATTTGGAACGGCTCCGGACAATTTAATAAATCATGTAAAATTTCCATAAACCATGCAGTATGTTTTAAGAAAAAGACTAAGATGTTTAACCTCACTAATTATTCTATGACATTAACTGAGGTGGTGGCATCCAGGACTGTTCGAGCCAAATAAAAAAAAAAACACAAGATTTCGAATACATTTTGGTAAGGCAGCGAAGAAATTTAATCTAGGAAGTATTTAATCTGGGAAGTATTTAAACAGATGACGGAAAATATGACACCGATATCCGACGGTGTATTGAAATAGCGAAAGATGCCTTCCAAAAGCTAAACAAAGTATTAAGAAACAAGAAAATTTCATTAGAAACAAAGAAAAGAGTGCTGAATTGGTATGTAATATAAATCCTCCTATATGATAGTTAATGTTGACTTGAGGCAACAGAGATGTTCTACAGAAGAATGCTGAGAATGAACGGCACATATGAGCAACAATGAAGTTTTAAAGAAACTAGAAACAAAAGAAATACTTAGAATCAGAAAGAGATAACTTAAATTACGCAATGAAGAAAGAAAGCTTGGAAAATTTGATACTCATGGGGCATATTAAAAATAAGAGAGTCAAATGGAAACAGCTAACTAAATTGATGACAGAACATTGAGTGGGAGGGATAGTAAAAAGCCAAACATTGCTAAGAGCTACAAATTTCCCATTTGGCCTTGTGTCAGACTTAAATATCGATAGTGATGTACAGTCATGTATTCTGAAGGCACGACATAGTTAAATATAAAAATTTACTTAAGAGTGTTTTGACGATTTTAATGGTAGCATTTTGAATCATAAGTCAGAACTTATTTGTTTTTATACCAGTTAAGTAAAAGGGGTTGTATAAATACGACTGATGCATTTCAGAAACTTCCCTGCAAAACGGACCACACATGAAGTGATAACGAGCAAATAACAGGAGAGCATATCAATGTGCAGATTATTTGAAGTTGTTTACCGTGGAACAGATCTGACTAAGATCAGTTGCCAGGTTTTAAATGTTGTACTTAGAACATAATAGGCGTAGGATTGTAGAAATAAACCTTATAATGGGATACACTTTACAACATTTCAGACTGTTCGCATTACTTGAAAAAACAAAAAAATAAAAAAAAAACAAAGAAAAATATAGGTAATCATATTTGAACGCATACAAAGCTCTTGCCGTTGTAATTTCTTTAACGTAAAAGATTGATACTTTGAAATTCCATCTATTCATGTAAAACAATTTTTAAAAATCAAGACTTTGCCAAACAAGAGAGAACATTTGCGTAGAAGTAATAAACTATATTTTTGGATTTTTACATATAAAGGGTTCCATCCTGTTTGTCCTGAATGTCATTCTTAATTTAAAGGCACTGGAAGTTTTAAGGTGAAAAAGCAAACAACAATAAACTCAAATTTTGAGTTGATTTATATCTGCCGTTTATTAAGTGATTGCAAATGGCGCACATTAGGAAGCGTAAGCAGAATCACCGGAAAAAAAGACATGAATAACGACTTTTTCAGTGAAAATTGTCGGTGGAAATGTTAATAAAAAAACATGTAATTATAAATAAAATAACTGATCGCCTTAGCAGGTTTCCGTAAACATGCAAGCATGGGTAAATATCGCTTCTTTATGAGCAAATTGAAAGTGCGCATGCGCGTATACACATGCAAACTTGCACTAACAATTGTACATAATTCTCTCCACATAAATACGCAAAAATGTATAAGTTGGTACAATTATCACGTAATTTATATATGAACTCCTATTACAGTATCTGTGAATGTAGAGACAGAGTACGTAGAGCAAATAAAAAGAGAAGATGAGCTTGAGAAGGAGAGAGGGAGAGTAGAAACATATTACAGAGTGAAGGTGATGATTACAACATCTGTTTTTAATATGCGATTACACACGGACTCATATATATATATATATATATATATATATATATATATATACATACATATATATATATATATATATATACACGCACATATATATATATATACATACACACATATATATACACACTGATACACATGCACGCACACACACACACACATATATATATATATATATATATATATACATAAATACATACACATATGCACATGCATATATATCCACTCAGACACGCAAATATATATGCATATACATACACAGGGCACATATAGACACACACGCACACACACACACATATATATCTATAAATATATATATATACACACATACACACACATATATATATACACACACAGACATATATATACACATACGGACATAAATATACACATACACACTCATATATATATATATATATATATATATATATATACATACACACACACATATATATATGTAGAGATTTTCCAAGCGTAGCTTAGGTGTGGCACAAGGCCTAAAGTATGGGGCATCCAGTGAGCACATATATATATGTATACACATACACATATATATATATATATACACAGACATACACATATCGATATAGACAGACAAACACACATATATCTATATACACAGACACACACATTTATTTATATATATATATATATACATACACACACACACACATATATCTATATACACAGACACACAGACAACCATATATCTGTATACACAGACAGACACACACACACATATATCTATATACACAGATACACACATATCTATATACACAGACACATACACACACACACACAATTTAGTAAAAATAGTGGGTGCAACGTGTATGTGCTTATTTTCGATGAGAGTGTACATGAAAGCAGGATTTAAGCAAATCAAGGCCAGCGGGTGTGACTGAAGATAAAGGAGAGTTGCTAAAAGTCTTTAGATTTTGCTTTCTTGTAATTGAAGAAGCCATTTTAAAAAATCTTTGCCTGAATTGATATGCAAACTTTGGCACTGACCACCCGTGGCGTATATGACGTATTAAATATAAACAAGGTAAAAAAAAGAAGGAAGTGTATATTCCGAGGAGTAACAGTAAGATTAATATAAATAACGTCGTTTATTTTGCTTTACTGATGCTGAAAGAACATTTCAGCTTTTTTGATCTTCCGATATGTGTAGCCATAAGTCCTAGATGCAAGAGCCGGCACGATTAAATTGTTTTCTTCAATCTCCTTCAACACAGCGCTTATCTGGTACGCCACACTTTATATTTCAAATAATTTTCTCCGCGACACGATTATTTTGTTCCAGTATATTATCACTTTTACTGCTTTATTCTTATATTGGGTGCGACAGAATTACCTACATCCCATATAATTGTAACGCATTAGCTAGATGAAGAAACCATTGTCACAAATGTATTACCATTATCTGAGAGGTATTTCTGGGAGGTATACGTAGCAGGTATTCCTGTTGAACGCTGTAGTATATAATTGCCTAGATATGTTAGACAGTTTGGGGAAAATAAGAAATTGATATTTGCTGGGAATAAATGCCTATAAAAAAATACTGAAGTCGATTTCTCATGGGCGTCGCCATTTTGGTTTCGATAAGATAATCAGCAGTACAGACTAAACGATACTTCCGACTCACAATATAATCAAAAAATTCCTCAGAAAACAGGTCAAATTGAATACTACTATATGTCTACGTTGGTTTGGGAATAGGAGCTAATTATTATTTATACTATTTACATGCGGACTTTTATCCTTATCTTTGTTGATGTTATCATAACGTTTCGGCCTTCATCAGGTGTATGTCAATCCGAGTAACCTACAGGGAATTTCGAAATGATCCCTTTATTTAATCTATTCAGTTAGACTGTTCTCGTTCCACTGTCTTTTCTAAGGATATATAATCTAGTTCTTATTTTTTTAGTACTGTTCAGAAAGTAATTGCTTGCTTTGTTTCTACTGAATCCAAGTACACAATACGGTAAGGGATTGAACTCACAATTACAATATCACCAAATTCACGAATCAAAGCTAGGCTACCCACTAGGCTATTGTCGCGTGGGACAATTCTCTGTGGAGAACTATTAGTCATAAACGTATTTAAACGAGCAATAACTAAGCAATACTAAAAATAAGAACTAGACGAGTTATCCCTAGAGATTGGTAGTGGAACGAGGACAGTTTACTCAAGTATATTAATTGAAGGCCGGAGGACACAACGGTCGAAACGTTGTGATAACAACAACCAAGATGGGAATAATAGTTTGCATGTAAATAGTTTAAATAATGATAACCCCTCAATCCAGAAATTCAAATAGAAATTAAGTTGCTAATTAGTTTATAGCACAAATAGGGACCGACAGTTTATTGTCATGAAAACATACACACGCACACACACACACACACATATATATATATATATATATATATATATATATATATATATATATACATACACGTTGACACCATGCATGTTAATTTCATAAAGATGAATAAAAAATTCCCACTAGAAGTTTTATTTAAGCTTGCAAGGTTATTTTCTTAATTGAAAAATTTCCACGAGCATGGCTATCCCAGACAGTATAGAATAGTAAAAATATCTCAATTTTTACTCGTGAAAAAGAGCTTAGATTGCTTTTTGCTAAAAAAAAAAGAGCAGATTAAGTTCATTTTACAGTAACTGTGTCTTCTTTTGAAAAGGAAATTAATTAGCAAACTTAAACGGAATTATCTACCTGATGTGAGTTGTGTTCACGTCGAACTCGCGCTTTTGAGAAAATTAGAAAAGTTACAAGATTAACTCTCCCAATAGATAAAGTCAGAAATTACTACCGGCTACTGTTACTATGTAACCCATTACAATCTGTCGTATGGAAAGTATTTGGTCAATATAAAGTGATCATCATTGTTTTGATAATGCCATGAAGAACCTAGCATTATCTATGTTTCTGAGATGAGAATTATTTACATTGTTCAGGCTTTGTTTTTATCTTTGTTGCCATATTCATGCTGTTTCGGTCGTTGTACGCTCCGGTATTCTTCAGGTGATTAGAATTTTGAACTGAATCCTTTATTTCGTTCACCGAGGAAGATTGTTCTAGTTCTACGTGCCATGCCTCTTCCGGATATCTCAGTATCAGTTATCTCCCTTTAACTCAAATCTCCAAGTTTTTGTTTACGTCAGCTGTAGTCAGGTATTGAACTCACAGCTCTTTGAGTCAAGTCACTGGATTCAACCAACGCTTTTATTCAGTGGGCCCATCTGTCAATCTACCCTGGTGAACGGATTAAAGGGTTCAGTTCGAAATTCCAATCACCCAAAGAAGGACGGAGCGTATAACGACCGAAACCTCGTGAATATGGCAACAAAGATGAGGACAACAGTCCGAACAATGTAAATATGGACCTAACATATTATCAAAGCAAATGTTAAAAAGGAAATAATAAAGAAAACACATTTTATGCATAAGAGAAGACTCCCAAAAGATTAGGAAAAAAAGTAACAAGACCTAACTTGAGAAATGTGATGTCAGCCAAAGTAATCTTAATACAGCATAGAAGAACAGTAGGTAGGGAACTAAGATTTAATTCTCTAGCTGGTGTAATGGTTAACAAGATTGTCTCCTAAAACAGTTACGACTGAATAGTGAGTTCGATCCTCACTGGGTGTCCCATACTTTCGGCCGTATGCCACATCTAAGCTACGCTTAGAAAATCATTAGGGCACCTCGAGGCGGAGTAGTGGTTAGCAAGCTTGTCTTGCTAGGACGATTTACGACTGAGTAGTGAGTTCGATCCTCACTGGGTGCACCATACTTTCGGCCATGTGCCACATCTAAGCTAAGCTAGGAAAATCTCCACGGTAAACGCCCTCAGTGAATCTACCAAGAAACGAACCTTGGCTTCTTGCGTCCAATTCATGAAACTACATCATATAAGAACGATAAGTGTAGGCCTAATTTTAGAAGCCTCGAGATCATTCGAGGTCTTCTTGGAATACGTGCAACGGTTGGAACAGAATCTTTTAAAACAGTTGTACTATTGAAGATATACAGAGAATGCTAATAAAACTTGTCCTTAAGTAAAGATACGCCATTTATCGTTAAATGTGAATGATGAAAAAATAAATCAAAGAAATATATATTAGAAATCTGAAAGAAAGTATACAGATGCAACTGTCATATTTGTTATAGTTTAAACTTTGGACGCGAATCCAACAACGTCATAAGATGGACACGAACCCCCAAACAATACCTCTTTATTTCACTATCAAAGTAAGATTTGGGATTCGCTCTGATGATACTGATTTAACATATTCAACAATCAGTCAGTCTGTTATGTGCCATGCGTGATACACGCGTAGGCGATCATGTATCTTTCGATACATGACTGACGAGGTAGATTTTTTCCCGCAGTAGGTTGCCATTTCTTTCTGCGGTAGACCAATTGCCATCCAAGGCTACAGAACCAGGTCTCTCCTGCCATTTACCCATAGCTGGAGGGGGGGGGAGAAGAGGATTCATACCTTTCTCAAGGGTGTTAGCCCGTAAGTGAATGAAATGAATTCGACTGCTATTCGAACTCGACTCTCCCCAACTGGGGGGGAGAGGGAATGAAGAGTGGGTAAATAGCAGGACAGACCGGATTCTATAGCCTTGTATGGCAACTGGTCTACCGCAGAAAAAATGGCAACCTACTATCGAAAGATACATGATCGCCTAAGCGTCTACCACGCATGGCACATAATTGGCTGAACGTTAACTTATTTGATATGAATTAAGGAAAAAGATCCGATATTAGGATTAAAATAACGAATAGAGCATATTGAACAATGATTTCTTTCACACTTGAGAGTGGTTATTAATATAGCAAACAGACTCATGCTTAAATCCGTGCTAATCATTTAAAAAATATTTGGTTGGTAATTTATTACCTAATTAAAAACAAGAAAATGAACTTCATTTTAATAGCCAGAGGTAGCTGTTGAAAACAATGCAGAAAAACAACGAGGAAAAAATAGTCAAAAGTCAGAGAAAGGGTAGTGAAAGTGGAACTGTTTCAGAAGCGGAAGGTTGCGGTTTCTGGGTGTGCATCACAGATAAGAACCAGAAAACTGTACAAGAATTCAAACTGCTTTAGCTTGTTCTGTAAAGCAACGAATGAGAAGATAAATTATTAAGAGGATTGAATTTCAAATGATCATCTCCGCTTCGTTGAAGATTTGTAAACAATGGCATACACACGAGTAACATTTAATAATTATTCTGTCAGCAACTCTTGTATTAAATCCAAAATGCCTGGCAATCCGTTTTCGTATTTGTACATATATATCTAGCTGTGTATATCATTTAACAACAGAAAATAACCAAGCAGCTATCAAAACATATGTTGTAACCGAAACCAAAACCCACAAAAAATAATATGGACAATAAGCAAAACAGCACCAGCTTATTGTAACACTTCAAAACGATGTAACCTTTGTCTAGAGGAGAAAATAGCGATAATTATATTTTCAGGATAAGATAAACTAAACGAAAGATCATAGGTTATTTCTAAATGCAGACACGAAAACAAATTCCTTCGGTGTTACCTACAAACATTATGACCTAAAGGACTAAATAAAATTCCAGAACCTAATTCTAATAAACAATATACCTAACACCAAAAATAGAAACAAAGAATACACCAAAGAAAAAATATATAAAACAAATAATATAAATGAATGAAATAATATATTATATATAAAAGCAATTTAGAGAATATTTTACACACACACACACACACACACATATATATATATATATATATATATATATAAACATTACTGAGGTGCTAACTATAAATAAACCTAGACTATTTACATACACACATACGTCTAACCCACCAAAGATGCAAACTAGTGATCCATGAACATGAACATAAACCTCAGTATTAGCCCGAAACAAAATAAACTGGCAAGGGGAGGTTTCCTTAATACTCTGGTGCCATATATACACAAACCATTATATATATATATACAGCTCAATAAGTGATTAGTGGCACTTGGCCTGAAGATCACATTGTAGCGCAACATTGATTCCTATGCCTACAGTGTTTGTCTATGTCTCTTTCTACCTTTCACTCTCTCTCTTTCTCTCTGTCAACATTCAGAGGCGACGGTGTGTTTCCTGCTAAACGCAATCATCAGGCCGATATTTAACAGTCCCCATACGAGTAATGTATGTGGCACAATAGAAGCGTCTCAGAGTCCTTGTAGATGACAAATTATTTTCCACCCTCAAACTTCCCTCTCACAGGCATGATGTGTCAAGCATTTCACTGCTTTATCGATACTTCTATGGAAATTTATCGAACGAACTTCATTTCTTGGTTCACGGCCAGCACACGCCATGACACTCACATTCCTTCCGTATTCCATTGTTGAGAAGTAAGTTCCAGTTGAACAGCTTCTTCCCGTGGACTACTGCTCTATGGAACCGACTCCGAAGAAGAGGGTGTTTCTTCGATTACTACAATCTTAACATTTTCAAGTCTAGGGCTAACAGTTATCTTCACTTACTGTCCGCTTAAATTGCCTCTGACTGTAACCCTTCACCTCAAATTGATGGAGCAACAGGGACAACAGAGAAATGATAATGGTAATATTAGAGGTTTCATTAAACCAGTGGTTCCCAAACTTTTTTTTCTCTTGGTTGAATTTTCGGACTGAAAATTTGCTCGCGCCACACCAAATTTTATGTGATAAAAGGTACATTTAAAAATAAAACACACATACAGAGAGAGAGAGAGAGAGAGAGAGAGAGAGAGAGAGAGAGAGAGAGAACAGCGGATTTGAAGTCAGAACATTATCATTGATAACTCTCTCCTCCAATTTGCGGACACTAATTACTATAGTCTTAATATTTTTCAAACCTAAAATGGAGTACTGCTGTCATATTTGGGCTGGAACTTTCTAGTCTTC
The DNA here is from genome assembly GCA_963932145.1 of Acanthosepion lycidas. Taxonomy (NCBI): domain Eukaryota; kingdom Metazoa; phylum Mollusca; class Cephalopoda; order Sepiida; family Sepiidae; genus Acanthosepion; species Acanthosepion lycidas. The sequence continues at coordinate 34,850,909 of OZ010582.1, read as the reverse complement.
ACTTTTCAGCCTCACGGACGAAATGTTGCAAGCCTACCGCTACGCTATTGCTATTTCCATGGCAAAATCTCTGACGAATATACATTCATTAGTTCCGCCACTTTTGACCATTACGCGTAACACTCGCCATACCACTGAAAACAAATCATCCCCATTCCCTTTGGATTCCATTAGTAAGAATGGGGTTCTGTTCGGACAGCTCCAAACTCCCTAGACAATGCTTATTGGATAACTACAATCTTAAGCTTATCAATTCTAGTGTCAACCGTTATCTTTCTTACATATCTTCATAATCTGTGCAGCTTATCTCCCTTCTTACAACCTCATTTAGTAGAACTCTACCTTGAGTGGTTATTGGCTTTAGTATTCACTGAACAACGAGTTGGAAAAAATTCATATGTACTTTACGAGTACTTCAGTAAAGTGACCATGGAATTTAGATTAAAAAAAAAACAAACTCAAACACAGCCAGCAGGTAACGATTATGAATTCATATTTCGTAAAAGATGCTTTTGTTGTGGTTCGACATCCTATTGTCTGTGAAAAAAATGTTATTGTTATAGTTTTTTTCTGTAAATATATTCATGAAATTGGCCAAATAAATAAGGTTTAAATATTAGATAAATGGTTTTTCATTAAAGTTTTAATTAAGTTTTCTTTCGCGCAAATACGCAATGCAAACTGTTGACGGATGAAACATTCTCAATTAACAAAACAGCAAAAATGTCATGTACACATTCTTTATAAGCCAAAGTGCGAAATAAATTAAATTGAATGCCCTTTGGGGAGTGGGGGGTAATGAAGCAAGGCAAGACCGCAAGTAAAGTTTTATATAGAAAACACAACTAATCCACGTGAATTAGCACGTGAATTATCATTATTTTTTATTCACCAGGCACTCCATTAATACAGACCAAACTAATATCTACTTGCACGAGAAGTAATCGTCCTGTTAGAATCTTTAGTTACATTCCCAGCGATTTAACCCGCAGTCGACTGAATTTCTGGCGGACAAGTTTGGAAAATGTCTACTTTCTAGGTCTTTCTATGCAACTTTTGTACAAACAATTGAAATATATATATATTTATCTTGTATTAATGAGTTCATGAAACTTTTTTCTTTTTTTTTTTTAATATAGACTACTTTTATATCGAATGTATTTTTGAACGCAAATTATTTTTTTTAGGAATATCAAACAAGCTATAAATAAATAAATATCTTTCCTATAAAATTCAGATCTTTTTTCTTTTACGTACCGCATCAGTTCATGTCTCTTCACGACTTTTTCTTCCTGATATCTCTAAGCAACGGTTGAAATTGCCATCCATTCCTCATGCAAGATTGTTAAGCGGCTTAATTACTGTTTCCCTCTTTCCGTCCTGCTTTCTACAGTGTGATTAAAAATAACTCCCTTTTTTATGTATGATGGACTGTCCCATCTTGTATAAATTATAGTTAGACGGGAGAGTCCATCTTACATAAGATAGGGAGTTACCTCTCAATCACCCTGTATATGTTACGTCAACTAAATTCTTCAAGGCCGCTTGCCTAATTATGCGTCCTAAAAATTCCCAGTGTCTTTCCGATTTTAAGATAAGTGTTCGTTTAGTTTCTGTTTTCTTTAAAACTTCCTTATTGCTCATATGACGTTGAGAGACCGAAGTTAAGTAAAGTCGAATTTGCTTAGTACCTAGATGGGTAAACACTTTGGAATACCAATTGTTGTAAGCTTGTATGTGTGGGTGGTGTAATGGATAACGTGTCGCAATTGGAAATAGGAGGTCCTGATCGCCCGATAAATGTGCAACCATATGAAATATTGGTGGATATGAAACTTTTGGTTGCGTGAAGCTGGTAGATAAGTAGCTTAATCTTTACCTTTACGAAACCAAAAATTTCATATCCACCAATATTTCAAATATATATATATATATATATATATATATATATATATATATATAAATTCAAAAATTTCTCTTTTCCGTCATATATATATATATATATATATATATAAATTCAAAAATTTCTCTTTTCCGTCATATATATATATATATATATATATATATATATATATATATATATATATATATATATATATAAATTATAAAATTTCTCTTGTCCGTCATATATATATATATATATATATATATATATATATATATATACATATAATGGACAAGAGAAATTTTATAAGTTTTTTTTATTTAGCTTTTCCAGCGTTCTTACAATGTGTGTCGGGGGGGGGGGCGTTGTTGTTAGTTTCTTTTCATTTTTTGAGTGCGTGAGATCTATCTATAATGTCTGTATATATTCTTACAACCTAAACATTTTCTGTCTTAAATAGCCTGCAAAAGGTTGATAAGCCGTAAAAACAAATCAATTAATGTCCACATGTTCAGCCCATGGTAGTCTCAGTTTTTTCTAGTTCCTTTTTAAACTCTAAGGAAATTGTCCAGTGTTCACTGAGAGGGTGCGGAAACATTCGGATATAATACCATATTTTTTTTTTAATTTCTTTTGATTTAGGCAATAGTCATTGTCGTCAACAAAATAAAAAGGTTCTTTTGTGGCTCCGTCATAAAGAAGACGATAGTTATTTCCTGTGCACTGTAGTACATATTCGTAGCTATGAAGATATTGTATATTTTACAAGTAGAAGTTGCTCATGAGTTTGCCTCCTTGGAATTTAGCTTGTGTTAATAAGTCCGACCATCTCCATACCTGAGATGGGTACTTCAGTCCTCTCCTTTTCCACTTGAGCCTAACTCTTAACTGCTTAAGTATCTACTTTAGGTCACAATTTAAAATATCAGTATTAAACAAGTGAATTTAAACGATAAAACCCTTGAGGAACATTGGTAAAACAATTTTATGAAAAGAATTGATGTAAAGATGAAAATAGTTATTCGTAAAGAATAATGTTTGCTTTAAAAACTAATGATGGCAGTTCTTCCTCGAGCAATAACGAGCAAACTCATATAACAGGACAATTACGCTTGTAATATTTGCGATCTTATATATATATATATATATATATATATATATATATATATATATATATATATATATATATGTATATATATATGTATGTATATATATATATGTATATATATATGTATGTATATATATATATGTATATATATATATATATGTATGTATATAAATATACAACGTCTCATCAGGTAGTTAACAATGATGGTAACTTTCTTTATAAAAATCTTTTTTACACTGTACGGAAAATTTTCCAAAAACCGAAAATGAAGTGATGTTTCATAAATTGTAATTTTAAATAAAATCGTTTATTACCATCATTGTTAACTACCTGATGAGACCTCCTATACTAAATTTGTTATAACTTATCCATACGCTGAGGTAATGTCTTATCATTTTACAGTTCAAATTACCGTCGACGCAGCCTATTCTATGTTCAATTTCCTTATCTCCTATACTCAATTTCTTATCTCCTATACTCAATTTCTTATAAGTGATCCATACGCCGAGGTATTTGAAGTGTTTAGTGTTTACTAATTCCACATGCTGAATTTCTATGATGGATTCCTTGTATGTGCCATCACTGCTTTCGTTCATAATTTCGCTTTTGGAATGGTTTATTCTGAGTCATATTTCTTGGATCACATTGTAGAGGATGATGATTTTTCTGTTCAAGATACTTCGTATCCTAACTATGAATACATATGTGGTATGTATATTGGCCTCGGGAGGGAAAGCAGGATCATTGTCTTCTAATAGAATCGTTTGGGATGTGCTATGGAAAGCTTTTGGCCATCTCTTCGCATCTATGCTTGTAAATGCGCAAGGCATAGTCAAGGAAAATAATAAACGTTGGAGTAATGGATAGCGGTTCTGATTTAGGAATCGGTGAGCCGAGTTCGAATTCCCGTCGACTTCATTACATTCACTTACATGCTAATGAAACGCTTTATTTAAATTATACATCGGTTACATCACCACTGATCGAATCGAATCTTCAAAAAGCACAGGGAAGCTAGGTTGCTATGGTCGGGCAGAGACTGAAGCTGACTTGGCATTTCGGCCTCAGTCACTTTCCTACCACTGTAACGCAGTTTCCCTGTAGCTTTTCTATAAATATTTTCTTGATAATTTTGTTCTGATCAACTTTCCTTTATGATACCTAAACTTTATGAATTCAAACGCAGTACTAGATCCCCTACTCCACCGTCCCAAAGGTGTGTATTTTTGGAGGCTTTATATTCAATGTCAGATGTTTTCAACGTATGATTATCATGTTGGTTCTTACCGCTTTTCATACTTTCTTTTCATTTCTGAGATCACTAATTGTTAAAGTACTTTTATTATTCCGAAGTATTGTACTCACCTTGGTTGATATAGATGTTATTAGAAACACGACGTTTCGACCAACTACCTTATGGTCATCATCAGGTGTCCATTGTTTTGGCTGATATGAGATATCTGTTAATTATTAAGTTGTTGGACCCTGTAATCCCAGTTACTGTTTGTTCCTGCTGAAATATTGTTTAACTACCTGATCCAAGGATTGAACTCATAAACATCAAATATAGCATTGCTTAATGTGTTACTGCTATCCAGTGGCGGTAACACATTAAACAATGCCATATTTGATGCTTATTAATTAATTACAGAGGACAGGATCGAATTTTTAGAATAATTACAAAACTGTGTTAAAATAGGGAAAGAAACGTTCCAATTAGTTTCCTTTTGATTGTTATCAAATTTCATTCCAAGCAGAAGGAAATTGAGAGCATGTGACTTAATTTTATTTATTGCTGTGATAACGATGCTCAGTGATTGGTGAAGTCAACAACTTAAGTTTTGTTTGTGACCAGATGTTGCCTGTGGATTACACAGCCCTCTGTAAATACACCAGGTACGGATTTTTTTTTTTAAAGAAACTGATAAAGCCACGATGATCATAAGTGATGATGTCCCAGCTGTTACACAAACAGGAATGTTGGTTAACGGGATGTTCATTTTCTTAGAAAAAAAAAAAAAAAAAAAAAAAAATCTTAACAACACAAAATAATGATTCCTCTTTTGTATATTTTGAGCGTTCTGATTTTAATTTCATCTTTTGAATAAAATTAAAATTTCAGTTGAAAAATTAATTTTATTTTTATTTTCTCATTCCAATTTGAAAATTTCAATTAGTTTACCATCATGTTGCGTGTAATCCGATAAAAATATTCTTATTAACTGAAATTTTATTTACGTGTCATTAAAGTGTAACAAAATTCCAAGAAAAATGTTTTTATATAGAATTTTGAATTATTTTTTAAGTGTAGAAACGTAAGGATTTTTATTTTTAGTATAAAAGATAATACACAACAAATGGTAGAGACAGCCTACTCTTCACGCTTTCGGGTTAAAATAAACCCGTACGTAAACTATTTGTTTCAAATCCAATTAATAACACTTTAAATAATGCATTCTTAGAATAACGTTTAAGAAAATAATATTTTATTTTTTAAAATCCTTTTTTTTTTTTTAAATTTTTTGATTTGTCAGTATGGATGACTTTAAAGATAAAGAAAACACCTAATCAGTCCAAATTCGGTTTGAAATAAAACCAAAGTATTTTTCTCTGTGCTGCTATTAAATTTAATCAATTATCATGGAATTAAAACTAAAATTAAAATTTCAAAGAAAATTTGAATGTTCTGTGTTGTTTGCTTATTTGTTTGTTTTACCTCAATGGGTTATTTAATGCCGACAAGGTCTTTATTGCTGGTAATATTTTCGTTCGAAAATGTATTGCTGGTAATATATTTTTTTCTTCAAAAATTCATTGTTGGTAATATATTTATTCTTCAAAAATGTATTGCTGGTAATGTATTGCCGGAAAAAATTTTTTCTTGAAAAATTTATTGCTGGTAATATTTTTTTACAAAAATGTATTGCTGATATTAAAACCTATTTTTCCACTTTCATAGACTTTTAACCTCAGTTTGGGGTTAAATATTTGCCCATAGCTGGGACCCTAACAGGTGCTGCCACCCCGAGTCAGGGTGGACCTGAGAACACCAGCAGTTAAGAGGTGGCTCCACGCTACTCAAAACCTCCTGATGAGAGGCCTTGCTGTCAGATGCAGTTTATCGTCTTACCCAGGGCGCGGATGTAGTTTATCGTCTTACCTAGGAAGCTCTGTGTTTTGTAATACATAATTAAAAAGTAATTTATCACAACTTCGGCCAATGATAACTTATGAATGACCGTACGGTTTTTCTTTTTAGATACCATTAGATAAAATGCCGCCATACGAATATCCGTGGCTATATCGTTACACCTAGAACATTTTTAAGTTTTTTAAGGTTTTTAAGTTCGGACAGCAAAATAAAATAAAACCATGTGTTACAGTATAACTCTTATGTCAATTTCCCTATTTACGTGTTCCTTAAGTATAAATGACTTAGATTTTGTAAAAAGAAAAAGAAAACAAACAATTATTACTTAGGTCTTCTTTCTGCATACTTTTTTTTCTAACCGTCCACTTTTTCCTCACCACCCTTTAGATCTTTCTACCGTCTCCACGTGAGACGGTACTGCCGACTTTGTCAACTCCAGATTTACAATAAGTAGTGCATCTACCACGAAATGAATCTTGGTTGATCACGTACCAATCACACCAACAGTTTCTTTTCTCGCACTTCTCACCCGTGGAATCATCTTCCGTCTCCTTCCTTACCTGGTACCTACAATATTTATAATTTAAATGCAACGTCAATCGCCATCTTCTGTCTACTTGAACCCTGTGTCATTTTTTTGCCCTTTCGTCTATCCACCCTATTCTCAGTCTTCTCTTTCACTTCCACTCCCTGTAACCGCCCTGGGTACTAATGGTTACAACCTTGTTTGCAGTGAAATGGTTAAAAAAAAAGAAGAAAAGGTACCTGACCGTAGTGCAACAGTAAGCTCATCTTGCGCATGATTATTAGTGAGTTCGATCCTCACCGAGTGGATTTCTGACTTTGTTCCGAAACTAAGCTCTTTTTTGATAAGTAACTGGAAGTAAATAAGTATTATTACAAAATACATATCTATCGTTGGTATTATTTGACGAATAGTTTCTTTTAAGTCAGGGGTTGGCAAATTTTTGAAGAGCGAGGGTCAGAAATCTATGCAGTGTCTTGGAGGAGGGCCATGATATCAAATTTACTATAATAAACTGTCTTGACCCCTGACCTCTACGCCCAGAATACTGCCTTGGTCTGGAGGTTTAAAGAAAAAACAATGAAATTAATGTTATATTATTTAAACAAGTTTCCTTATTTTACTGCTGGTATAACCAAATAACAATTAACATAATCAACAAAAAATACAAATTCCTTACTACAAATGAAATACAGTTAAAAATAGCAAATTATTTAATGCGACACTTGTTTCTGCTTATAGTTCGATAACTTCTCCACATCAGGTGAAATATTTGTCGATGACAAGAGCAAACCATCATCCAGGTGGTCATCACCGAACCTTGTTCTCAAACGACTTTTAGTATATTTCATCTTAAAAAAAGTTGTTCATAAGCATATGTTGGATTGGGTATGAACATCTGACACTACAGCTACATACTACATCTGGCAGCAAGGCCTTTGACTTGGAGGTTTTGAGGAGCGGGGAACCACCTCTTAATTGCTGTTGTTCCCAAGTTAACCCTGACCTGGGTAGCACCTGTTAGGGTCCCAGCTATGGGCAAATAGTTAACCTCCAAACTGGAGTCAAAACATGATGAAAGTATAAAAATAGATATTTATTGTAAAAATACCAGCAATACGTCTGTGAAAAAGAATATTGCCAGCAATAGATTTGACTCTCGATAAAAACCCTCTTTAGAAATAACGTCAATGAAACCTGATCTACAAACTGATTTCTTACAAAGAATACATATTCTATTCATATGAACCTATCCTGAAATCTTGTCGGCATTAAATAACCCATTGAGGTTGATAAACCGTAAAACAAAATAAACCAAACCAAACAGGCATATGTACTTCCAAATAATGATGCCATCATTTTCGCATTATTTGATAGGCTTTTATATTTTCCGCTTGGCAAAACATATTTCTTGTAGAAGTCAGCAGTGGATTCGGAATGAAATTTCGATTTCAAAAATTGTAAATCAATTAACTCCAATTGATATTTCTCTGTCACTTGGTCCACAAATTAATTAGATTATTAGTGTCCAGGTGTTAAGCTGGCCAGCCGACCGGACAAAAATTCTTCGCGGGTCACATCCGGTTTTGTACCGTTCTCTTCATCACAAGTAGCATAGATTTATTTGTCTGTTCTTTCTCTTTATTATCCTTTATTCTTTGCTTGCTCTTTATCCATATAAACCTCGGATGATTTTATGATTTCCAGGAATGAGCAGCGTCAGTGGCTGATGATTTAAACTGGAGCATCCTTCTTTACGCACACTTCAAATGTGCAACGAAGAAAAATGCGTCTAGCGGGACAGTGACATGGCGAAGTTGCCAGCAATTTAGCACTCTGGCCGCCAAGATAGAGAAGAACAAGAAGAAGCAGACTCACATTCGCAGACACATTGCTAGAGGACTCTGGGATAGAGGTGACACAAGAGTTAAAGATTATATGTTAGACAGTGCTGAATGAAAGAAACGTGTGGATGCTATAAAGTCGTCCCGATGGATAACCTACTCTGGTCTCGTCTAGGGATTTAGAAACATTAATTTAAATAATAATGGTCTAAAGAATATTGATATCATGGAAATCTGTCTAAGGTCATTTGTCTAAGGAATACTCGTCTAAGGACCATTGGTTTATAATAATATTTTTTAATAAAAGTAATTTTTTATTCATATACAAAATACTCAATTTTATTAATATTCACTATATTACAGAATAATATTTAAGACATTTATAACAATATTAATTACTGATGATACATGAGGTTTATAAGCATTTATTGGCATGCATTGTTCGTACAGGGCGCAATAGATAAATTGTCGAAATTTTATATGTTTAATTTCGCGCATTCGCGTTGTTTGTTTTTATTTTATCAACTGCACGGTATAATAGGGTCAGTTGGGCACCGTATGTGAGAAAGAGAACACCATAACGTAATTCACTCAGCCAGAAATTTGGAAACGGCATCCTATACTGATTGGCATTCACGCCGGAAGCTTTAATATGAACATTTCAAAGTGTTTGGTTGTCAATCTAAAGAAAATGCAGAGGATTCGGAAAGAGTTGGATAAGTCTAATGGTGATTATGAAGGTGTTTGGCGTGTTCACTAGTAGGAGGTAGTACTGCCTGGGTCACGAGGGTGGCTGCTGGAAGAGCATATGTTTGGCAATGGGACTCTGCACCACAAGTAGAACACACAAGTATGAGAACCCAGTCATGACTGACAGACATTTTCTGTGACCACATCACCCCTTACATCTGACCATCTAACTCCCCATACTGCAATCCTTTGATGTATAGGACGCAGTAGAGTGAGAGACCAACAAAACTCCTTGTAACACCAAAGATGAACTGAAGTCAATGATTATGGCAGCATTCACCAAATTAAACAAAAGAGTTGCAGGAGATTCCGAAGTCGTCTGGAGGTAGTAGTTGAAGCCAGTGGCGATTTTATTGAATATATTTACTCTTTAGTATTTCAGTATATTTTTGTGTAATTTTGGTAAATATATTTGTTAAAATGAGATGTCCATGTTATTTTCATTTTTGCGTAGTTTAGACGACAATTTATTCATCGCAACCTGTATATTAATACTAAGAATTCAATGATGTTTGCAGGTTAGTAACAACCCCCAGTAGACCATAATTCTCTAGGCGAATATTTCATAGACTTATATTTTTTAGATGTGTTCCTTAGACCAATATTCTTAGACCAATATTCCTTAGACCAATATTCCTTAGACCAGTGTTCCTTAGAAGAATGTTCTGAATCTCCTAGACTAGTCGAAGCTGTAGTTATAATACAATATTCACTGTTTTGTGACTTGAACGTCATTACTCACCTTTTCAACAGATTGATTTATATCCCACGACAATATTAAAACGAAATATTTTATTCTGAGTAATGAGATTATAAATTCTCTGGTATTTTTTGAACAGGTGCAACTATTTTTTTCATTTTGCGAGTAATTAATTACTTGCACATGACAATAACGTAACAGCATCTATGGACATTTTAAAATTGAATTCGAAATCCCTTTTCCACCCAAGGATAGAATCAATACTAATGACGCTGAATATATTTACTAAAGTTTATTTACACTTATGACTTTTCGAAGTAGCAATGAATGAATAAGAATTTACGCTTTTGAATGTCACCGCAATTGACAAACAAGAACTGGTTTTCATTGTGAATACGTTCAAATGGAAGAATAGGATAAAGTCAAAAACATTTGTATAGCTTTAAAAATCATTTCGAAAGCATCATCAAGAAAAATGGTTCCACTTTGTGACATCATCAGAAACGAATTTGGAATGATTTGAAAATGGATTTCTGCTGTCAAAAAAAATGCAGTGACTACGTTATTAGCTAGTTGTCATCTCGGTGCAAAAAAAAAAAAAAAAAAGAAAAGAAAAAGAAAAAAAAAAACACACACACACAAAAAAACAACAACACGCAAACAGAAGCCCTGGATTAATAAAATGGTTATTTGCGTGCAATCGTTTCTGTTTGTTTGTACATGAGTGTAAAAATGTCGGCAGCTTCAGTGGACAAGCGGTATAGATGGTTCTTACAACGTTTGTCCTTCCTTACCCTGGCCTTCGTAATTGTACTTGTTGGCATCTTTCCAATGTTTAAAAAAGAAAAGAAGAAAAAAAAGGGGAAAAAAAGAGAGGAAGAAACTGAAGAAAAAAGATGCCTTTTTTTTCACATTCTTTCACGTCTATACTTATACGTCTCAATGTTAACATTATTTGTTATTATTTCCATTTTCAAACTGTTAATTTAGTTTCCTTTTTTTAATTCTTTTTTTTAATTTTCAAAACACTTCCTTCTTTTACTTTCGTTCTAAACAAAGACCTTCAAAGTAAATGTAGTTGACATGTTTAAACAAACCTTATACTCCCTAATAAATAAATAAAAAAAACGTTTTTTTTTAGTGCGATGTTCACTTTGTACAAAGCCCGGGAGCCACTCGAGGTAGAGGGTCACAGAGGAGGCACAGTCTATGCAGATATTTGAGGAAGATCACGGTTAACCCTAGACATGAACAGGTTATGATTGTAGTGATCGGGAAAGCATCCTCTTGGGAGTCGATTCCACAAAACAGTGGTTCGTAGGAAAAAGGTGCTCGAGTGGAACATACATCTGACCAGCGTAATACGAAGCGGGTGACGTTGGTTTGCTACAGAATGGTGGGTTTTAGCCGTGAAGGTTAAAACTGGTGGAACTAAGGAATGTAATTCGTCTGAATACTTCCCATGGAAATAGCGATAGAGGCTTGCGACGTTTCGTACGTGAGAACGGGGTTGTAGGTTGAAAAATAATTTGTCACACATAAGGACGCGGAAACGCTTTTGAACTCAGTTGAAATGGGAAAGTGAGGACTTGGAGGCTAGTGCCCATCTATGGTAACGGTACTCAACTTTAGGCCTGATCTGGCTCTTGTGAAGGTAAGGAGATACTAGGAGGAGTCTGGTACTTACTAGAACGATACAGGGAACCGACCATTTTTCCAGAATCTTTAGTGATGGATTGTACGTTCCACTTGAGGTCTGGGTTGAGTTTGTGTCTCAATAGATGCTCAGGATACGTACTCTCAAGATATGGACACACATTTATTGTGATTGGTGATTGTTCAGAGTCTAATCGGTTATGATGAAATGTAACTAGTTAGGTTTTTGATACATTGAATGTAACAAGCCAGTGTTTCCGCCTCCCCGCTTTAGACGTTAGAGCTAAGGTGAGAGGGAAGATGAACATCTGGTCCTAAATGAAGCAAAATTGCCTTTTGTCTTTAAAAATTATTTTTGACACATAAAGTGGTTTAATAATGAAACCAGAAAGAACGGAGATGGTTGATGCATAGTGCCAGACATAAATTTTGAAAAGTGATCGTATACATTGTCATTTGTTGTTGGAAATGTCGAAAATTAATATTATCTCAAGTCCATGAGGCCATCCTGTCAAGCAGTACCTCTCCTTTGAGAGGGGACTGAGGGTCATTACCCGGCGTTTGAAGCGACCCTAAAAAGGGGTAGTACTGTGGAAAAAGGACTAAATATTTCCACAGTATTCTTCAGGTAAACCAATTTAAATCTCCAGCTTGTGTCACATTCAGTAGCAACGTAGGCGCGCTGAAAAAATCATGAGCGGGTTGGGGTAACTGTCACTAGTAAAAGAAACGGAAGAGGCGAACGGAGTTCGAATTTCGGCTAAAAATTTCTTATGTTCAAAAGCATCATAATAAGCATATAAAGGGTGTTTCATTAAGACGGAATATATATAAGGGTGTTTCATTAAGACGGATCAAAGTCAACAGTAAATAAATCAGTGTTACTGGTGAAAATACATTTCTCTATTGGATCATGTTATCATGTCGATCATGTTAGCAATTATGTTTGACAAATAATATTGCCCAAATGTCCGCAAAATCTGTTCGCAAAGTAATGGCGTTTTAATAGAAAGGATTTAAAAATAAATCTAATTTAAATTTATTTAATTTATACTGAATCATATTTTCACTTCGTCATATTTCCAGTGAATTCTCTTTTCACTTGATCTCTCATAAATGACCTTATATCGAATTTGACTTAACTGGACAAGTAACAAGATGCATTAATCTTTATATCAACGAGTGTTGGTACCTATAATTTAATTAGTGAATTCTTTGATAAGAAAAAGTAAATTGGTATCTGATGTAGATAGTTGATTAAAAAAAATCTGATATTCTGCAGGCAAATTTGGTGAGTTCGATCCTCAATGAATACCTTACCAAGATAAAACTATATAGAAAAGTGGAACAGATTTCAAGTTCAAATGAATAGACACAATATTGACCATCAAAATGACTTTAACTACCGTTATTTGCAGTTTCTCTCGTCTTCATAAAACTTATACGTTCTGAAACTTGATGTTCACAAGAATTTTCTCTGGCTGTCACTTAGCAATAACGAAGAGAAGAAATAGGGGCAATATTATATGAAACTTTCACATCATCCGAAAACTTAAGTTTCCAAAGAGATTTAAAGAGAAATAAGATGTTCTGGATAGCAGACGAAGAGTTACATGGAAAGAAAGACTAATAAACAAACGAACGAGATGAAGATTGATTTAGTTTTTTACGGCTTATCAACCCTTTGCCGGTTATTTTAAAGGCAGAAAATATTTTTAGATTATAACAATTTTGAGAACATAATAATAATTTACTGATAAAAGTTCTACTAATTAACCCATAGTAGGGTAAAAGAGGTCAGTTCGTAGCTTAGCCAATGGTATTGGTCGTAAGTGAATATAACGAACCCGATTGGAATTGGAACTCGTCTCATCGATTCCATTTTCGAGCCGTTATCCATTACACCACCCGCACATCCAATCCTACAGTATCTGGTATTCCCAAGCAGTCACCCATTTAGATACTGACTGGGTTTGACGTTGCTTAACTTCAGCGATCGGACGAGGATCGGTGTTTCAATATATGAACCCAACGAGATGAAGAGAACGAGGCGAAAGAGAATTTTCTGAAGATATCTGCTTGTATTTATGATCGAATGTGTGTTAAAAGGCATGTATATGAGAATGCATATATATATATATATATATATATATATATATATATATATATATATATATATGTTGAAGGAAAGTTCGTATGCAGGTGATATAACGTGGAAAGAGGGCCGTAACCATTTTCACGAAATAATTACAGTAAATTGAATTTTTTTTTTTTTTTTTTCATGGATTCTCATTTTGGTTAAACACGCTGAGTTTAAACATGTAATTGGACCAGAAAAGACCAACAAATTTAAATAATCACCCCATGAGTATCTATTCCGTTGCGCTTCGACGTTGCGCTTCGACGTTGCGCTTCGACGTTGCGTCGTGGTTAGCGAGCCTGAATCAATTTACGACTGAGTAGTAAGTTCGATCCTCACTCATTGCCCCACTCTTTCTTTTTGTGTCACATCTAAGCTACGCTTAGAAAATCATTTTAGACACCTTGACGTGGTGTAATGATTATCAAGATTGTTTTGCTAGAACAATTACGACTGATTAGTGAGTTCGATCTTCATTGGGTATCTCATTTATGCTGCGCTTTGAAAATCACCATTTGGGCACTTCAACGTGATGTAATGGTTATCAAGCTTGTCTCTCTAGAACAATTACGACTGAGTAATGAGTTCGATTCTCAGTGGGTGCCCCATACATTTGGCGTTGTGCCACATCTAAGCTACGCTTATAAAATCACTATGTGTATCCACACCATTCTACCCGAACATGTCTGGTTTGGTTCCGACTCATCTTGGAGAATTATTGGTTGAAGGTCAAGGCCACAGTTCGTCTGAACCTTTCCTTAAAGGGGAGGGACGGAAGTTTGTGCATCGCGCATCTACCCATCTTTATTCACTGACACTTCGGTTTTTCACTCCCCTGTACCGTGCTACTGAAGTTAAGCAACGGCGAGCCTGGTCAGTAACTAGATAGGCGACTCCTTGAGAATGCCAGGTGCTGTACCGAGCTACTTGATTTACTTCGAGTCTTCTTTAGCCTCTTGTGGGGCGTCAAGGTTCCTATTGTGCGTCGAGAGATCTGTTACCACCCCGTGTTTGAAGGCGGTCTAGGCATAACTTGCGTTGGGATGCGTCGACATAAGTTAAGTGTCAGTTCCCTAGATCAAATCTATTCTTAAAATACGACTAATGGCGAATTTTGGAAAGAAGACGCTAAGAAGACCTACCATGCTTCTAGAAGTATACACTCAGACGAGGGGCACGCTCTCAGTTTACCTAGAGTCTAGTGCTTCTTCGATCACGAGTATCGCATCGCTCTAAAAATCTTCTCACGCGTTAAGTAAGGCCACTCGGACACCCAGCTGTTGTCGATCAAGGCATTATATCATGTGTTAGTGATGAAGGCTGTTCAAAATGATCTAAAGGACGAACTCTGTATTACGAATTAGGAGCATTGCCCTCTGTGACAGGTGTAGGGCTGAGGTGTCTCAGGCAGACGGCCACACCACACTGAAATACCGATTCTCGTACGATCACTGAAGTTAAGCAACGTCGATCCTGTTCAGTAACTAGATAGGCGACTCCTTGAGAATGCTAGGTGCTGTAAACTTGGATGTGAGAGTTGTGTAATGAGCAACGTCTCGGAATTGGAAATCGGAGAGTCGAGTTTCAATTCCAGTCGGGTCCGTTATATATACTTACGCGCAAATATCCTTGAGAAAGGCATGAATCCACCTCTTTTCCCCAGGAAGATTAACTTGTATCAGAAGAACATTGTATCTCTTGGTTGAGTTGGCAACCAGTTTAGGAAAGGAACAGTCTGATTTCTAGTCTATTTGGCGATTTCGTGAGACACTCTGCACTATTTCTCTGTTATCAATCCTTTTGAAAATGTGGCTGGTTCTACATAATCTTTCCCCACTATAATCAAATCATATGGGTAGTCTACGAGTTCATTTTTAAAACTGAACTATTAGACTTCTAGACCGTCATACATTGAAGAGATCTTCATGAAAGTCCAATATATATATATATATATATATATATATATATATATATCTATGAAAAATATAGTCTTAAGATGTACTATATTTATGGGATAAAGTGCTCAATACCAGAGATAGAGCGTGTGTAAATATAAAAGTGACCATAGATGTCAACACTTAGAGGCGACAGTCTGTTTCATGCTAGATGCAATCGTCAGGCCTGACGATTGCATCTAGCATGAAACAGACTGTCGCCTCTAAGTGTTGACATCTATGGTCACTTTTATATATATATATATATATATATATATATATATATATATATATATATATGGAGAGAGACAGAGTGAGAGAGAATATGTGGATAAAATGAAGAAATAAAAAATCTTCAACACAGCTTTACAAGTTTACATATTTATTATGATTATTAAATTTCTTTCAAATTGAAAGAAATGGATTACAAAGATATTTTGCGAAACAACTTCACACAAAATATTTTTGTTGTATTTACGATACAACCGAATCAGTTGTGTTAGTATAGAAGAAACAGAATGCTTCTAAATGTGAGAATGTGTGTATCACATATTTACGTTTTTTAATTTATGCGTGTAAATTGTAGCAATCAGCAGCTTATATGAAGTAACCAAGACGGTAGGTAAACGGCGTTATTGATATTTGTTGTTGACAAATAATTCGGTCCGTATATTTTTTGTGTCAATATCGCAAGCCATTTTTGTAATAAGGTATACTCGAATAAATATGAGAAAATATGAGTAATTAATTAAGGTTTGGGAACTTTAGTTTGTACAACAAACGACCACTACCCTGATCAAAGGTTAACTAAAAAAATAATTTAATAACTTCACATCATCCTATTTATAAGAATAATATAGGCTCCAAAAATATTTTAGATTTTACTAAACTCTTAAATTTATTGGTTAATAAATATTTTCCCAATTTTTAAATATCTATTTTAAGGAGGGAAATATTGTGGATCATTTTCTGAAGAGATCCTCCAAAATTTCGTAGCAAACAACCAATATTTATTGCCAGAAAAATTAAAAGATTGCCTTGCGTCTCATATGACGTCACTGACTGGTTAATATTTATGAATATAGAAATTCAAATTTGTACAAAAAGTCATTTTCCATTGTGTTATAACCTAGGTAAGGTTACTGAATAGAATAATCAAACGAAGGTTGGTAATGAACGAAAATACGCAGAACACGAACAACACATATAAGATTCACCAGCGGCGTGTAGAAGAAGTAGTCAACTATTAGAAGTGAGTCAAGTGAATACTGCAGTTATAGGCATGAAGAAAAATCTATATGACTTTTAAAAGAAGTCCAACATCTTTATGGCCAGAAGAATTTCAAAATCAACCCTGCTTATGTGTCGGTTCCCTTGTGACGAGTACCTGTTGCCAGTAGCTCAAAGTGAAGAAAATCACTAACAAGATATTGGGCGAGAATTGAGCACAGGCTTTCACGCCAAGTACGAGCCAGCGGAAGGGCTACTGTAGCACAAAATTGCAAATTGCTTTAATAATGGTAGAGGAGTAAATGTACCAAATCCTTGTTATCTATCGAAGTACACATATACATGTTTTTTTTTTAAATGAATTAATATCGGCGTAAGGGTGTATGGCTTCAGGTTGTTTTCTGCAAGCGTGAATTTTCTCGTTAGGATATGAGAGATTGTCTTTTCCCTCACAAAAGGGGCGCTTATCTATCTTCTTGTCATTCTAAGCACAGCTATGTCGACCTTATTTCCATGTTAGTGGCAGCTGTTGACATCGTATGAGGCACGAATCTGCATCTGCGGTTATGCGCCACCTTCCAGGTCAACCCGCTGATGTACCTGGTTTCTCTGACGCTCTAGTGTGACATTGAGTGCAAAATTTATTTTGTTCGAGTGAGGCCAGTACATATTGGGGTCACCACAGACCAACTCTTCTTAAATTAAAATTTCTTGATTGAAATTCAATTCGATTCCCATTCGTGAAATCACATACTATATTATAGATTCTGAAATCAAAGAAAATATGCTTTCTTTCTTTCTTTCTTTCTTTCTTTCTTTCTTTCTTTTGCCTTCTCCTTGCTTAATCTTTCTTTCTTTTTTTGAGTTTCCTATTGTTTATTTTTCTTTCTTTCTTTTTTCTTTCTTTCTTTTGCCTTCCTCTTGCTTAATCTTTCTTTTTTCTTCCATTTGCATTCCCTTTGTTTATTCTTTCTTTCTTTCTATCTTTCTTTCTTTTTTTCTTTCTGTTGCCTTCCCCATGTTTGTTTGTTTGTTTGTTTGTTTGTTTCTTTCTTTCTTTCTTTCACACACACACATACGCACATGCAGAAGCACGCACACACATGCGTAGTACCACCGTGTGTATATTGATATTGACCTTGTACCGATTTAATGTCGTATACTTATAATCCGTACTTGTTACACATTTTTCTTGCATATATCTGTTGCATTTCTGTTACGTGTATCACAATCCAACACAATATTAGATTACGATGAATATAAAAAAAAAAGACAGAAAAAATAGTTCCCAAAATATTAAATATAGTTGCACACGCGACGTTTGCATTTTCTGATTTAAAATGATGATGACCAGATTACTGCTTCTAATTACAAGTTATTTACTCGCCAAACTCCCCGTCAAAATGTCTAGTAATAAATTATAGCAGCACATAAAGAATTTTTTTTTTCATATTTATATTTAGTAGTTAAAAAAAAAAACACTATTTTCTGTGGAAGGTTTTACAACCATCTATCAATTCTGGACGATGATATATACAAAAAAAAAAAGATTCTTGTCTCGTCGAAATGTGATCTGCCTTTTAGTTCGACTTGAGATTTATAACAGTATCAAAACCGGAAAGCTAAGGAAATGACCATATGATTATGTGGGCGCGGTTCTTCATGGAAATTGTTGGGAAAAAATGGGGTCTAACGAAGATAAGGGAAAATATGAAATACTTCTCTGAGAAAGTACGAGTCACTTAAAAAACAAGACAAAAGAAAAAGGCGTAGGTTGTTGTTGCTGGTTTAAAATAGAACCTTTGGGGAATTATTTGTGTAGATTTATCACGTGTTTTATTTTATTGTGCACGTTTATCGCAGTTCCTTAAACTCATAAAGGTATTCTTTTTCACGTGTATAAAACTCAGCGCGCGCTCGTGCACACGCTCACGCACACATGCACAGATAAGATAGAAAATTACGAGCGGCATTCAAATCGATTGTGGAAAAATATGTTATAAGAAAACTATGCAAATATCTTGATATTTTGCTTGCAACAAAGTAAACTTGGACATACATATTATAATCTGTATTGACTTGAATTATTTCGAGGTAATAGATTGAAGTTTACGCCAGTTTAAAATAGTAGCCCTCTTGAGAGCAGCAAGAATACAAAATTGTAGATAGACTCTCCGAAGATCATATTTTCTTCTTTTTATTTTATTATTCAAGTACTTTCGACGGTCTCAGCTATTATCAAAAATTGGGTGTTGTTAGTGCAGCAGGCAAGATTCTGCTGTCTACGCTCTGGCAACTTTTGGAGCACTTGCATTCGATTTAGTCCAAAGTAACGTAATGTGTAAAACGGTTACATGGAACTAGACTATATTAGATGAATCGATAATATACTGTCGGTTAGTTTCGTGGTATTAATGAAATTAGTACAGAGTCTGGTTTCGTTTTTTGTGCTCTTCTAAAGAAAATTCCTTTGTTGCATTTTTCAACTTGTTACCTTGCACGCGGGATATTAAGGAACTTGATGAAAAAATCATGAAAGTATTAGGTTGTCGTACATGAAATGACGCACTTAATAGAAAATGAATAAAATGCTTCTGAAATGTTAAATAACTAATTTATTCGTCTATATTTCTGAGATGAGGTATTATGTACATTATTTACATTATTCAGACTACTGTCCTCATCTTTGTCGCCATATTTATTACAACGTTTCGGCCGTTGTACGCTCCGGGTCTTCAACGACACATGGCACAGTAGATAAAGGCGTTGGTTAGATCCAGTGACAGGACCCAAAAGAGTGTGAGTTCAATACCCGATTAAGGCAGTGTAGAACTTTCAGAGGGAAAATTAACAGGAGATAACTGATAACTGACACCCATTAAACATGGCACGCGGAACTAGAACAGTCTACCTCAGTGAGCATACAACGGCTGAAACGTTGTAATAAATATGGCGACAAAGATGAGGACAATAGTCTGAATAATGTAAATAATGAACTAATTGATTTAGTTGAAATAGGCACCATTTTGATGAATGACTGTTTTCCACCGTATTTCTAAATTCTTGGCCCTATTTAAAAAAAAAGAATTCATTCTTTGTTGTGATAAACAGTTCAAATGCTTCGATTACATCTTCCATATTGGTGAATGCTTTATTGTGTATGAAATGCTCAATATGCTTAAATAAGTGATAGTAGGAGAAATATCAAGTGAATATGGAGGATGAGGTAAAATGTCACAATTCAGTGAATGCAGCTTTAGACTAGTTGACTGAGAAGCGTGCATCTGTGCATTATCGTGCAGCAAAATTGAGCCATCCCTATTCACAAGTCTAGGATCTTTCTTTTTCAAGTTTTCGTGTGTACACTCAATTTCTCGACTATATTAGGTTGCTGTTATTGTTTTCCCTTGAGGCAAGATTGAATAATGAATAACCCCTTCGAAAGACCACCATACAGCAACCATTAACTTTTTAGGGTGCAGTGGAGGTTTTGAGTATTTTTGGTGATTCACTTGCATCTAACCACTGGACTACTCTCTTACTGCTGTTAAAGTTTCATGGGTCCTTACCTATAACTACAGAATGAACTCTTCCTAACACTATGTATACTACGCCTCTCAAGAGAGAGGGACGAATCAAGCCGAGAAGCTCGGCTTGACGGTCGAACTCTCTGCCTCTGAGCAGAGAGGAACCCGGACGAGGCTCCGCTGAAGGGCAGAGTCTCGTTCGGGCAGGTTGACCAACCCGATCCCGATTATACGGGTTCTACGGGCATTTTTTGGCCGAGCCTACGGGCTCGGGAGACCCACGTTAAACTCGGCCTTGTGCCATATGCAACCCTCGTGGGAGGGTGGCTAGATACCGAATCAAGCCGAGAAGCTCGGCTTGACGGTCGATCTCTCTGCCTCTGAGCAGAGAAGAACCCGGACAAGGCTCCGCCGAAGGACAGAGTATTGTTCGGGAAGGTTGACCAACCCGATCCCGTTTATACGGTTTCTACGGGCATTTTTTGGCCGAGCCTACAGGCCCGGAAGCCCACGTTAAACTCGGCCTTGTGCCATATGCAACCCTCATGGGTGGGTGGCTAGATAGCGAATCAAGCCGAGAAGCTCGGCTTGACGGTCGAACTCTCTGCCTCTGAGCAGAGAGGAACGAGGACGAGGCTCCGTCGAAGGGCAGAGTCTCGTTCGGGGAGGTTGACCAACCCGATTCTGTTTTTCACAGTTTCTACGGACATTTTTTTGCCGAGCCTACGGGCTCGGGAAACCTACGTTAAATTCGGCCTTGTGCTACATGCCACCTCTCGTGGTGGGGTGTCTAGATACCGAATCGAGTCGAGCCGATAGTAGTTCACTCCAAACCAGACTGAGAGTCATACTAACACCTTCCACATCTTGTATTATTATTTCGTGTAATATACCTTCGTTATTTCTACTCTTGTGTTCGTGTTGTTCTTCCTGGTTTTAACCTGGACCATAACACAAAGAATACCCATTTCTCATCGCATATAATGATTCGATGCAAAATGGTTCTTTTTCCCAGTTTATACTCATACAGCAAGATTTTATCGTGATTATTTTCATTAGGTTTATGAGTAACAATATATTGAAAGAAACATTGTCTGGAATAAGTCAATATCTTTTATATACTAAAGCGGTTACTTTTTTAGACGAAAGGATCAACAGTCAACTAATAAATGCTTCATTTCATGTGTGACAACCTAATATTTTGATATTTGTTTGCAGCTAAGTAAACTTTGACATACATAAAATCTTTAAGAACCATGAATATTTTGAAGTAATCGTTTTAAAAAAAATCCTTTTTAGAGTATCATGAATCCTGCCAAAAAGCAAGTAAAGGACGCCACATTTATGGTAAAAATTGGTTTGAACACTTACGACATTATTGGTGCATTCGGGAAGGTTTATAGAAATAATTTCCCAGAAAAACAAAATCAGTAATTTATAAATGGAAAACTCATTTCAAAGAAGGACAAGATGAAGTTGAAACGATGAACGGATCCGAAGACCATCAACATCAGTTTGTGAAGAACTTTATCTGAAAAATTAATGATGAAAAATCTTTCTGCTTGTTGGATACTAAAACTGTAGTATTCAGCTACATACAAGAATATAGATTTTCCTTGAAAATTTTAAACAAATGATATCAAAATCTTAAAGTATTGTAACTGGTGATAAAACTTAACTTTATCTGTACAATCCCGAAGACAAAGGTCAAGTTATGGTTATCAAGAGGCAGAAAGGTTTCAGTTAACGCAAAAAACAAGCCCGGTCAGGAGGAAAGGTTACGGCGGAAATGTTTTGGGATGCTGAAGATATTTTGCTAGTTGTTTTCTTAGAGAGAGAAAGAGACAATAAAATCTGCTTATTATGAAAGTATTTCCCGAAAATTAGTTAAACATTTAGAAATATTCCGTAAAAAATTCTTCAATTCACAATTGAATTGGCTAGATGCAACCGTAAGTTCACTGCTAACAGTTTCTTCTTGCTTGTAGAACTCTCTTCACGGCTCCATGATTTCCAGTCAACTTGCATCCTCCAGAATGTAATGTCAACAGTTATCTACTGCCTTCTTGATTACTCTTCTATTGTTCTCGCTCCTTAATAATGTTCTTTTTTTGTTTCTTATTCTTTCAAACTCAGTAACCCCTTGTGTTTTAGTGGCTCTGAAATGATTAAAAAAAAACCCCAAAAACAAACAAAAAACCCCCAAAAACAAGACAGAATACTTCTCATCAAAAATTGAGAGAATTTCGATGGCAAATCATTCGACACCCATCTCATTGTCCAAACTTAACACCTTCTGACATTTTCTTTATTTCCTAGCCTAAAAAAAAAAAAAAGATTTTGAAAGGCTTCCATTTTGAGACCATTAATAATGTAAACAAGGTTATTTTGACATGGTTAAATTCTCAGGACCCTCAGCTGGAATCATCGCTTTCAGAAATGACTTGATTTTGATGGAACTTATATAAAAGAAATAAACCTTATTTATTTTTAAAAGTGTAATAAAAAGCTTATAAAAATAAATATATAAAAAATGAATACATAAAAAATAAATATAAATATATAAAATATTTATAAAATAATATAATATATAATATAATATATAATATAAATATATAAAATATATAAATAAAAATATATATAAATATAATATAAAAATATATAAATACATAAAATATAATATAATATATAATATAAATATATAAAATATTTATAAAAAGTTTATTAAGCTTATTTATTTAAAGTATAAACTTTATTTCTTTACTTATGTAAAGAAATAAAGCTTACATTTTAAAATATTTGCTTTCAATTCCATTTCTCCACAAACTCTCTAAATGCTCTTCGTGTATACGAGGTGGGACCAGTAATTTCATAACCACACATGTCGGTATTAGCTGAATTTTGACATGGAATTTACACTGGCGTAAAAGGAGATTATATTGAAAAGAACAAATATTTATTGAATAAAATAAACGCCTTTTTCATCATTAGGCAACATACTAAGTTATTTACCTATTTACACATATGTAAACCACTAATTCAAGAACACGATACAGTAATATAAAATGATTGCCAATAAAAGATTAACCACTTCTCCCCCAAAAAGAAATCACCAGAAAATACACTCATAAGTAATCAATATCCGATTAACAAACGGAACCCAAGGATGATTTACATGAGTACATACATTTAATATAACTAGTACCAGATGGAGTAAATAGAATGAATTTGTGTAAATACATACTTCAGAGAAGTAGTGGATAGAATTATAAAGCAGAAACGCGGCAAATATGACGCAGAACGCAGAGAATATGACACAGAAATCCAAAGGCATACTGGAATAGCGATATTTTTCCTTCCAAAAGCTAAGCAAAGTATTAAGACACAGGAAAATCTTGTTAGAAATAAAGAAAAATAATGTTGAACTGTTATGTAATATCAATCCTCTGATATAGCAAGGGACGATGGAAAATGTCTCCTACACATGAAGAGGAGACTTAAGGCAGCAGGGATGTGGTACTACGGAAATGTGTACTTAGAATCAGAAATTGAAATTTCTGGGACACATAATGAGGAAAGAGGGTTAGGAGAATTTGAAACTCAAAAGACATATTGAAAGTAAGAGATGCCGAGGGAGAGAGTAAGTAACCTACCAAACGAGCCTGTGAAAATGGGTGACAGAACAGAGAAGAAGAGGGACAGTAAGCTACAACGGATAAGAAGTTGTGGAGAGCCATGATTTCTCCCGTCCGGCGCATAAAAAAGAAGTTAGACTGGAAACACTAAATCTATGTTTAAAGTACAACTAGCAGCTTCATCGCGACTGAAATTATTAAATTGAGTTTCTTTGCTCTCTTATACAAAAATGATGATTTTGATGCTTCCAAGGTTTTCCATTAAGATTTTTTTTATAGTAATGTTCACCCTGAACAAGGCCCCGGAGGCCACTCGAGGAAGGAGGGTTACGTTAAGGGGTAGTTTATACAGATAGGACGGGAAGATAACGGTTAAGTCTAGACACTAGGTTAAGATTTTAGTGATCAGGGAAACATTCACTTGAGAGTCTGCTCCATAGAGAAGTGGTTCGCACAAAGAAGCTGTGGAGTGGAACTCGCTTCTCAACGATGGGATATGAAGGGGATGTGGGTGGTTTGCTACTATGTAACTGGCATGGCGGGTCCTTGCCGTGAAGGCTAGACCTGACGGAACCAAGGAATGTAGTTCGTCCGAGCACTTTCCATGGAAGCAGCGATAGAGCATTGAGAGGATCGCAGTGAGAAGAGGTTGTAGGGTGGAAAACATTTTGTTACCCACACCAGAACTCTATCAAAATTGAGGACTGGGCAGCCCCTCCTCTGCCCAAATATGACAACAGTACTCCATTTTCGGCATTGATCTTGCTATTATAAAGGTAAAGGTTAGTATGATGAGTCATGTATTTACTGTAGCGTCCGAGTGGTTAGAACGTTCGCTTTCTAACCATGAGGCCCAGGTTCGAGCCTCACCATGGTCGATTTGTCAGAAAGGAGACTTCCTAATGTTGTCGGACTGGATCCAGGTCGATCCCAGCGTGCGGCAAATTCGGAAAGTGCCTGAAAACCATACCACGGGTTGACCCAAGCCTTGGGAGTGAAATTGGGCAGACGGAACTCTTGGGGTCCATCGATAGGTAAGAGGTATCCATATTCTTATTTATAAAATATGCTGCTTCAAAAGACATTTCAATCATGAACTCGGCATAAAGAATTGTTTGAATTACTTTATGTATTGTCAGCAACGGAATTCACATTATACCAACATCCATAAAATAAAACTTATGAAAAGAAGTTTTTTTTTCTTTTCAGAAGGTGGTGTGTCTAATACTGTATATGTGTGCGCAAATCGTTTTTCTTGGAAGCCAAGATAAAATCACTGTGATGTATATGTCATTGTGTAGGAATCTATATATTAATTCTGTGTTGATGTCAGGCACAGAAAGAAAACTGGAAGATATTTTAGGTAAGTTTAAAGAGGAAAGTGAGAAGTATCAATTGTAAGAAGACAATATGTATGTTTGTCAGCAAAGAAAATTCCCTAGACTCTAATTACGAATTAGAGATGTCAACATCCAACAAGTATAGAAATTTAAACGTCCGGGTAGTGCTTGAACAGTAGATGAAAAATGTGACAGTGAAATCCGAACGCATATCGCAATAGTGAAAACCTCATCTGTCTATATTTCTAATGATATGTCCCGGAAAGGGATATATTTGTTCGAAGTAGCAAAGTGGTTGTTGACTACTGTAACCGAGTAGGACAATCTAACAGGTAACCGTAATGGACTGGTCCTCGTCGTAGTGGTAGGCAATAGGCGTAGGTAATAGGCGAAGACAATAGGCGTAGTCCATGTACCTCCACATCAGTCTGTATTTATGACTGACACCAGCCGATCATATTACTGCGAGGGGGAATCCAGGTGTATGCATATTCATTACATCATCTGAGATGAGGTATTTTAACTATTTAAAATATTTACATTATTCGGAGTGTTGTGCTCATCTTTACAGTCATATTCACATTTCGGCAATCGTACGCTCTGGCCTTCTTCAGGATCTGTCTATATTTCTGAGATAAGGTATTGTAACAGTGTACAATACATTTTTCGGACTGTTGTCCTAATCTTTATTGACCTATTCCCGACGTTCCCAAGAACGTTGGTTGAAATAATTCAGTGATTTGATCCAAAGAGTTGAAATAGAAATAATGAGTACTGAACTGGAATGTAATATTAATTTCCACACACATAAGAGAAGACTTGAATCAACAATATATATATATATATATATATATATATATATATATATATATATATATATTTATATACAGATAATGATATTTTTTACGTTTATACGTTCTTTTTATAGATACAAATATTTAAGTAAATTTATAATAAACATTATTAACGACATTTACCGGCCTGAATGTCTGAGAAATTTTCATAGAAAATATGCATCCTCCGACAGGAATCGAACCTGTATCTTATACGGAACCGCCATATAGCCTGACGTGCTTATACCGATTGGGCCACAGAGGAGCGTTTCGGTTAGCAAGGTCGATTCTACTGTTTTTAAACTACAATTCTCCATGATTTTCTCTCGTACTTAAAAATTTGTATCTATAAAAAGAACGTATAAATATAAAAAAATGTCTTAAAATAATTGTCGGACTTTGTCCATTTCATAATATATATATTAGGTTGGTGCAAAAATAATGACGTAATAATGTCATTTTTTGACGTATTTTTAACGTCAAAAAACTACATTATTTTTGCACCAACCTAATATATATATATATATATATATATATATATATATATATATATATATATATATATATTACAATGAATCATTCATACTGAAAAACTCTTACAACAAAAAAAAATCTCAAATTTCCATATTAGTAAAAAACGTACTCTCTTAAATTTTCAAAAAAATTCAACCTTAGCGTTGCGACTGCACGCTCCAAAAGTTTTTATCCGTTAGCAATAACACATTTCTAAAAAAAAAATATTTCGATTCGCATTTAATCTTTCGTCTCCGATTGCAACCTGGATTTACTAAAAACAAAATAATTTCCATGCCTGAGGATGATTGAATGTAGAGTTGAAAGTACTTGCATATTAAAAAAAGATCTTATACAACTTGTACTTATTAAAAACAAGAATTATAACATTCATCGAGTGGTTCGTAAGTTAATGCAACTTTAAAATTTTGTTTGGGAAAGGATTTCGCCATTTTATTTCATTAACTTTACTAATCTACTTTTTGTATGAATGATTCACTGCAATATAAATTGAACTGCACCACATATTATATATATATATATATATATATATATATATATATATATATATATATATATATATATATCATATTCATTCGCGATATTCATTTTCACGCAAACACAGTAAGGCAAAAGCAGACATATTATAATATCCACAATTTGAAATTTACACATAAACAGTCATGTTCAAACACACACACACACACACACACACACATACACATACACACATGCACGTGCGTGTGTGCACAGAGGAAGGAGAATGAACCAGGATATAAAAGAGGGAGAATAGATATATCATATACTCTTAACATGTGCGTTTCTTGACTGACTCCAGCCGGTGTTCATTATTATAGAGTTCCTATTTTACGTAATTTGAACGCCTGAAGGTTCCTTTCGGTGCCACGGTTTGTGTTCAATAATTTTGTCAAACGTCTTTCCTCCCCTTTGTCTTTTGCATACGCCCCATTTTATTTTATTTCTGTTCGTCCGCTTTATTTATGGCGCTCTTACTTTTTTTTATAATCTTTCCAACCACATAACCAGCGTCTTTTTTGTTTTATGTCAACACACACAGACGCGCGAGCGCGCACACACATAAACACACACATTAATGCGTGTAACGTGTGTTGCTCATCCAATTCTTTTTTTTTTTTTCTAAATTAATTGGCGTACATATGTACCTGTGTGTGTGTGTGTGTGTGTGTAAATTAAACTTCAGTCTGCCATGAAAATTGTTTCAAGTCACACAAAACGGAAAAAAACAGAAGCACGCATTGATATAACCTTGCACTCTCATAACTTTTGATCAACAGTTATCAGAGAAGATCACTGATTAATATAAAAGACAAAACATTAAAACAAAGTTACAAACAAAATGAGGTATCTGTCTATATTTCTGAGATGAGATATTGTAATTATTTACATTATTTACAATGTTCGGACCGTTTTCCTCATCTTTGTTGTTCTAGTTCCACATACCATGCCTCTTCCGTATATCTCAGTTTAATTTCCAGATATTTCCATTTAACTCTCTAAGTTTTTGTTCACCTCTGCTGAACTTGGACTCACAACTCTTTGGGTCAAGTCACTGGATTACTTCAATCAAAGCTTTTATCCAATTAACCATATGTCCTCGAGGTTCCGTGGAACTAGAACAGTCTACCCAGGGGGACGAAATAAAGTGTTTGGGTTGAAATTTCAATCACTTGAAGAAGTCCGGAGGGTATAACGGCCGAAACGTCGTGAATATGGCAACACAGGTGAGGACAACAGTCCGAACATTGTAAATAATGTAAATAAAAATGAGGTTATATGTTGATGACTTATTTCCCATCCTACAACCCGTTTCACGCACTCACAAACCTAACACTACTTGCATCGCAAATTTTCAGCCGAACTCCATTCTTTAGTGCCACCACCTCAGGCCTTTACACCCGGGACCTGCATTCCACATTATCTACGTTTTCGTTTGGGAAGAAGAGTGTTCGACTCTGAAAGCTTCTTCTAAAAACAACTACTTTAACGGACAGACAACTACGTGGATGCTTTCCACAACACTACAATCTTAACGTCTTCAAGTCTGGGGTCAGTAGTTATCTGCCCGCTATGTCTTCGTAATTTTCACTTCTACATACGTTCATATCGCGCTCCTCAGGCCTTTTACTCGGTGTACCTTAGTGAAATAAATCACGTCGTAAAAATACCCTAACTGAAGAAGAAAATTAGATAGGAAACCGAATTAAGTAATACCATTTAGGTTAAGGGAATAAAGAAGAGGTTGTAAATATTTTTCTTGAAAAATCGAATGTTGAATTATTATACTGGTTAAAAAAATATACATCGAACTTACTACACCGACGTAATAGTCAAATTGTCATTTAGGAAGAAAATAAGTAACTACCGACACCGAGGTTCGAACGTGACACTCTGGATTTAAGAATATGTTTTCCGCCAGGTGTATAAATAGCAGTGTCAGGCTACTGACTGCAGTGATTATTGAGTGATTACTGAGTGGAACGCTCCAGTCGAATTAGTGTGAATTATTGTGCATCGATGATTTGGAGTTTTGATTTAGGATTTACCGGACGTTAAGCCGAGCCGCGCTACTAAGAAGGTATTCACTGAAATGGATAATAAACTTTGGTTGACTATTACTTTGTCCTTGTTAAATATTTATTTGCGGTTGTAATTAAATATTGTTTTATTTTAACATGGAAGTCTTGCGTTATACTTAATTATTAGCGGCCACGTATATCACAAAACAAACAGAGGAGCCTTGCTAAACATTAGTTTACGCCAAAAGGGCGTTAAACTAAACCAACATTTCGGTTAACTAATAGTATTACGTCTAATGATTATTTTCGTTTAGAACAGTGAGCAATGGTTTGGGGGCTAGAAAATTCTGACATTAAAATCTTTGGAAGTGACATTTCCGGTTATAGGATATTCAGACATCGGACTAGGGTGGGGATAGTGAAAAGAGATCCTCACAAGGCAGCTGGTAATTGTCATAAACAGTTGGAGTGGAAGTTATTTCTCGGTATCTCAAAGTTAAGAACTGTATGAAATTAGCGTGCAATGATAGAAGACGAAATTCTATATTAAAACCAGTAATAACATTACAGACAACGAACGACCTACTTTTGCATTAGCGTTCGATAATTGAAACATGCATTCTCCCGTATCTTAACATTTTAAATTTATTATAAGATTACTTTGGATTCTTTTAAAAAATTAATGTGTTACTGTAAAGTCGTGAAGGGCAATGACTACCCACACCCTGAAGGAACTCAGCACATCAAAGAAAGAAGAATAGGAAGGGAATCCTTTAATACGAGTTTATTTTGAGGAAGTACTAGTCCCATTGAGACCAACGGTCTGCAGAGAATTCTCTTAACGAATGAAATTCACTGGAAGGATGGGATTCGAGCAGTTCTTTGCTTATGAAGATTTTAAAAAAAAGGTTCTACGAAGATGGAATTATGAAATTGCTTGAAAAATAACAGAAAAGCATAACTCTCAATATCTGTGGAAATTTTAGCACTCATTTTCTTAGTTGAGGAATGGAATACAGTATAACTACACCCCCATCGGTGATTTTAGTTGGTGTGTGAATATTGCGTCCACATCAGCTACTCACATTGCAACATCTTACCCGTTTTTACAAAAAAAAAAAAAAAAAATCCGACTGCATTATAGCTGCGCGAAAACACATGCAACTTTTATCTGTGGTCGGCCATTGTTCACCGGGAAGATATTCATAAATGATATGTATATATAAAGGGTGTTTCATTAAGACGGATTATACATAAGAGTGTTTCATTAAGAAGCCAACGGTAAATAAATCAGTGTTATTGGTGAAATTTTATTTATTTCTCTATTGAATCATGTTCATGAATTCATGTGAAAAATAGTATCGCCAAAATGTCCGCCAAATCTGAAAGAAAAAGAAAATAATCATTAGGCGCTTAAACTTAATTCACATTAAAATCGACCCAAGTAATTGGAACATCCTTTAATAGCTTCCCTGTGCCCTTTCTGTAAATGCTTTCATGGTAATTGTTTTGATAAACTTTCCTCTATGTTACCAAGACTTTATGAATTTAAGCGCAGTACTAAATTGGTGACAAGGTTTCATGCGTTTACAGTTGAAATGGCTAGATGCAACCGTAATTTCTATGCTAACAGTTTCTTATCTCTAACTTCTCGTTTGTGGAACTCTCTTCTGGCTTCTTGCTTTCCAGTCAACTTTGATTTTCCAAAATTTAAATGCAATGTCAAGCGTTACCTTTGTTCTCATGCTCTCTCACACTCCACAACCCACTTGCGTCCTAGTGGCTTTATTGCCTTGCTTGTGGTGAAATGATTTAAAAAATACAGAATTATGAGAATATAGGTAAGGAAAAAATCGGATAGGGTAAATGCAAAAAAGGGAAAAGATTAAGCTAATGGAGTATAAATTGTAGCGTTATTCTTTCAGTTAATCTCTATACTTTATAAATCCCATACTGGAAAGCGGTAAGCAGATTTATCCGTAATCCCTCTGAGGTATGAAAATAAGTATAGTTGGAATTTCCGATATACCCAGAAAGAAAAACGGTTTTATAAAACAATATGATTAAAGAAAGAAAGTATATGCTAGTATTAAATGCCAAAGTCCAGATGTTTACAGCTGTGCCCAAAAGTCAAAAAAATGTGCTGTTTTGAGGAATAATTGCGTAAATCAGGTTTGTGGCAAAAAAAAAAAAAAAAAAATACGAGCAGAATTTGATCGTTCTTCGTGCGTGTAGAAAAGGTTAAACATATAAAAGGTTAAACACATAAAAGGTTAAACATATAAAAACGATCCTTTATCGTATTTGTAACAGGAATACTGTTTCCATCACCTCCACTAAAAGACACATTATCCCACTGATTAAGCGTCTCAAAGCCACTGATTACTCCATCACCGTTTTCATAGCAAATATATTAACGAGTTACATTTCTGAGTTCCAGACATTATCAGCTAGGACCCACCATGCCACGTACACTGGGACAAATTGTTCCCATTAGTAAGAAGGAAATTCCATTATATATGTATATATTTTACTAATTAAGATTATATATATGCATATATTTTACTAATTAAAAATATATATATGCATATATTTTACTAATTAAAATTATATATATTCATATATTTTAATAATTAAAATTATATATATGCATATATTTTGTTATTTAAACATTATTTTTAGTGGATATCCATATCTGAGTATGTAATAAATTTGTGTATGTAATCCCGACAAACTTATAAGTTATTGAGATTTGGAAAAACGTTCATGAAAGTTAAGAACACATATATGATGAAGCCATTAGAGGCGAAAGGCATTATCGGATATTATTTTTCGAAACATACTTTCATGAACGTTTTTCCAAATGTTAGCAACTTATATTTGAGTGGATTTATTTATTTACCGGTCTGAATATTTGAGAAATATTATTAGATAAGAATATGCGCTCTCTGGCAGCATTTGAACCTGCTTCCCTCCCTTGGCAGGGGAAAACATTGTTAGACCCAACGTGCTTTAGACCTCTCGGCCACGAGGTGTGTCGATAAACAAGCAAAATTGAATAGTGCCATCAAACGAAACTTTTCCTTGACTCTCGAAATATACATATCTGTTCAGAGTAGAACATCTACTCAGATAGATAGAAAGATAATGAACATACTGAGATAGATAATGAACATTGTGATATATAAATAATAAGTAGACTATCTATCTATCTATCTATCTATCTATCTATCTATCTATCTATCTATCTATCTATCTATCTCAGTGTGTTCATTATCTCAGTGTGTTCATTATCTATCTATCTATCTATCTATCTATCTATCTATCTATCTATCTATCTATCTATCTCAGTGTGTTCATTATATCAGTGTGTTCATTATCTATCTATCTATATATCTATCTATCTATCTATCTATCTATCTATCTATCTATCTATCTATCTATCTATCTATCTACAATCTTTTAGAATTCTATATCTTTTACATAAAAAATCGCCTTCTAAATTTTTAATGACCATTTGTACATCTCTCAGGCTGTGCGAATAGTTCTACTATATCAGCACAAAAAATTATGAGATTTTTTGTTACAGTCACTTTCACGCAAATGCTATTCTGAAAGGTCTGAATCCATCTCTTCTCCCAAAGTTATGGGTTAAATAGCAGAGTAGAAAAGACTCTTTACTTCTGTGTGGCAATCAGTATAAGAGAAGGGAAACCCTGAATTTTAAGCCATAGAAAAAAAATCAACATGAGTTCACTTTACTATGTTTCCCAAGAATTTCCCAGATAAGAAAGTAAAGGAATCTGCAAAGAATCATGATCACCTACGTCCCGAAGGGACATGGCATTTTAAAAAATGTACATTTGCTAGTCTCTTAACTTAACGCTAGTCTGTTCTTTTATATGTGCCAACTTAAAACTTTCTTTCTTTCTCGCTACTATTCATTTAGATATCGTTTTTAATCCGAAGCAATACTGACTCCATCATTATCCAGTAAAATGCAAGCAAAATAACCTTTTCCCGTGACAATAAATGAACATAATAGGAACCCCGCGATGTTGGCATATACAATTCAAACAAAAAAAAAAAAAAAAATGAAAGTCAAACATCACGCATTAAAGCCTGGGAAACTGAAAAAATAAATCTTCTCGTTTTTCAAACTAATTACTTTTCTTTTATTAGGATTGTCACGAGGAGGGCGACATTTTGCTTGATGTTTTCGAGTTTGTTTAATAGGAATCCAGAAGAATGACGTAATTAAAAACCACCTGATCAAGGTGAGATAGCGTTTAAAAATACAAAAAATTATGCAGCGCCTATTTCGATTAACCATGTTACATAGAACGATTACTTCGCTACTTATATATATTTAAAAAAATGACAGTTGGTCATAATTGATAGATGGCTATAATTAGCTCTGTGGATTATTTATGGCTACTTTGTTTAAATGATGCACTGAGTATTGTTTGCGTTCCGTGTGTGTTTCTGTTTAAGTATAGTCCGGCCATATGCAATATAACCGAATTTGATATCAAAGCTTATAAAATAAATGCATATTTCGAGATAAAATTCTATTACATGTCAAACGGGTATAAACATAAGAAAATAAAAATAGTTTGTAATTTCGTTTAAAACGAAAAAAGCAGGGCTATTCTAATCGCCAAAATATATTCCCTGAAAATTAGATATAATTGTAATGGCAAAAGTACGCAGGAGTAAGCTTTAAGAAAACTTTACTTAACTGAGAATACAAGATTTGTGTATAGTTTCCTTTCATAGTCCCAGTAAAAAGAAATAGCTCTCTCAAAGAGGAGAGTAACAAAACAAGAGGATACCACTCTTGATTATTCATAACAATAATATCAATAAAAATGAAACAGTAATCAAACGGCGATCTTAATAGCCAACCATAAAAGTTTTGGTTCCGAATTATATTCAGAGGAAACGGTTTTGCAATAAATCCGAAGCAAGACGTTGTCCTGAATAAATAATATTCCTGTAAATATTAACGTCATTGTAAGTAAAATGATGCACTAAATAAGTAATCAAGTAATAGTTTTAAGTTCTCTGAATATCGTTTTCTTTAAAAAAGCAAGACTCGAGAAGAATGCAAAATTGTAATGTTTTAGGAATATCTTTGAATAAAAATGAAAGCGTAATTGGTTGGTGATTGGATAAGCTGCGTAATTACCGCCACCGGTCGGTGTTCGAGCCGGGATAAAAATCAGTTATTTACAATTTGAATTATTTTTAAAAAATTTAATAGTGAATAAAATTAAAAGTAAATATATGTAAATAAAATAAATAATAATTTTTAAATTTATTAATCACTTTTTTATAGTGAAGTTCACCCTGTACAAGGCCCGGGAGCCACTTGAGGTAGAGTATTACAAAGTAAGAGGAACAATTTATGTGGATATGTGGGGTAGATAACGGCTAACCGTATACTTGAATATGTTAAGATTGTAGTGATCGGGAAAACACCCCCTTGGTAATCGTTTCAACAGAGCAGTGGTTTACGGAAAGAAGCTGCTCGAGTGGAACTTACTTCGTACCAATGGATTACGAAGGGAATAAAGATTGTTTGCTAGCGTAGCATAGCGAATCTTAGCCGTGAATGTTAGAATTGGTGGAACTAAGGAATGTAGTTTGTCTGAGCACTTTCCATGTATGTAGTGATAGAGCAGTGAGAGGCGTGCGACGTTGTAGGGTTGGAAAATAATTTGTCATCTACAAGGACGCGGAGATGCTTTAGGGATCTGTCGAGATTGGAAAGTGAAGACTGGACAGCTCTTGCCCATATATAGCAGCAGTACTCCATTTTTGTCCTGATCTGGCCTTTAGAAAGGCAGAGGACAGCATGAGTCAGGTATTTACTGGAGCAGTACAAGAATCCGACCATTTTTCCTGTATCCTTAGTGATTGATCGTACAAGTTCCACTTGAGATTATGTTTGAGTTCAAGGCTCAATTGACACTCAAGAGCCTTCCCGAGGGAACGTCCATTCTTCATGACTGGGTCCAATTGTCGATGATGGAATGTAACTAGTTTGGTTTTTGAGGCATTGAATTTAACCTGCCAATTTTTCCTCCACTGAGACGTTAGAGCTAGATCGGAGAAGTCTGGTCATCTAGAGTTTTGGAGGTGCACCCATATACTGTTGTATCATTAGTATAGATCAGTGTTTCTTGACCGGTGCGCCCAGGCGCACTAATGCGTGCTGAAAGTTAGCCAGGTGCGCCCCAAATTAACAAAAGAGTAATTTATGAATTATTTTTTAGATTTAAAAAAAATATCTTTAAAAAGCAAGAGATATGTATCGGTGTTCAATCCCTGGTACAATTATTTGAACGCATTTTGTCAAGGGTGTGCGGGTAGCGTAACAGCTACTAGCACGATTTGAGTTAATATTCCGATTCGTTCACTTTCGCACTAATGCTCTTGAGAAAGGTATGAATACGCCTCTTTTAACCCCAGCTATGGGCTAAATAGCAGGATGGACTGGGATCTGTAGCTTTTATTTTGTTATTTGGTATAGTTCTTTGTGATTTTATACAGAAATATAATATTAGTGTTGTAAAGTAAACTAATTTAAACCGGTCCCCCCACCGGACTTTTCTGGTGAGGAGATGGATTAGATATTCAGAAGCATTTAAAACAGGAGGTTTCAAAATGCGCATGAGTCTTTTTGTAGGGCTAATGGCCATCTAAAACATTGGGGTAGACTGGGCTTTGTATGTCGCCAGTGTTGTGATGACATCACATCTTTGGCGGATCTTCCTAGACTGAAGTCAACAGACAGAGTGGAGGATACCTTCTACGGAATCAAGAGCCACACGTCCGTGACCAAGGCGAACCTTCAGTTTGGAGAATATTAGCTGAAGATGGGTGGGTTCTGCCAAGAAACGCTACCCATGAATGAATTCTTCTCCCGCTTTAAACACAGAAAAAAACTAGTCATGTAAGCAGTGATCTTACGACTACACCCGGTCTAATGATCATGGTTGGGGTTCTGTTATTTTTAACGTTTTCTTTTCTTTTAAATTCCTTTACCGTTTTTCCATTTTGTCTGAACTTGCCATATCAACAATTTTAAATGAGTATAACAATCCACTTAAAGCTTTCTTCCGACTTTCAAAGACACGTTTAACCTAATTCCTGTGCGGATGTAAAAACAAGAGCACAACTTGTGTCTTGGAGAATTTCTCTTTTTGATGAAGATTACTTGACCATACTCATTCTATGATCTCTTGTAGTTCGCCATTGACTACGAGAAGTACCGGAAATATACGACCAATAACCAGCGGACAGTTAATTGCCGTAACAGAAACGAGTAGCTATTTTTCTTTCGTGTTCTAAACTCGCACTTACCTTCTTTGACCGTGACAGTTTGTGACCTAAGGCCTGGGAAGATAACTATAGAACAGTGTAATCATATACTCATGGACACCTTTTTTTTTCTCCCTCTGTAATCATGACATGCCAGTTACAAGACCATGGTCAATATTACAAGAAATAAAACACAACACAGGAATAAACAATATCATGTCTCTATCATTAGTTTAAAAACAAACTATGCAGTTACGATTAGAATTTGGACATCATTTTTTTTCTTTTTTTTTTTGCATTTTCTTATACAGTGTAACCAGGATATAAGAGAGTTGTCGGGACCGGAGAAGAAGTCTCTTATATCCGGGTTTCTCTTATATCCAGGTTTGGTCTATTTTGTTTAGGTAAGTATGGCTCTAATTTGGGACCAGAGAAAATCTCTCTTATATCCGTGTTTCTCTTATATCATGGTCTCTTATATCCGGGTTACACTGTACCTAGAAAACGCAATAAGTCCACAGCCTAATGATTTAAAAATAAAATTTGCTTTGAATATTGCTGCCACATCTGGTCTGGTGCTCCTGCTATATATTTAGAGATTCTTGATAAAATACAAAGGATAATTTGCAATGTTATTGGTCCTGACTCGGCTTCAGTCACTTTTCCATCGCTGTAAGGTAGCTTTCCTCTGCCTTTTCTAGAAATACTTTCATGGTAATTGTTCTGATGAACTTTCCTTTGTGGTACCTAGACTTTATGAATTTAAGCGCAATACTAGATTAGCGTCAAGGTCTGATCATTTTAGATGATTGAAATGGCTAGATGTTACCGTAAGTTCTATGCTAACAGTTTCTTTTGTGCTTGTGGAACTCTCTTCTGGTTTGCTTCTTCCCTGTCAACTACGATCTTAAAAAAATTAAATGCAATGTCAATTGTCATCTTTTGTCCGCTCTACTTCTTTCACTCTCAGTAAGCCCTTTGCATTCCAATGGCTTTTATTGTCTTGCTTAGGGTGAAATGTTTAAAATCAACAAAAATAACTGCCAGTTAACCTCCAAAATGCGTTTAATAATCGCTTTATCCAAAGAAACCTAAAACAAAGTTACAATTGCAAATATTTACTCAACTCATGTTTGTCTGACATTTCGTCCCAGGTGAAAAACATTCTCTACAGATTGAATTCATTTCTACGCTGAAAAAAATGTTTTCATTTTTTTCACTTGATTTAAAAAAATATTTTTGGGGTGTTGAATTCAAAAAATGAGAACAATTTATTTGCCCGTAATATCTTTTGTCTAAAACCTTTTATTTTTAGTTTTCGCACGGCACAGGAATATTTTATTCGATTTACACTATATGGTTGAATCCAGAATTTCCTAATATTAAATCTGTGTTTAAAACAACCGCGATTTTATCAATAAGCTACAATGTACTTTTAGGTCCGGAATGGAAGTGGAGATTAGAATAACATGTTTCATTCAAAATTAATTTGTTTTCGAAAAACAAAGAAATGAAAGGAAGTTGGAATAAAGGGAAATCTGGAAAAATTAGAAAATTAAAATAAATAATGGGTCTTGAGTAATAGGGGATAGTTAAAAAAATACCAATAAAAATTAAAGTAGCTGATTTTAGTCGCGTTTGCAGCTGGAACACAACACAGGCTGCCACCATAAAGCCGTTTATTTAGCAATTAGAGGTGTCTGGTTTTACATTATTTAATACAATATTTAATGTTGCATTTTTTGATGATTTTTTGAAAACCGAATGATACGAATTGATATTCTTTTTTTCTTTATAGATAATTTAGAACATGGTTCTCAACAAGGGGGTGGGGGGAAATTATCACCATAGAGAGAATTTCATGGTTTCATGGAGGAGAGGAAATCTTTTATTTTTCCTTGTTTTTATATACACAATTTTGTTTATTGAATTACAGTATCCTGACATTCCATTGAACTTTTTGTTTATTGAAGTAGGCTCCAGTTTATCTATTTAATAATTAGTTATAAAGTAAAACAAATTACTGTACATGTATTCACGTTTTAAAATCCATGATCATTTTCTGCTGCTAATAAATTTGTAAAATTCTTCGATAAAAATAATCCCTGTAAATATATATGTACTAATATGAAAAGTTTTTTTCAATAGTATATGCATAGTATTTGGAATGCACCTTTTGTGTTAGACAATCTTGAAAAGCGGGGCAATGACATTCTGGTATGGTAAAAAGTGTGCACTTGGTAAAAGGTTCGAGAACCACTGATTTAGAATATCGTTGTCCTGATAACAATGATATCTTAGCGATTAAAGTTTGATTGTACAGTCCTTATCAATTTTGCTATATTTGTGCAAAATTTGTAGGGAACAAACTAAGCATAAGGTTTTACTGAAAAAAAAAATCATGTTAAGCATACTTAGGTCTAAAACCTGGAGACCGGGATAAAAAGTGGGCCTCTAACATTGTCAGTTTTGTTTATGTTGAGGAACATAAACAAAGTTGGCGGAAGTGACGCCAAAACGAAGGCCCTTGCTTTTGCAATTCCAGTGATATGGAAGTAAGGAAAGAATCATAGTAATCTTTGTCATTTTTGTTTTTATAAAATCCATGGACATAAGAGAAAGAATTAAAGAAATCGTTCATCTTCATATTCCATCAACAATAATTCCAATACCAAATGGATCTCATCTCTTCTATGTACCGTTTCCTTTCACAACGTGGACAATTTGCAATTATGGTTATCCCGAATTTCCTATCCTTCGTAGCATCAAGCAATGTTTGTTTTTTGTTTTTTTACTATTCTTACCACATACTGTTTTGCCATTCATTTACATAAGCCCGCTAGGTAAGTTACTCGCAGTTTCCCACTGCCTCTCTTGCTTTCATTATGTTCTGTATCAGATTCCCAAGGCCTTCTCCCCTCATTATATGTCCCCTAAATTTCAACTGTCTCTTTGAGATTCTAAATAAGTGTGTTTTTTTTTTTCTATTTTCCTTAAATCTTTATCGTTGCTCACGTGCTCAGTCCAAATGATTTTCAGCATTCATTTGGAATGCTGGTGATTGGATTGCCGAGAGGAGTCGCAGTGTGCAAGTAAAATTGAGGAAAGTTGTAGCTGACAGATGGCACACGTCGATACCCTATCAGTATTGACTGGGTTACCGTGGAGAGGAGTTATGATGTAGAAAGGCCTGAAATCTCTAATGAACCTCGACAAAAAACATCACAAGCATCAAACAGATGTATTTCACGAAATGGAAAACCACGCCTCTTTATGGGGAAATTGTTCACCATTCACTGCCATATTCGAGGATTTATATTAAACAGCAATACATCACTCTTTTGTTTCTAACGAAATTTTCATTTTATGCAGATGGATCTGATCTACGAATCTTTACTTCATCTGTTAAGGAGGATTATATAGACATTCATTTATAGAGGAAGTAAATGCTGCAAATAAAGATTTGGGCCGAAAATGTTCAAACAATAAGTTTGTGTCATTCTCTCAAGATGCATTTAATATTTTTAGTGAGAGAACTCGGGTTTGCTCTCTGTGTCAAATTATTATTGTTTTTTAAGTGGTCCAGTGTAGAAATTTGGCTGAGATTATATTGCAGAAGAATAGAAATCATATATTCATTAAAAGACAAAACCTAAAAGAAACAGTTCTTCATTGGGGAAAATATATTGCGAGGAAAAGTTTCCAAACACATTTTTATTCTGGTCATATGTGAAGAAATAAATTACAAATCAGAACTGAAAATATTTTAATGACATTCATTTTACAGAACTGAATAGTCAACGAGACGAACTTTTTTAAATATTTAACAGCCCCGCCCCACCAACGAGGGATGTATGTGGCACAAGTTTATCGTTGGTTCTCCGAGCTCGTAGGGTCGGCCAAAAATATTCCCTTAGAACCCACATAAACGGGTTCAGGGCCTGTCTACCACCCCGGGTCTACTTGTCCGGGTTCCTCTGCTCAAGGCAGAAAGTTCGACAGTTGAGCAGTTTTGGTACTGTTCCGAGACGAACTTTGTTACCCAATGGAAAAAAAAAAAAAACAACAACAAAAAAACAAATAAATTTCTAAATACCACCCGATGCCCCATATACATGAAGGAGATTCAGGCTCCCCGAGGCGATGTAATTGTTAAGCAAGCTTGTCTCGCTAGAACAATTACGACTGAGTAGTGAGTTCGATCCTCCTGAGTGCTCCATACTTTCGGCCTTGTGTCACATCTAAGCTACGCTTGGAAAATCACTATACATGAAGGTGGTTGATTTACATATCGATCGAAAGGGTTCTA
Source organism: Acanthosepion lycidas (assembly GCA_963932145.1). NCBI lineage: Eukaryota > Metazoa > Mollusca > Cephalopoda > Sepiida > Sepiidae > Acanthosepion > Acanthosepion lycidas. Next base: position 34,809,941 of record OZ010582.1, on the reverse strand, counting down.
GCCGAGGAAGCTAAAAATAAGATAAAGAAATTAACTAAACAGCTTCTAAGAACCATAGGATACAACATACTAAGATAAAACAACGGATGCACCATACATATGAAGAAAATTGAAGGGGCTATTGATTGAAAGCAAGGCCGGTGCGTACTACCTTCAAACCTATCGACCAGAGAGGCAAGCCTGATTAGGGGCCCCCGGACAGTGCTTTGTGGCCTTCGCTATCGTATCAACATTTGCTTTTTTTTTCTACCTACATTGATATACGTTAAAAATTAAACTAAGCACAACTGACTGAAACATTTTTGAGGATTTTGACGTCATTTTGAGGTCCTTTTTCCCCGTCCAAATCCGTGAATTTGCTTTGCTCATGCTAAGTCTCAAAAAAAAAAAAAAAAAAAAAAAAAAACGCTATAGAAAATTAATTATTTTTTATTCATAATGTTTAATGGGTTAAAATTATTCAACTTTTTAACAAGAAAAATTTCAAATTGATAAAAATATCAAATTGGTGCTAAAAATTGTCGCAAAACATTAGTTATTTATTTAAGATGGAATGATTGCCTATGACATGTCTCTAATTTGTATTTAGATACATTGTATTTATTTTCAATTTTTTTAGTCGAATTGTTCACTTGTATTGCTTATAATCCATTATTGTACATAATTAGGTTAGAATAAAATTAGTATTTTATATGAATGCTACCTTATGAAAATTGAGATGCAGTAGAGTGGGTGGGGCCTATATCATAGATTAGGGGATATCATAGTTTTGGGAAGTATCATAGTTTATGGGGGTCATAGTTTCGGTGGGGGGGTCATAGTTTCGGTGGGGGTTCATAGTTTCGTGGGAGCATCATAGTTTTGGGGAATCATAGATTTGGGGGTGGGGAACAAGAACACTGAACTATCCCTGCACCAGATAGTTTGTTGGCTTAAGTAAAGTTCTGAGTTGCGACTAACAGGATATCATGTGTTATTGTTCCCGCTTCTTTGTTTGTTTCCAGTGTTTTTTTCTTTTCATACTATTGTTGACTATCAGTAATAAAAAAATACTGCTAGTCTTGCTTTTGAGATTCAGAGAGAAAACAATTTTACCATTACGCATATTTTTGGGGGACAATTTTCTTTCATCTATTTTTCTGGCTTCTTATTGCGGTATTATTTCTTAGCTGATTCATTTTATACTGACGCAAAAATGTTGTTAAACCTGTAGTCACATTTAAAATCGCTTTCAATTTATTTCTTTTAGAATATTTGTTGTTACTATGTCTGACATAGACATACCACACCGCATCTATAACAATTTAAAACTGTTCTTTCTATCCTATATTTTCATGTATAAGTACACGAGCACACGTTTTCTTTCTTTCTTTCTTTCTTTCTTTCTTTCTTTCTTTCTTTCTTTCTTTCTTTGTTTGTTTGTTTGTTTGTTTGTTTGTTTGTTTCTTGCTTGCTTTCTTTCTTTCTTGCTTTGTTTGTTTGTTTGTTTGTTTCTTTCTTTCTTGCTTGCTTTCTTTCTTGCTTTGTTTGTTTGTTTGTTTGTTTCTTGCTTTCTTTCTTTCTTTCTTTGTTTCTTTCTGGCTTTGTTTGTTTGTTTGTTTCTTTCTTTCTGTGTTTCTTTCTTTGTTTTTCCATCCAATTATTTATGTTCCTATTTATTTATCAAAGATTGTTCATGTCCATTAAACGCTGCCAAGAAATGAAAGCAGACATATTCTTTTCTTTTTATGTGCCGTGATCTTTCAGGACGTGGGCGATCATGTCACTCCAAACCCCCCAACCTCACTCCGTTAATTCCTTGTAGCTCTCAGTAAGTTTCGTGCCTCTGCCATATCCCCCAGACCACGTTCTGCAATCCACTTGCTTAAGCCTGCCAGGTATGCTTTCCCTTGTCTCTTTTTCCCTCTATTCGACCTGTGAGCATCAGATTTACCAAACCGTCCTTTTTCATTATGTGTCCCAGAAATTTCATCTGCCTCTTCCTTACGTTAAGTATAAGCTTTCTCCTTGTTTGCATCATCTCCAAGACCTCATCGTTGCTCACACGCTCTCTCCATGATATCCTTCTTTAGAACCACATCATCGCTGCCTAGAGTTTTCATCTTTGAGGAGGTCGTCCAATATACGCTGCCGTAAAGGAGGACAGATATCACGTTGCTCAGTATCTTTTCTTTGGGTCCTGCCACTGGATTTAACCAATGCCTTTATCCACTGTGACATGTGTCCTCAAGGACACATGGCACAGTGAATAAAGTTCAATACCCGGTTAAGGCAGTGGAGAACTTTCAGAGGGAAATTAACAGGAGATAACTGAGAACCGACATCCATTAAACATGGCACGTGGAACTAGAACAGTCTACCCCAGTGAGCGAAATAAAGGGTTCAGTTCGCCATTCCAACCACCTGAAGAAGGTCGGAGCGTACAACGGCCGAAACGTTGTAATAAATATGGCGACAAAGATGAGGACAATAGTCCGAATAATGTAAATAATATATATATATATATATATATATATATATATATATATATAATGCACATACATGTATATTGTATATATATATATATATATATATATATATATATATATATATATATATTTGCTTGTTGAGATCAAAACAACAAGCAAATAAAATGCGCGCAACATCATGACCTAACATGCACAAGTAAAATATTTGCTTGGTCATCTGTAACGACTTTCACGAGCGCGTCAATAACGGCTAACGCGTTCAGGGAACTTCCATTACGGATAGAATCTGCAGAGAGGAACAATCGTTTTATTTATTTCATTACGACAATTTACAAAGAGGAACGATCAATTAGCTTATCTTCATACCCTGCCGGTAGCAAACGCTGCTGGTGGCAGTCCCGCCATAGCCACCGGAATCGTGATATCACCTCTGGTCGCCGGCTGATGAAGGCAGGGTATCGTACGTGCTAACAAACGTTGTATGTTAAAAAACAACAGATATATATATATATATTTTGTACATACATATATATATATATTGTGCATATATATATATATATATATATATATATATATATATATATATATATATATATTTTGTACATACATATATATATTGTGCATATATATATATATATATATATATATATATTTTGTACATACATATATATATATTGTGCATATATATATATATATATATATATATATATGCACAATATACATATATGTATGTACAAAATATATATATATATATATATATATATATATATATATATATATATATATATATATCTGTTGTTTTTTAACATACAACGTTTGTTAGCACGTACGATACCCTGCCTTCATATATATTTATATTATATATATATGTATAGATAATAATATCAAATCCGTAAGTGGAAAGGATAATCCTTCCTGAGAGAGCTCAATTTTCGATGATGCGTTAAGTTTTTGTTGATACCCGTTGAAATAAATTATAGTTTATATGTGTGTATGTTATTTTTGTATATCCAATATAAGCCCGAAGAGATACTCAAGGTAGAGGGTAACTGAATGAGTCTGTTGTATGGAGATAACGATTGAAGCTATGCTTGAAGAGGTTAAAATTGTAGTGATCGGATAAGAATACTATCGGGAGTCCGTTCTACGAAGTAACAGTTCTTGTGAAGAAATTATCACCGAATGGAACTTCCTTACCAATGAAACCCGAAGTAAATGAGGACCCTGTATACGTGATATGCTGGAGCTTAGCTGCACACACACACACACACACATCTATATATATATATATATATATATATATATATATATATATATATATATATATATATATATATACGCAAATACACACACATATATATGGGTGGCGGTGTTCAATTCGTTGAATTTGAATAGTTTGATTGATGTGTTTATCTTTTATGTTACCCATCATTTCCCGTGCCCTCCCGAACATTCCACACATATCTTGAATTCATTCCCACAGGAAATAAAAAAGCTCATTTACTTTCCTACTTTATTTCTGGAAGCCATTTCTTGCTTTAGATTCACCGAACATTTTGAACCCACTATATATATATATATATATATATATATATATATATATATATATGTAAATCGGATATATGATTAATGAATTCTCCAGAGTTTCGTAAGTAATAAGTTTCACTTCCTGGATACGTGAGGTCCATTTAACTCAATAAAAATTTAAAAAAATATCACTGTCCTTTCAGAAGGCCGTTGAAAAAAGAATTGACTCCTTGAGAAGTCAGTCTTACGCTTAAAATATTTGTCATAATTGAAAAACCTGGCATTTCTTTCTCGCTTCACTCGCTCACACGCAGATAAGTTAGGTAATTAGTTCCTCTGATCTGAAGTTGACGAGAGTCACGTGGCAACCGTGTGTTGGGGAAGGGTCAAGTTGTTTGTTGTCCAATTCTTGCGTGGGAGTTTTAATTGGCGTATTTTTCACGATGTTTCTCGTTTAGAACTGTTTTTTTATGTTTTGAAATGATTCTTTTTATCCATTTCAGTCGAAAAGAGAATTTGTAACACATACAACTCTAACGAGGTCTGCTAAATCTTTTGACCTAACTTTTTCTACAGCTGCATTTGCCCATCTATAATATGAGAATGAATGTCACTGTGTGTCTATTTATGTACACATTATAAATGTTGAGTAGGAACAAAAGTTTGTAGCGTTAGCATTTTTCAGTAGGTGGTATTTTCAACACGTGATTCCGTTTCACTAATGATTGGATTTTATAACTGTTATATACCGTACCTATTAACACTAATAGGTATGTCCCAATCTTCATAAATACGTTGGACACTATTGTAAGGGGGCGGGTAATCTGCTGTCTAATTAATCCACCAATAGCAGTGGATTACCTACTTCACGCCGCTGGCGAGTATTGTATTTTGTTGATGTTATAAAGATTACTATTTCATTTCCAACCCCCGCTTTGGTTATTCCTCATTCAGTAACCCTTTCTAAGTTACGACAATGAAATATTTACGTATTTCAAAACGCTTCTTTATATACGTAGGTAGAATATTAATTTCAAACAATTCTGGACTGATTAAGCATCTCACAACTGAGGGCCTTCTTTCAAACAAGCAGTATGGTTTTCACTTCTCTAGGTCAACTGCTGATATATTAACGATTATTATTGAAAGAGTTTATCAAACGTAAGATGAGAATGTTGAAGCTCGGGCTGTTGCTTTGGATATCTCGAAAGCGGTTGACAGGATCTGGCATACAGGTCTTTACAAGTTGAAGTGGATATGATATTTCAGGACGTTATTTTTGAACTGATTCAGTATTTCTGATCAAATCACGAAATGAAAGTTTTCCATTCTTCTAGATCTTTTTGTACTAATGCAGGTACCCGCACCACGGATCTATGCTTCGACCTATTTTGTTCTTAATTTTTATCAATGACCTTCTTGGTGACATCAGTTCCCAACTTGATATCTACCAGGTCGGATCAATAAGGACAAATTGGCAGCTGATCTCAAAAATGATCTACAGTCTGTTGTCAACTAGGACAAGGAATGGCTTGTTAATTTTAACGGCTCCAAAACAAAACTTCTCTCTTCCTGCCTCCCATCAGCATGGCTGATACGAATCACCATGAGAGTGTCTTTTTGTGCCTTCTCGGGCTTACATTAGCGGTTGACATGAAGTAGAAAGATTATATTGAATCCATTGCTAGGTTTGTTTCTAATGAAGTTCATTCACTGTGTCGTGTTTGATATTTTTTTCTCTCCTGAATCTCTCTTACATATTTATAACTCTACCATTCGTTCTTGTTTTGAATATTGCTTCCACATATGTCCCGGTGCCCCTTGCTATTTACCTTGAGCTCATTGATAAAATCCAAAGAAGAATCAGCCACATTATTGGTCCTGACCTGGCATCTCGGCTTCAGTCACTTTCCCACCGCATGGCAACTGTTCGAATAAACTTTTCTGTATGGTATCTAGATTTAATGAATTTGAACGCAGTACCAGATTGGCGTCAAGGTCTCATGAACCCATAGTTGAATTCGATAGATATGACAGCAACTTCTATCTTAACTGTTTCTTTCCCTGCAATTTTCGCCTGTGGAAATCTCTTCCAGCTCCATGTTTTCCAACCAATTTTGATCTTCAAAAATTTAAATGTAATGTCAATTGTTATCAGCCGTCTTCTTGATTACACTGCTATTAATAATGTTTCTCTTTTACTCTTATTATTTCATACTCAATAACCCTTTGTGTCCTAGTGGCTTTGCACGGGGTGATATAAATAAAAAAAATGCCTTTATGTTATGAAAATGGTAAAACGGTATATAGGCCCTTTTACTTACCGAAATGAAAAAATACGCCGTACAAATAGCAAAATAGATATGCACCATTTATGAAGATGGCGTAATAACTGAGAGCCCTGTTGGTAAGTAAAACAGTAAATTTCCATCTGGAAGATCAGTAATATTCTGGCAGGTCTACAGTGGTTTACGATGAACAGATTGAACCACTGATTAAAAATAATCCTGGTCATCGGACGCGAGACTTCGTAGAGGAACATCACATGTTATATAATTGTTGTAAATCATTTGAAAACACTTGGATATGTGACGCGCTACGATATTTGGGATTTTCTACCTAAACGCGACAAAAGTACCAATATGTTAAAAGAATAATCACAGGCAATGAAAAATGGATTGCTTACAACAACGAAAACGGAAACGGCCTGCATCCAAAGAAGACGATTTTCTGTATTTCATGAGATTGTAAGGGCTTTGTGTATTACGAGCTCCTTCCGAAAAACACGCAAACACTGTTCCCAATTGGATCAATTAAAGGCATCAATTAATGAAGAACGTCCGAAATTGGCCGATTGGAAGATTGTCTTCTATGAGAAAATTTCCAACTCTCACGACTCTTTTCAGATTCGACAGAAATTTGTACAACTTGCCTAAGATGTCCTACTCCCCACCCCCACTGTGCTCACCTGACTTTTCAGCTTCATATTACCACCTATGTCGATCATTAGAATAGTTTCTTAATGGTAATAACTTAAATTCTTTTGAAGGCTAGTAATTAAATTAATTGTAAATAATTGTAAACCTGTCTTCAAAGAGGCTAAGTCTTTGTTGATAGAATGAGGCACCGTATAGCCTCTAGCAATTTTGGTTCACATGACTATTGGTGTCTCTGTAATAGTGTGTTAAATAAGAGTAAGTTTTCTATTCCTCCTCACTTCACTCAATCTGATAAAGCAGAATGTTTTGCTTGTAAATTCTTTTCAAATTCTACTCTTGATTTATCTACAGTATCTCTTCCTGACTTTCCACTTAGAACTGAGTCTCTATTGGGACTTTCCATTTAGAACTGAGTCTCTATTGAGACTTTCCACTTAGAATTGAGTCTCTATTGAGTGATAGTCATTTAACTCCGTCCATGGTTTATTCTATCATTTCTAAAGTGGATCCACACAAAGTATGGGGAATTGATAATATCATAGCAATAGTCCTAAAGAAATGTGCTCCTGAACTGGTTCCTCTTCTTTCTAAACTCTAAAATAAATGCCTTGCCGCTTTTTGGATTTCTGCTGCTTGTTGAAAATTATCTCCTGCAGTTACAGTCTTCAAGAACTCAAGCGAAACATTATTGGCCTATTAGCCATCTACCTCTTTTTGGCAAAGTACTAGAGGCTATAATTACATGTGAATTGGTTAAGCATCTTGCATTACAGGTTCTTCTTTCCGATAAGCAATATGGCTTTCGCTTCTCTATGCCAACTGCTAATGTGTTAACAATTATTGTTGAAAGAGTCTATCAAGCTTTAGATAAGAATGGTGAAACTTGGGCTGTTGCTTTGGTTATCTCGAAGCCATTTGACATGTTGAAAAGCTATGTTATTTCTGGGCGAAATTTTTTGAACTGCTTTAGTTTTTCTTATCAATTCGCGAAATGAAAGTTGTCTTGAATGGTCACACTTCTAGATCTTTTTGAATTAATGCAGGTGCCACATAGGACTCTACCCTTGGACCGCACCTGCTCATAATTTTCATCTCTGTTGATGACACAACGGCATACTCCTGTCTTAATAGTAAGTCTGATCAGTTTGATAAGGTCAAATTGGCATCTGATTTAAAAATGACCTACAATCTGTTGTTAAATGGGGCAAGGAGTTGCTTGTTAATTTTAACGCTTCAAAAACGAAACTACTCTCTTTTAATTGTCTAGGAGAACCCTTTTTATCTTACATCAGCATGGCTGATGCTATCCTCATGGTTCATTTCTCCTTCCCGGACTAACATTTTCCTCTGATATTTATTGGAAAAATTATACTGAATCAATTGCTAAGTCTGCAGCTATGAAAGTTGGTTCACACTGTCGAGCTAGACAATTTTACTGGCCAGAATCTATCTATATTTATAAGTCTACCATTCGTCATTACTTTGAATATTGCTGCAACATCTGGTCTGGTGCACTTGCTATATATTTATAGATTCTTTATAAAATCCAATGAAGAATCTGCAATGTTAATAATCCTGACCTGGCATGTCGGCTTCAACCACTTTCACACCACCGTAGCGTATGTTCCCTGTGCCTTTTCTATAAATATTTTCATGGTAATTATTCTGATGAACTTTCCTCTATGATACCTAGACTTTATTGATTTAAGCGCAGTACTAGGTTGGCGGCAAGGTCCCATCATTTTAGATTTGAAATTGCTAGATGTAACCGTAAGTTCTATGCTAACATTTTTCTTCTATTGTACTTCTCGCTTGAGGAACTATCATCTAGCTTCTTGCTTCCTTGTCAACTTTGATCATTAAAAATTTAAATGCAATGTAAATCATTATCTTTTTTCTTCTTAATTCTTGTCCTTTTATTGTCTTCTCTCTTTAATAGTATATTTTGCTCTAACACTCAGAAGTAACCCCATGATTCTTAGTGGCTTTATTGTATGGTTTGGGGTGAGATGATTAAAAATAAAAAGGAGAAAAGTCTGGGAAAACCACTTAGACCGATTCAGCACAGAGAAAGATCCCAATTTCTGAGAGAATGGAATCCAGAAACTCTCTCGAAGATGGCGAAATATGCCAGAAGAAAATGGTAAATATGTCTGAAAAACTCTAAATAATGTATTCACTTAAAAACGCTGCGAACGTTTGTTCTGACACAATATTATATGCTATTCCAGGTGTAGAAAGTTAATTATATGTTAGAGCGCATGTACACATTACATTATAAAGGGTGTTTCATTAAGACGGATCAAAGTCAGCAGTAAATAAATCAGTGTTATTGGTGAAAATTTATTTATTTATTTATTGGATCATGTTATTTAAGTCATGACAATTATGCGTGAAAAATAATATCGCCCAAATGTTCGCCAAGGCTTCGGTGGCGCACCTCAACTCGATGGTCAAAATTTTTGATGACGCCTCTGCTTAGTTGCTCCTCGATCTCACCAATATGTTTTATTATCTCATCCTTCTGTTGTTGAATTGTTTTTGGGTTGCTGGCATAGACCTTGCTTTTGAGATAACCCTAAAGGAAGAAATCTAAAAGGGTCAAGTCGTACGATCGTGGTGGCTAAATGACTTCTCTGTTTCGAGAGATGATTCTCATTGCATTTCTGTTTGAACGTCCATTTTCGTAATAGGCTTCGATAACTTTACCACGTTGTTTGATTGTTAATCTCTCCATGGTTGAAATTGCCAAAGACTTAAGTTGTTAAATCTGAAAGAAAAAGAGAAAAGTCATTAGAAGCATAAACTTAATTCACATTTAAAATCGGTCCAAGTTATTGGAACACCCTTACAGACTGAGTCTGCATCATTTTTATTACGTTTACTTAGTAATTCCTAGTGAATTATCTTTGCTTCTGCGCAGCCATTGTAAATGCCTCTGTTTCTTTTTTCTTTTCTCCTTGAACTCTTCAGCTACTTATGAGTTGTTTAGTTTATCTACATCAGCACAATTACTTCTGAGTGCGTATTGGTCACATAAGGGATTTTGTTCCTAGGTGTTGTTTTTTTAATTGTTTAACTCTTTTGTGACTTAAAATTTTTTTTTTTTTATGAATTTGTTATCTAACAATAATGTTTGGTTATTATTATTATTATTATTATTTTATTGCCTTTGATTTCTGTTGTATACTTATTTCTATTGCCTTCATTTGAAACTGTCCATTATTCTCTGCCTTATAATTGTTGAAATTGCCAAAGAAAAAGAAAGAAAAAAATCATTAAATGCTGAAACTTAATTCACATTTAAAATCGGTCTAAGTTATTGGAACATCCTGTATATTTGTGTATATTACGTTATATAATATTGCACATGCGCAAATTACATTGTAATTATTAGGTTGGTGCAAAAATAATGTCGTTTTCTCACATATGTTACTATGTGAGAAAGCGACATTATTTATGCACCAACCTAATAGTATGCGTTGTATATATTCGTGCGCCTGATATGCTATATGCGCACTTCCTTATGCAAACCTCAACAGCTTTTCCCAATATTCAATCCGACTGTGGAAGATCCAGTTAAAACACACAATTCTTTTTAATATCAGGTAAATTTAGCCGAATCTGGTCATGCCAAGAAAATACTCAATTTAGATATTTCAATAATTTGAGGTGGAAGAACATTTATTTAGCAATTTTCCAAGCGTAGCTTAAATGTGGCACAAGACCGAAGTGTATAGGGCATCCAGTGAGGATCGAACTCACTATCCAGTCGTAAATATTCTAGCAAAACAAATTTGCTAACCATTATACCACCTCGAGATTCCCAAGGGGAGCATTTATTTAGTGTCGTGTTCAAATTTGCAAGGTCTGTTTGGAAGTGCATTTTAATATTGTGTTGCATACATAAGTTTTTTTTTATGATTTTTTCTTTGAATATTATAGTAACGATATATTTGTGGTATGGAATTCGAATATAAACGGATATAACAGTAGACTGTATTATATCGGTCTCTTTAAATAAAGGCATTTACACTTGAAATCGGATAAAACTTCATTTCATACTTAAAATATTCTTCATTTTTTGTCTAATCTAAGCTTTGTCATTCTAATATGTGTCAAGCTTAAAAGTACAAAAAAGGTTTATTCGGTAGCCATAAAAAGGGATGTATGTAAAATGATAAGCGAAGAAACATTAAAATTCAACAGAAATACCTTTACATGGGCTCTGAAACTAATCCGAACTGATCTGAGCTTTGCCATGCCTTTAAATTTCACGCTTAAAAGAAGAAAGGTTAGTTCAGTAGCTCTAAAAGAGGGATGTATGCAAAATGACACGCGAAGAAATATTAAAATTCATTAGGAATACCTTTAGTATCTGTCTATATTTCTGAGATGAGGTATTACGTACACTATTTACATTGTTTGGACTATCATCCTCATCTTTGTTACCATATTTATCACAAAGTTTCGGCCGTTGTACGCTCAATGACACATGGCACAGTGGATAAAGACATTAGTTAGATCCAGTGACAGGACCCAGAAAGAGTGTGAGTTCAATACCTGGTTAAGGCGGTGGAGAACTTGGCGAGGGGAATTAACAGGCGATAACTGATAACTGACATCCATTAGACATGGCACGTGGAACTATAACAGTCTACCCCAGCGAGCGAAATAAATGGTTCATTTCGACATTCCAACCACCTGAAGAAGGCCGGAGCGTACAATGGCCGAAACGTTGTGATAAATATGGCAAAGAAGATGAGGATGATAGTCCGATGTAAATAGTGTAATACATTTACATGGGATCAGAAACTAATCTGAACTAATCTGAGTTATGTCATGCTTAGAGGTTTATTGCTAAAAGAAGGGAAGAAAAAAATCTTTATGCATTAGCCCTAGAAGACGTATGTATGCAAAAAGACACACGAAGGAACATTAAAATGCAGCAGGATTCAGTTGTAAATATCTTAACACATAATCGGACGTAGAAGACAGCCTTGCGGAGCTCTTCTTAGAAAATAGGATTCAAGGTTGAATGGAACTCTCTAATGCGCCTAATTTCATTACATAAACGAATATGAATGCAAATAAACAGTAATTATTTAGAATTGAACAAGTCCACGTCAGTAATGAGAGTTAAAAACATGTGCCCCGAATAATAGTGAGTAACGGAAGTAATTGCTCGTGAATTAATGCTTCAATTAAAATGTCAGGAATCTGGTTTGAAGCTAAAGTTGTCTTAATCCATATATATATATATATATATATATATATATATATATATATATAGTTAAGTTATAAGGAATTTGGTAAACCGAATTGGTAAATCCAAAGAGGATGAAATCCTGAGAGCTCAATGTGAGGACAGAGCTAATATGTAATGAAAAACAAACCACTTTAAGGTACCATTACGATAATTTATTTCACCTAAATCCTTTTTTAAGGATTCAGGATCATCAGGTAAAACTTTCAACAACGAATTGAGAGGAAAAATGGGATTAGAAATTGGTGGGTAGTGTAATTTTTGTAATTTTGTAATTTTTGTATATATATATAATTATTTATTTAAAAATATGATTCCATCGCTACATAAGAGTTCTCATGTTTCAAAACAAGAGCCGAAAACTTCAATATAATTATTTGAATTAAATTGAATTAAAGTACCAAGCTCTGTTTCATCTTCGAGCGAAATTCTTTTTGGAATAACTAATTCCTGAAATTTATGCGTTTTATAAGAATATTCATTATTAAAATTAAAATTACTATGGTGACAGCTAGAGCAATTATTTTAAAAAATGGGGCGTAAGTGTTAATAATTTGTATCAATATCTCAGTTACATTCAAAGAAGTCGAGTCAGGGTAAGGTTGGGGGTGTCTAAATTCAAAGCGGAAGCCAAGCTTATGCTCATGAAGGATTGATATAAAGTTCAACTTTCTGTCCTGGAGTAACAAGGTGCTTCACAGGTTTCATGTACGATTTCATTTTCACTGCTCCATAGCTGAAACTCCTCTCTCACGTGCCAAACGTCTTATGAATTGGGTTTGATCTTTTCCAATTGATCCCTTTAGCTCTAAGTTGAAATGATAACCCCTCTACCTGTTGTAACCTCTTGATCCAGTTTGTCTTTATACCGTACCCTCTTTTTTTAAAACTTATTCATCATTCTTTTGATGGTTCTTGATTGGGCTTTGAAGATAGAAGCCAGAGTATGAATTTTGGTACCATAACCGAAGGCCTTAATGATTTTTCCTCTCGCCATTGCTCAAGTGGGAAGTCAGTGAGCCTGACACAACGATTTTAATCTCTTCTCTTTCTAACTGAATAACTCAAACTGTTCTCTTTCTAAGTGAATAACGACAGATGGTATCAAGATGGCTAAATGTCTCATCTGAAAACTTGGAAAAAAGAAACCCAGTTAGTTTAGCGGCCTTTTAGATATGAAACATTTTGTGGGATATATATATATATATATATATATATATATATATATATATATATATATATATATATATATATATATATATATATATCGGTAGTGGATGCGCAATGCTGATCAGTCCCAAATATAAGACGAAACGGCCGTCCAGTGCTTTCTGCATTCTGTTGAGGTTTCTTCTAGACTTGATGAGTTACTTAATTATAATTATCTCAAATCCTCCTCCTAATTTCTATCACTTGTATATCCTTGCTTTGAACCAGCTTCTAATGCTCTAGATGGGGTGACTTGGGGATAGTAGTCGTGGCTCGTGGGGTCACAGTCCTATGGTTAAGGGAAACTCGGATGAGTTCCACCACGGAATATGTGATCGAGCGGCACTGTATCGAGTCTAATTCACTACATCTTCGTCACCGAGGCCCGTTGGTACGACATTTGCCTAATAATGTAACTGTCCAGGTTTCAATTCTCGGTAGTGGATGCGCACTGCTGATGTGTCCCAAATATAGGACGAAACCGCCGTCCAGTGCTTTCTGCATTCTGTTGGGGTTTCTTCTAGACTCGATGAATTACTTAATTATATATATATATATATATATATATATATATATATATATATATATATATATATATAAAATATTTCCGACCATTTAAAAATGAGCCATCCAAGCCCAATGGGAAAACTTCCTATCCACTATAGTTAATCGATCAAGGCGGCATAAAGGATAAAATGTAATTCCGAAGAACATACACGCCAGCAATCAATACTATTAACATGTATTGTAGTCGGTTTTTGTTTGTAAATCGAATATTGATAGCCTAAAACCATGTTTGATAGAGTTACTTTCAACTTACAAAAAAGAAAGAAAATGGAAGTCATATGTGCATATGTAAACGTGCAATGTGTATATATTATTGCAAAATTTTCTGGAACACCTATCTTTTTAAAATCCGTGAACCTAATTGTTGTTCAGATGACGACAGTTAACAAAAACTTTTTCCTTTCAATTATTTTAAATCAAAGTGTATTGTCAACAAATAATCGATAAGCTGTCACAACCAAACTCATTCATTCATGCGAGTATTTCCTTCTCTCTTAATATATGTAACCGGTTTTATGCGGAGTACTTAACTGATTCTGCACAAGACGTCGCTGCAAGCGTTAGTTGAACGATTTTAAAGTGGATTGCATGTGTATTAAATGATCAGTTGAGTGTAAAGATGTACCGGAGGCAATTTAGAATACAGGGTGCTTGTTTTTCTGTTTTTAAATTTATACTGAAATAAGAGACAGTTATAATTGATCGTTGTTGATTCAAAATTTGAAATGAATTGAGAATTAAAAATTATTACTATTATTATTCATTTAAATGTCGCGTTCGGTGACTTCAACTCGATATTAAGTTACTACACCACTCTAGAATTTGTATTATAATTATTTGATGATGATAATTATCACTAACTTTAATTATCATTAATTATTATTATTAAATTAGAGTTACTAGTATGTCACTCACGTAGACAGGACAAGAAAACAACTCCGTAATTACCATTTAATAGACATAGAATTATCTCCCTTATATATATATATATATATATATATATATATATATATATGTATATATATATATATATATATATATATATCTTTGCCAGTATGTGCTTAATTAATTAAAAATAAGGATCTCCAATCGGTTGTAGACTGGGGCAGGAATTGGCTTGTTAACTTTAATGCCTCAAAAACAAAAAAAAAACAAAAACAAAAAAAAAAACAAAAAAAAATAACAAAAAAAAAAACAATAAAACAAATTACTCTCTATTACTCACCACGGGAAACCATCCCTGCCTCCCATTAGAATGTCTGATGATCAACTCCACGAGAGCACCTCTCTGCGACTGCTTGGTCCGACACTGTCCGCTGACCTAAGATGGAACAAATACATTGAATCAATAGCTTCATCTACCGCAAGGAAGGTTGGTTCCTTGTGTCGCTCCAGAAAGTTTTTCTCGCCCGAGTCCATACTTCTAATCTATAAATCAACCATTCGCCCTTGCATGGAATACTACTGCCATATATGGTCTCGATCCGGAGACGGATATGCAGTGTGATTGGCCCTGACCTGGCATCTCGTCTACAGTCGCTCTCTCACAGACTTGCCTTCGCTTCCCTCTGTCTTTTCTATAAATACTTTCACGGTAACTGCTCCGACGAGCTACTTTCGCTAATTCCCAGACTGCATGAATTTAAACGTGCCACTAGGCTGGCATCTCGGTCCTACCATTTCACTATTGAGACAGTTAAATGTAGCTGTCTTTTCTACTCCAATAGTTGCATGTCTTGCATCTCCCGTCTGTGTAATTCCCTTCCTATTACTTGTTTCCCTGATAGCTATAATCTCCAACTGTTCAAAAGTAATGTCAATCGACATCTCCAGATACCTTGATCTATTCCCTGTCCTTCTCTTCATATTTTCCTCTATCACGCCTTTTTACTCTCGCTCTCACTCTCTGTAACCCCTTGCGTGCTAGTAGCACTCAGGCCTTGCTTGGGGTGAAATGCTTAAAAAAAAAAGAAGAAAACTGGTGACCCAACTGAGCGGGAAAATGTGCTAACAGAAATTGCTCTACGACGTGACGTTTTGTGTTACAATAACAAAAACAAAAATCGGTTATAAGAATGATATTGTATGTATAATATACGCATACTGTATAAGGTTATTTAAAAGAATACCTACTATATAAGGAGCGAGGAGAAAGAAAGCAATGACGATAATAAGGAATGAATCAGTCAGTGAAAGAAAGAAGACACAGTAGGATTGCAAAATAGAACTAAGTGGACATTTTCGGCTATTAAACCCCCTGAATAATTTTCATCCCATTTACAGAAGTGTATTAATGTCATTTGAACTTAAGAAGACGATTAAAACAACGCTTTTATATATCTAATTCAAAAACAGGCTTTTACGTATGGAAAGCCAGTTCTGCAATGAAAAGCTAAAATCCCTGAAAAGAACTTAAAGATTTGCATTTAACTCTTTTAGAATTTGTTGGAGGAATTTTCAGCGTCAGAAATTAATTCAGCATTCCTAAGTCAAAGGAAAAGTGGTTTAGATCATGATTTTCTGATATTAGGTTGGTGCGAAAATAATGACGTAATAATGTCCTTTTTTGACGTTAAAAAATACGTTAAAAAACGACATTATTAGGTCATTATTTTTGCACCAACCTAATAATTACAAGGAAATTTATGTCGAAGACTGACATTTAGTACCCGGCATATAATGGCGTCAAAAGTGAATAAGAAGCAACTTAATGCATGAATGTAACTCTGAGTACAATTTTTTATATTTTACAAATTTAAACGCTTTTGATATTTGTGAAGTTACACTGAAAAGGATTAAAATTGTCTAGATCATTTTTTGTTAGCGTCAGTCGAGGTTGGGTGGTCAGGGACAATGAATCATGCCAAATATGATTAAAACACTGTTAATTTGACTGAATATTGAAACTCAGAATTCACTTGAAATAGG